>CM055118.1:914039399-914374399 GCA_029206835.1 Rana muscosa
TTTGGAAAACATAGGTAAGGGTTATTACCCCTGTAACATTTGTTTTGCTGTCTGTGCCCCTGTTCAGAACATTTCACCTCACTTTCCGTCCCAATGACAACTGTTTTTGAAATGTGGTGTTTTTCTTGAAACAAGGATTGCTGATAAAGCATCAGTACAGAGGAGACACCTTTCTCCCATATTTATTCTTACAGGAGAGAATTTTCCTTCCTAGTGGTAGATTTCCTCTCACTTCCTGTTGTCTTCTTGCGTTTGCAAGTAGTAGTCGTTTGTAAGTTGGATGTTTGAAAGTAGGGACCTGCCGTATATACTCTGCAGAAATAGGCCCCTTAGTTGTTGGTGTTGGCACAACACTGTAAGCACTCACAGTTACTCTTGGTTGGTGCTGGAACGCCCTGCTGTCAACTATTATATCAGGAATTTTAATTACATATAATTGTTGAACAGTGGTAGTAAAAATTGGGCCTTTGATGGTGGTGCTGGTGCCACAACACTGTAAGCCCTGACAGTTACTCTTGGTGGGTGCAGCAATGGGCCCTGCTGTGAATTATTAGATCAAGAATTGTAATTGCATGCCCCTGTTGAACAGGGGCTGAAAAATTGGGCCTTTCGTGGTGGTGGTGGTGGTGGTGGTGGTGTTGCCACAACACTGTAAGCCCTCAGAGTTACTCTTGGTGGGTGCAGGAATGGGCCCTGCTGTGAATTATTAGATCAAGAATTGTAATTACATGCCCCTTTTGAACAGGGGCTGAAAAATTGGGCCTTTCGTGGTGGTGGTGGTGGTGGTGGCGTTGCCACAACACTGTAAGCCCTCAGAGTTACTCTTGGTGGGTGCAGCAATGGGCCCTGCTGTGAATTATTAGATCAAGAATTGTAATTGCATGCCCCTGTTGAACAGGGGCTGAAAAATTGGGCCTTAGGAACTGGTGGCACAACACTACAACCCCTCACAGATACGTTACTTGGAGCACAGCAATGAGCCCTGTTGCAAAGTATTGCTTCAAAAATTGTAATGACACGCCCCTGTTAAACAGGGGCTGAAAAATTGGGCCTTAGGCACTGGTGCCACAACACTCCAACCCCTCACAGATACTGTACTTGGAGCACAGCAATGAGCCCTATGGCAAATTATTGCTAAAAAAATTGTAATTACACGCCCCTGTAAAACAGGGGCTGAAAAATTGGGCCTTAGCCACTGGTGGCGGCACCCATAAACAAAAATGATCTTCCAAGCTATCATCATCAATCGTATCATTGAGGACTCGGAGGAGGAGGATAGCCAGTCAACATAACAGCACAGGCACTCAGCATCAGCATCAGTCTTGAAGGGATGTGACATGTTAAAATCAATTAGTCTGTTATATCAGCATCAGGTGTGTGGTAGCTGGTGGTGATCCAAGACTGGTTCATCTTGATGAAAGTCAGTCGATCAACCGAGTCGGTGGACAGGCGCACCCTGTGATCCGTGACAAATCCTCCAGCAGCACTGAATGTGCATTCCGAAAGAACGCTGGATGCAGGACAGGCCAGTAGCTCAATTGCATACTGTGCAAGCTCTGGCCAGTGATCCATCCTCAAGACCCAGTAAGCCAGAGGATTTTCGGTGGGGAAGGTGTCCAAGTCTGACCTTGCCCCTAGATATTCCTGCACCATGTTTATCAGACGCTGGCGATGGTTGCTGGAACCGATCATACTTTGGGGCTGCGGACTAAAGAATTGTCTGAACGCATCGGTCAGACGGCCACCTTCCCCACCGCTCCTTCTTTGACTGGCCGAAGCCTCAGCAACTCGTTGTCCAGGACCAGGAGTTTGTAACCTCCCAGTCTCTGGGAACGCGTTGCACAGACCTTTCTGCAAGGCCTCCCGGAGTTGTCTCATCCTCTGCTCCCTCTGCGAAGGTAACATAAGGTCCGCAACCTTACCCTTGTACCGTGGATCAACGAGAGTGGCCAGCCAGTAATGGTCCCTCTCCTTGATCCGAAGAATACGAGGATCCTTCCGCAGACTTTGCAGGATCAGGGAGGCCATGCAGCGTAGGTTTGCTGAGGCATTCGCTCCGGAGTCCTCTGGGTCACTAAGGACGACATGATCCGCAGCCACCTCCTCCCAGCCACGTACAAGTCCACTGGTTTCTTGGGACTGTAAATCATCCCTAAAAGACTGCTGCTGATGATGCTGAGTGCCAGCCTCCACCTCCATGCTGACACAATCCTCCTCCTCCTCCTCCTCCTCCTCTTCCTCTTCCTGTGCGATGGGTGGGACAGAAGGAACACTGTCTGGGTAAAGGGGGCCTTGAGAGGCAAGGAAGTCCTCCTCTTCCTGCCTCTGTTCTGCCTCAAGTGCCCTGTCCATTATTCCACGCAGCGTGTGCTCCAACAGGTGGACAAGAGGTACAGTGTCACTGATGCATGCACTGTCACTGCTCACCATCCTCGTGGCCTCCTCAAATGGTGCCAGGACAGTGCATGCATCCCTGATCATGCCCCACTGGCGTGGAGAAAAAAAACCAAGCTCCCCTGACCCTGTCCTGGTGCCGTAGTCGCACAGGTACTCATTGATGGCCCTCTGCTGCGTGTGCAGCCGCTGCAGCATGGCCAACGTTGAGTTCCACCTGGTGGGCATGTCACATATAAGGCGGTTCTTGGGCAGGTTCAACTCCTTTTGCAGCTCAGCCAGGCGAGCACTGGCATTATAAGATCTGCGGAAATGCACACAGACTTTCCTGGCCTGCCTCAGGACATCCTGTAAGCCCGGGTACCTGCCCAAGAACCGCTGCACCACCAGGTTAAGGACTTGAGCCACACAGGGCACATGGGTCAGTTGTCCCTGTCGGAGGGCGGAGAGGAGGTTGGTGCCATTGTCGCAAACCACCATTCCTGGCTTAAGCTGGCGTGGCGTCAACCACCTCTCGGCCTGGCCCTGCAGAGCAGACAGGACCTCTGCCCCAGTGTGGCTTCTGTCCCCCAAACACACCAGCGCAAGCACGGCATGGCATCTTTTTGCCTGCGTACTTGCGTAGCCCCGTGAACGGCTACGGAGCACCGCTGGTTCATAGGACAAACCACAGGAAGAGGCCATGGAGGAAGAAGAAGAGGAGGGGGTGGAGGAGAGAGGTGTGTCACAACCAGTAGTAGCATTTTGGAGGCGTGGCGGTGGAACAACCTCCAACACTACTGCACCTTGTCCTGCATCCTTCCCAGCTGCCAAAAGAGTGACCCAATGGGCCGTGAAAGAAAGGTAACGTCCCTGTCCATGCCTGCTGGACCATGAGTCAGCGGTAATATGCACCTTACCGCTGACCGCCCTGTCCAGCGAGGCCAAGACATTGCCTTCCACATGCCGGTAGAGAGCCGGAATAGCCTTCCGTGAGAAAAAGTGGCGTTTGGGAACCTGCCACTGAGGAACCGCACATTGCACAAACTCACGGAAGGGGGCCGAGTCTACCAACTGAAAAGGCAGCAGTTGAAGCGCTAGCAATTTAGCCAAGCTAGCATTCAACCGCTGGGCATGTGGATGGCTGGGAGTGAACTTCTTTCGACGGTCCAGCAGCTGGGGCAGGGAAATTTGCCTGCTAGAATCGGACGTCGGTGTACTGCTAGCAGAGTGGCCGCAAGTACTTGGCTGTGACACACCTAATTCTACACCTTCATTCCTCTCAGTGCATGTTTCAGAGAGGACTGAAGTTATAGTGGGGTTGGAGATCCCAGCTGATGCGGTGCAAGGAGAGGTCCGCTTTGTTCTTTGGTGTGGGTCTTTGAGGTAGGCTTGCCAACGAGCTGCATGGCAGGTCAACATATGTCTGGTCAGGCATGTGGTACCCAAGCGGCTGATGTTTTGGCCACGCGATATACGCTTGAGACATATGTTGCAAACAGCAGCTGTGCGATCTGATGCACTAGCCTCAAAAAAGGCCCACACCAAGGAACTTTTTGAATGACGGGCAGAGGCAGCGCCCTGCACAGGCGGAGCTCTGCGGTGTGATTCCGTCGGTGTACTGCCCTTACGCTGGCCACCAAAGGGCATCCTGCCTCGTTGGAGATGTGCCTCCTCCTCATCCTCCTCCTCCTCCTCTCTCCTATTAGGCACCCACGTGGAGTCAGTGACCTCATCATCCCCTCCCTCCTCATCACTGGAGCCAATCTGGCAGTATGCTGCAGCTGCTGGAACATGACTGCCAGATTGGTGTCCTTCTTGAGCATCCCCTCTGTCTGCTCTCACGCTACTGCCTTCCTGTAGCTGGGTTTCATCATCAGACCCTTCGAAACGCTGGGCATCCTCCTGGAGCATGTACCCAACACTGTGCTCAAACAGTTCGGGGGACTCCTCAGGAGGAGGACATGGTGGGTCTAGGGAAGGAGTGACTGATGATGAGTCTGACATTGATACCAGGGAAGAGGACGCTTTGGCAGCTGCTTTGCCAGTACCCTGAGCCTGGGTGAGAGAGGATGAGGAGGAGGAGGAGGGCTTGGTCATCCACTCTACCAAGTCTTCGGCATGATGTGGCTCAACATGTCCAGCTGCCGAAAAGAAGGACAAGCGTGTCCCATGGCCATGTGCTGATGACAATGCACCACGTCCACGACCAGCACTGTTGCCCCCAGACACAGAGCCTGCTTGCCCTCTTTTATTGCCTCCTGACTGTCTGCCTCTCCTTGTTTGCCTTCCAGACATTCTAATAGATGGCCTGCAGGGAGATGGGAAAAAAGCAATAAGGGCTACCTTCAGGTGTCCTTCTCTGTCCCTTTACTTAAGGATTTCTAAATATGGTTGAGGATTATTGCTTTTGCACAGAATAGCACAACGACAATTTCCCTGACTGTCCAAAAAACAAGGATTTCAAAGATGGTTGATGAGGAATGCTTTGGCACACTATAGCACAAGGAGAATTCCCCTCACTTTCCTTCTTTGTCCCTAGAAACAAGGACTGGCACAGTGAAAGAAACTGACACTCTCCCTACCTACAGTTTTCTGTCCCTAGAAAAAATGTTTTTTTAAAGCACACTATAGCACAAGGAGAATTCCCCTCACTTTCCTTCTTTGTCCCTAGAAACAAGGACTGGCACAGTGAAAGAAACTGACACTCTCCCTACCTACAGTTTTCTGTCCCTAGAAAAAATGTTTTTTTAAAGCACACTATAGCACAAGGAGAATTCCCCTCACTTTCCTTCTTTGTCCCTAGAAACAAGGACTGGCACAGTGAAAGAAACTGACACTCTCCCTACCTACAGTTTTCTGTCCCTAGAAAAAATGTTTTTTTAAAGCACACTATAGCACAAGGAGAATTCCCCTCACTTTCCTTCTTTGTCCCTAGAAACAAGGACTGGCACAGTGAAAGAAACTGACACTCTCCCTACCTACAGTTTTCTGTCCCTAGAAAAAATGTTTTTTTAAAGCACACTATAGCACAAGGAGAATTCCCCTCACTTTCCTTCTTTGTCCCTAGAAACAAGGACTGGCACAGTGAAAGAAACTGACACTCTCCCTACCTACAGTTTTCTGTCCCTAGAAAAAATGTTTTTTTAAAGCACACTATAGCACAAGGAGAATTCCCCTCACTTTCCTTCTTTGTCCCTAGAAACAAGGACTGGCACAGTGAAAGAAACTGACACTCTCCCTACCTACAGTTTTCTGTCCCTAGAAAAAATGTTTTTTTAAAGCACACTATAGCACAAGGAGAATTCCCCTCACTTTCCTTCTTTGTCCCTAGAAACAAGGACTGGCACAGTGAAAGAAACTGACACTCTCCCTACCTACAGTTTTCTGTCCCTAGAAAAAATGTTTTTTTAAAGCACACTATAGCACAAGGAGAATTCCCCTCACTTTCCTTCTTTGTCCCTAGAAACAAGGACTGGCACAGTGAAAGAAACTGACACTCTCCCTACCTACAGTTTTCTGTCCCTAGAAAAAATGTTTTTTTAAAGCACACTATAGCACAAGGAGAATTCCCCTCACTTTCCTTCTTTGTCCCTAGAAACAAGGACTGGCACAGTGAAAGAAACTGACACTCTCCCTACCTACAGTTTTCTGTCCCTAGAAAAAATGTTTTTTTAAAGCACACTATAGCACAAGGAGAATTCCCCTCACTTTCCTTCTTTGTCCCTAGAAACAAGGACTGGCACAGTGAAAGAAACTGACACTCTCCCTACCTACAGTTTTCTGTCCCTAGAAAAAATGTTTTTTTAAAGCACACTATAGCACAAGGAGAATTCCCCTCACTTTCCTTCTTTGTCCCTAGAAACAAGGACTGGCACAGTGAAATAAACTGACACTCTCCCTACCTACAGTTTTCTGTCCCTAGAAAAAATGTTTTTTTAAAGCACACTATAGCACAAGGAGAATTCCCCTCACTTTCCTTCTTTGTCCCTAGAAACAAGGACTGGCACAGTGAAAGAAACTGACACTCTCCCTACCTACAGTTTTCTGTCCCTAGAAAAAATGTTTTTTTAAAGCACACTATAGCACAAGGAGAATTCCCCTCACTTTCCTTCTTTGTCCCTAGAAACAAGGACTGGCACAGTGAAAGAAACTGACACTCTCCCTACCTACAGTTTTCTGTCCCTAGAAAAAATGTTTTTTTAAAGCACACTATAGCACAAGGAGAATTCCCCTCACTTTCCTTATTTGTCCCTAGAAACAAGGACTGGCACAGTGAAAGAAACTGACACTCTCCCTACCTACAGTTTTCTGTCCCTAGAAAAAATGTTTTTTTAAAGCACACTATAGCACAAGGAGAATTCCCCTCACTTTCCTTCTTTGTCCCTAGAAACAAGGACTGGCACAGTGAAAGAAACTGACACTCTCCCTACCTACAGTTTTCTGTCCCTAGAAAAAATGTTTTTTTAAAGCACACTATAGCACAAGGAGAAATCCCCTCACTTTCCTTCTTTGTCCCTAGAAACAAGGACTGGCACAGTGAAAGAAACTGACACTCTCCCTACCTACAGTTTTCTGTCCCTAGAAAAAATGTTTTTTTAAAGCACACTATAGCACAAGGAGAATTCCCCTCACTTTCCTTCTTTGTCCCTAGAAACAAGGACTGGCACAGTGAAAGAAACTGACACTCTCCCTACCTACAGTTTTCTGTCCCTAGAAAAAATGTTTTTTTAAAGCACACTATAGCACAAGGAGAAATCCCCTCACTTTCCTTCTTTGTCCCTAGAAACAAGGACTGGCACAGTGAAAGAAACTGACACTCTCCCTACCTACAGTTTTCTGTCCCTAGAAAAAATGTTTTTTTAAAGCACACTATAGCACAAGGAGAATTCCCCTCACTTTCCTTCTTTGTCCCTAGAAACAAGGACTGGCACAGTGAAAGAAACTGACACTCTCCCTACCTACAGTTTTCTGTCCCTAGAAAAAATGTTTTTTTAAAGCACACTATAGCACAAGGAGAAATCCCCTCACTTTCCTTCTTTGTCCCTAGAAACAAGGACTGGCACAGTGAAAGAAACTGACACTCTCCCTACCTACAGTTTTCTGTCCCTAGAAAAAATGTTTTTTTAAAGCACACTATAGCACAAGGAGAATTCCCCTCACTTTCCTTCTTTGTCCCTAGAAACAAGGACTGGCACAGTGAAAGAAACTGACACTCTCCCTACCTACAGTTTTCTGTCCCTAGAAAAAATGTTTTTTTAAAGCACACTATAGCACCAGGAGAAATCCCCTCACTTTCCTTCTTTGTCCCTAGAAACAAGGACTCGCACAGTAAAACACACTGACACTCTCCCTACCTATCCTTCTCTTTCCCTAAACTAAAGGAATCCAGGTTAAGCAAGAAAGAAATAAATGTCACTGTCCCTGCCTATGCTTGTCTTTCCCTGCTCCGGAACACACTACACTAGGCCGCCGTGCTGGCGGCCTTTTATAGTGTGGGGCGTGTACTAAACACCCTCAGCAATAATTGGCCACAGGCATCCTGCCTGTGGCCAATCATTGCTCTCCTCGCTGCCGGCGCTGTGATTGGCCAAGCATGCGGGGTCACAGTGCATGCTTGGCCAATCACAGCGCCTGGATGACACTGCGATGGCGTAGTGCATTGTGGGCCGTTCGCGTCACTCGAATTTGGCGCGAACGGCCCAAATCGTTCGATCTTCGTCGAACGATCGAACAGCCGATGTTCGAGTCGAACGTATGTTCGACTCGAACACGAAGCTCATCCCTACCTCTCATGCAGCCGGCTTACTGCATTTGGTTGGGGATGGTGAGGTGCAGAACCGCCTGGATACAGGAGTTCTGTGACTATCTCATTCTGGAATTTTAGAAGAGATAAAGTCCCGCCTGAAGCTCTGTATAGCACATGAGCATTCAGCAAAGCCAATTGGAATAAGGATAGAGACACTTTTTTGTACCAGCGTCTCGCCTTACGGTCAATTAGATACGGCGCCAACAACTGGTCGTTGAGGTCCACCCCTCCCATATTTTTGTTATATTCGTGGACACAGAGGGGTTTCTCCACAACACCAGTCGCCGTACGAATTTGGACTGTCGTGTCTGCATGAAGGGAGGTAAGAAGGAAAACATTCTTATTGTCCCTCCACTTCATAGCGAGCAAGTTATTACACTTCAAGCAGGCTCTCTCCCCCAGCTTAAGACGGGCATCTACAAGCCGCTGGGGAAAGCCCCGGCGATTAGGTCGCACGGTGCCACATGCTCCAATCTGATGATCAAACAAGTGACTAAACAGTGGCACGCTCGTGTAATAATTGTCCACATACAAGTGGTACCCCTTTCCGAATAAGGGTGACACCAAGTTCCACACTATTTTGCCAGCGCTCCCTATGTAATCCGGGCAGTTGACCGGCTCAACCTGACTGTCTTTTTTCCCTCATAAACCGTAAAGCTCCATACATAGCCTGTTGCCCTGTCACAGAACTTATAGAGCTTGACCCCGTATCTGGCATGCTTGCTGGGAAGGTACTGCTTGAAAGACAAGTGGACATAAAATTTAATCAGGGATTAATCAACGCAGACAACTTGATCGGGAATAAACAAGGCTGCAAAACGTTCGTTGAAGTGGTTTATGATGGGCCGAATTTTGTAGAGCCGGTCGTATTCAGGGTCTCCACGTGGATGACAAAGTTCATTGTCGTTGAAGTGCATGAACCGCAAAATCTGCTCGTATCGTGTCCTGGGCATGGAGGCAGAGAACACGGGCATGTGGTCAATTGGGTGCGTGGACCAATAAGCACGCAATGACGGGAATTTATGTGTGCCCATGTTGAGGGAAAGGCCCAGAAAGGTCTTGAATTCGGAAACCGTAATTGGTTTCCAATCTTTGGCAATGGAAGGCAACTGGGGGTTAGCGGCGATGAATTGACCAGCATATAAATTACTCTGGTCCACAATAGATCTATAGAGATCTTCCGTGAAAAACAGCGAATAAAAATCAATCGGCATAAAATCAGCTGTTTCCACCTGAATACCGGGTTGGGCAGTGAATGGGGGAAGTATGGGTTCTGCAGAAGTGGTGGGGACCCAATCAGGATAGGCGAATTCTGCAGGAAGGGCACTATGGGCACGACGGGCCTGCCTTTGTCTTCTTGGTGGCAGCGGGACACTACTTGTGCTTGCCACCTCACCAGCTTGAACTGCACTTATGGGACTCGCCACGTCACCACATGATACTGCAGTGCTGGATGTACGCCCAGGCTGTACTAGGCCGATGGTGCTTGCCAATTCACCAGAAGGAATAGCGGCGCTAGTACTACTCTGCTCCATGATACGAGAGACCTGCGGTTCTTTCTCCTCAACAACCTCAGAAGATCGGGATCGGGTATGCCTGACCTTAGCAGGGACCTCACCTTTGTCGTCAGAGCTATCTGACGTGGAGCCGCTGACTTCACTGTCTTCTACGGGAAGATATCCTGAGCCTGAATCTGACAGATGCGTGACCTCCTCTTCACTATCTGTCATGCTCAGAATCTCGTAGGCCTCTTTACTAGTGTACCTTCGTCTTGCCATTTTGAGCTCTAAATTTAGGGGTAAACTAGTAAGATTCACAGGTAAAAAAAGCACCTGACTGTCAGGAAATGTATCAAACGCTTCCAAAAAAAACTGTTAGCGATCGCAGGGAGCAGGACTGTCTCTGCGAACGCTGCAGTTATGTGTGTTGTGTTTGGTAAGTGACAGTGATCGATCGATACTGCACTTGGGTGGGCTGGGCTGGGCTGGGCTGGGTGGAGGGGCTAAACGCGGGTGCTAGCAGGTATCTGGGCTGATCCCGCTAACACTGCGTTTTTGGGAACCCTAAACTGCTGGGGATGCTAGTATAGATCTGATCAGATCAGATATTGATCTGTTCAGATACTATACCACTAAGGGAGGTGTATGCTTTGCGCGTGGGTGTTAGCGTTACTGGCACTAACCTAATGCTGCCTGGGGCGACGCAGACCCTCTCTGGCGCTAAAACCTAATTGATATCAGCTGCCGGGCGATCAGGGGGTTAAACCTCTATTGGATTATATACGGCGGGTGCTCTGATGCTATAAAAAGCAAACTAACCAAACAGCGTCACCCGTAAAACTTATATGGTGATCACTGGTGAAAGGGTTAACTAGGGGCAATCAGGGGGTTAAAACCTTTATTAGGTTATATATGGGGGTACCTGAAGCTATATAAAAACCTGACGGGTAACCTAAATAACTAACTGGCTAACCAGTGTCACCAGTAAAACTTATACAGTGATCACTGGTGAAAGGGTTAACTCTAGGGGCAATCAGGGGGTTAAAATAATATATGGGGGTACCTGACGCTATAAAAATCTGCGGCGAAACTAAAAATAAATAACTGGCTATCTAGGGCACCACCGGCACTAAATACAGCGATCGGAAATACGATCGCTTAGTGGCACTGGCGTTAGGGGGTGAAAGGTTTACCTGGGGGGGTGATCAAGGGGTTAAACCTTTATTGGGGGGGGGTTAGGGGGCTACCCTGGACCTAAAGGGGCCTAAACCTAACTGCCCTGCAACTTTTTACTGTCACAAATGACACTGATTGCAGTGATCAGTAAAAAAATGACCACTGCAAACGGTGTACTGGGGGGTGATCTGGGGGGTGATCTGGGGGTGACTGGGGGGTGAAAAGTGTGCCTACGTGTACTGATGTCAGTGGGCTGTTGGTGCACTTACTGTGAGATGTCTTCTCTCCTCGCGCCGGATCGAAAAGATCGACACGAGGAGAGATGACATCACTTCATCAGCCTGTGTTTACATTACACAGGCAGAGGAAGGTTTTCATTCACCGGGAGCGATCGCTAGGAGGTGGCCGGAATCTAACGTCCGTCCCCTCATCCCGGATCGCTCCCGAACAAATAACCACCGCTCACTGTATAGAAGGGGGGTCTGATCGGACCCCCCAACTATACGAAGGCAGTCACGTACCGGTACGTGACTTTGCCTGTCGGTGCCATTCTGCCGACTTATAATTACAGTGGGCGGTCATTAAGTGGTTAACCTGCATCTGTCTGGTTTGACACTGACCTGTTGTGGTGCCACTTTCCACTTCCTCAACTAGCACGTTCCTCTCCATCATGTGGTTCTGGGGGTATTGTTGAAGGTGTTGGATTTCTAGGCTCATCTGACGTAGCTTTTTGAAGCCCTATGGAGCTTGCAATAAAAGGTATAGTTTCATTAGTAACTAATAATTATTTAACAACAAAAACCCTGAAAAGTAAATTTTGAAAGATTATTTGGAAGTGTGGTCCATTTTTAAATGTACCCCCAGTGACAACCTGAACACATGATTGGATACATAGCCAAAAGCAGAGCATATACTTTTTAAAATAAAGTTTGACACATTGTAACACCCCAAAGTATATACACAGGATCACCTGTGTGTGACACCCTAAACATTTTGGGGTTTTGGCCCACACTTGTACTACTGCGTTCAGATGTTTAATCAGCTGCTGAGCATTATCTCCCTTAACATTACAATGCATACCCTTTTAATTTTTTTAAAATGTCATTTGGATTATAAAAATAAAGCAACTTGTTTACAAAATTAGCTCCCCAAAAAAAAGTTAGAAATTTGGGTGTTCACACTGGGTGATCCAAAAACATTGTTTTATGAACTGTACGGAGAACGAGGTTTACTGCGTCCGTTTACTGTGCGGACGAACATGAAAGTTGGTATCTTTCACTGTACTATATCAAAGTCAAATATACACGACTTAATACAAGTAATAATCTTTAGCAGGGAAAATGAATAAGAAGTACTTACTTCTTCCTAAAACTTTCTTGATTCTTTTGTATTGCTCAGGCTCCCGCAACTTCAGATCAGACCATCGTTTTCTGAGCTGTTCCTTCGTTCTGCACACCCCAAATTTTTGGTGAAGAGTTTTGACCCACTTTGCCCATAATTTTTGTCTTGACAAGATTACGCCTTTTATACGGCCCATGCTTGGCATCATAATCCTCCCTCCTCAAAATGGCGACTATCTCCCCCATTTCCTCGAATGACATGTTGGATGCCTTATATCTCCAGGATCGGGATTTGGGCTCCTCAGGAATTTCCTCCTCTGTAGAGGTAATCTCAGCCACCTGTGTCTCCGCCATGTTGTTAAGCACTACGACGAGCGAGAAGGAGCGGGGAAAATACAATATCGAACGTCAGGGGCGGGGAATGCGTGTGGAGTTTCACGCATGCGCAGTGTATATCAAGTGAAGATCCATGTGTCGAAAATACGTTCTTTTGCCGGGAGAGGGAGTTCGCAACGAACGTGTTGGCCAAGGTACATAACATTTTAAGGATTTGGGTTTCATCAGAGGAGGAGATTTGGGGCTTTTATATCTGTCCAAAATGCTGATTTGATGAATGTTGCCTGAAACATATGTATTTTCTTGGTTCTTGATTTTACAGAGAGAATGAATACTTTCAAAAATCCAGAGTTTATGGGGGAGTTCATAGATAAATGGAAGGAACTCCCTATCCTGTGGCAGACCAAAAGTGGTGCGAATAAAAACAAAACGGCCAGGACAGCAGCACTGGAGAGCCTGCTTGCATTTGTCCAAACCCAGATACCCACAACAACTCTCCAAGATGTGAAAACCAAAATTGCTACCATCAGGGGGACATACAGGACCCAGAGGAATATGGTCCTGAAGTCCCAGAGGCCAGGTGCTGCAGCAGATAAGGTTTATAAACCCAGTCTGTGGTACTACAGCAAGTTATCTTTTCTGGATGACCAGCTGGAAGTGCGGGAATCTCTGTCCACACTTCCCCCTAGAGGTCAATCCAGCCTTCCTTGCAGCCAGCCCTCCAGCCTTCCTTGCAGCCAGCCCTCCAGCCTTCCTTGCAGCCAGCCCTCCAGCCTTCCTTGCAGCCAGCCCTCCAGCCTTCCTAGCAACCCTGCTCTGGCTTCCTCTGAGGATCAAGATGAGGTCCTTGAGGAGGCAGATTTGAATATATGGAGCCAGGTAAAGTATTGATATCTACATTTATATGTTACAAAAGTGATGATTTTAAATTGATGTTAGTATTGTTAGGTATTTAATGTTCGTAAAAATTAGGATTTACAAAGCAAGAGATAGTAGTGGTCAAATTTGATGGGGACAAGGCAACAATATCATGAGGCGGAATCTATGGAAATGTAATCCCTTTTGCCATTCAATTTAAAAATGTCTGGAGGTGAACAATGTGTGTGATTGATGGAGGCAAAAAATAAAGAATTTCCCTTTCTTTTTTTACAGCCAGAGCAGAGCCAGGAAGAGGGTGATGTTGGGGACCAGGAGGAGGCAGGGCCCAGTGGCACACAGGAGGAGGCTGGCCCCAGCACAAGAGCCCAGATGCCTCCCCTGAAAATTATCCAACGAGGGCCAAGGAGAGCTAGGCAGGTGGAGGAGGAAACAAGAGCCTTCCTAAAAGAGGCTACTGCGGCCCTCAGAGAGGCACCCTCGGCTGAGGGGGGCTATGCCGCAGTCCTGGCCCATAAGTTAAGCCAAATGGACTTAAGGCAACGCCTATATAGTGAGAACCTTATGCTGAAGGTCATTAACAGGGGGTTGCTCGGGGGAACTGACCAAGTTCACAGACCTCACTGAGGTTGTCCCTCCTCCTCCACCTCCTCCTACTACTCCTCCTGCCACAACCTCTCCTCCTGATCCCCAGCCTCCGAGGAAGCAAGCAACAAAGGCTGCAGGGAAGGCTGCAGAGAAGGCTGGAGAGAAGGCTACAAGGAAGAGGAAAAAATAATGCCTGCTGTAGTACCACAGACTGGGGACATATCTGACTTATCTGCTGCTGTTCCTGACCTCTGGGAGTTCAAGCCAAGATTGGGCTCCTTTTTGTTTTAGGAATTCCAGAGTTTGGTTTTCACATCTTGGATGGTTGTTGTGGGGTCCAAAGGATGCACAAATGCAAGCAGGCTCTCCAGTGCTGCCTTCCCCTTTAATTTGTAATGTACCTAAATAAAGGATTCTTTTTTTTTTTTTTGCTTAAAATACTTGACTATGTGATTTCTAGTTTAAAAGAGAGTTTGATAGGGAGTAGGCAGGGACATTTCAAATAATATTATTGTTATTAACAAGGGACACAAACCTCCTTGAGGCAAAATGATAAAAATTTAGAAGGTTGGTGTGGTAACTTTACACACAATTTTTTCTAAATCAAAAAAAAAAAAAAAGCCTACATATATCAAAGAAGCACAAAAAAATAAAAATAAAGCTAACTTAATTACAACAATAAACAATAAAAAATAAATAAAAAATTTGTGAGCTGGACATTTAGTTATGAATTTATGAGGGAGATGTGGCTTAACAAGAATATTTTACAATCATTAGATTAATAAGGAATTACTTAAGAAACAAGTTTGCCATAACTCTGAATATCATTAGCAAAAGAAGGTAATTATTTAAGCATTATCAAAAGAAGAACGGAATGCGCAGCATTAAAACGATGTTATTAATTCCACCGTGACGAATGTGCCATCTCCATTTCCAACGCTAGCTTTACCAGAACGGGTGCTCCCGTCTCATACTTGATTCTGAGCATGCGCGTTTTTTTTTCACGTTGTTAAAGCATACACACTATCGTTTTTCACGTCGTTAAAAAAAACGACATGAAAAACGACGTGAAAAAATAAAGCATGTTCGAAATTTTTAATGCCCATTTTTTACACCGTTAAAAATGCTCTGGAGCATACACATGATCGGTTTTAATGCCCATTTTTAAAAATGGCATTTTTAACGGCATGAAAAACGATCGTGTGTACGCCGCAATAAACTCTGCTTTCCATTCAGTGTCTATCCCATTAACCTCCCCATAGGCCCATTACAGCCCTATAAGTCTCTTTTATGCACTAATTTATGACTTATAAAAAATTAAGAGAAAAAATGCCCCTGGGATGGTGTGGATTGAAAAAATAACATGGATTGCAACCAAGGAGTATATATAAAAGTAAAAATGTTTTATTTATACAGATTTTCACATGATTTTAGCCAAGATAAAAAAGAAAAAGATTTAAGACAAGAACTGACATGCATTTATGTTGAAACCAAATACATATGTAGCGGGCATATACTTTTCTATCATGTTTAAAACTGGCAGAGACACCAGTGATGTATAGTTCCCTGTGGCCCAGCAGGTGGCGCTGTCCCTGTGGGCTGGGGTTGAACCATCGCTGAGTGCCATACCCCTTTTTGGCCTCTCTCAGCGGTTGTATGGTGGGGCGGGGATACCCGCAGTGCTTGCTGGGAGAGGGTATAAAGGGGCCGGCCATCTTTGTCACGGGGTCGAGTCCCAGACACCTTCAGCCTGAGGGCTGTGGTTCATGGTTCGTGTCCAGGCGGCCTAGGCCTGGACGCCCGGAGCTCGTGTTCCATCCCAGGCACCTTCAGCCTGGGGTGAGGTACTCGGTTGGAGGTCTGGGGCCTAGTTCCCATTGGCTGGGTCCCACGAGGGAAGGATTTCCTAGGGGCCCCGGGAGTGGGGTGCCCGAATCCAGAGGCGTAAGGGACCAGAGGAACTACTCACCCGAAGACCTGGTGCAGCAGATTGCCAGTGCCGGGTGAGTCTCAGGAGACCACCCGGAGGGGTATCTTTCCAAACAGGGGCCAAGTTCAGTCAGGAGGAAGGTTCACAGTTCACCCGGTCGGTGGCAGTGACCAAAATATTCACGGTTGGTGGTGGAGACCATGCACCAAGCCTATTCGCTGATAGAGGAATAGGAGAGTTCATTGTGCCTGGGCCTACTCGTATCCACACCCCCTGTCTGTTCGTTGAGGAAGTCTAACTGATTGTGTAGCTTACATAAAATAAAAAAAATCAGTTTTGACTGCAATAGAATAGCAGTCAGTTGCCTGCCAGCGTGTGTGTCAGGCCTACAGCGTCTACTCTGCCAACTTCTGCCAGTGCACAGTGCCACTAATATCTGGTGTCACAGTAGCTTACATTAAAAAAAAAACAACAGTTTTGACTGCAGTAGAATAGCAGTCAGTTGCCTGCCAGCGTGTGTGTCAGGCCTACAGCGTCTACTCTGCCAACTTCTGCCAGTGCACAGTGCCACTCATATCTGGTGTCACAGTAGCTTACATGAAAAAAAAAAACAACAGTTTTGACTGCAATAGAATAGCAGTCAGTTGCCTGCCAGCGTGTGTCAGGCCTACAGCGTCTACTCTGCCAACTTCTGCCAGTGCACAGTGCCACTCATATCTGGTGTCACAGTAGCTTGCACGCATAGTACAACTAAACTAATCTAAAAAAAATGACAGGCAGAGGCAGGCCACCCCGCTGGGGCCGTCGTGGTCGTGGTGCTGTGATTCCCTTTGGCCTTAGAATAATGCCCAGTGTTCAGAGGCCACGTACCCTGAACTCGAAAAGATCTGAGGACATAGTTGACTGGCTAAAACAGGACACCCAATCTTCTACAGCTTCCGCTCGGAACCTTGATGCACCATCCTCCTCCAGCTCAGCTTCGGGCAACTCTCAAGTTACCACTCGCCCGCCTGCCATCACCACCAACACTAGCACCACAGCTGCTTCACTTGATCTGTCAGAGGAGTTATTTACACATGAGTTGGAAGAAATGAGTGATGCGCAACCATTATTGCCAGAGGATGTAGATAAAAGGGATATGTCTCAGTCAGGCAGCATTACACACATGGACGTACGGTGTGATGATGATGATGTTGTACCCGCTGCTGCTTCCTTTGCTGAGTTGTCAAATACAAGTGAAGCGGTTGATGATGACGATGTGGATGTCACGTGGGTGCCCGCTCGAAGAGAAGAAGAACAGGGGGAAAGTTCAGATGGGGAGACAGAGAGGAGGAGGAGACGAGTTGGAAGCAGGGGTAGGTCATCGCAAGGAGCTAGTGGCACAGTCAGACAGCATGTATCGGCACCCAGGGTCAGCCAGACAGCACGCCAATCAACGCATGCTGTTGCCACCACCAGAATGCCGTCATTGCAAAGCTCAGCAGTGTGGCATTTTTTTTGTGTGTCTGCCTCTGATAACAGCGATGCCATTTGCAACCTGTGCCAAAAGAAACTGAGTCGTGGGAAATCCAACACCCACCTAGGTATAACTGCTTTGCGAAGGCACATGATCGCACATCACAAACGCCTATGGGATCAACACATGATGACGAGTACAAGCAGCACACAAGCTCAAAGCCACCATCCTCCTCCTGGTCCAGCATCTTCAGCCACATCAACCACTGCTGTCCTCCTTGCCCCCTCTCAACCATCCGCCACTCCATCTCTCGCCTTGAGCAGTTCCTGCTCATCTGCCCACAGTCAGGTGTCTGTCAAGGACATGTTTGAGCGTAAGAAGCCAATGTCACAGAGTCACCCCCTTGCCCGGCGTCTGACAGCTGGCTTGTCGGAACTCTTAGCCCGCCAGCTTTTACCATACAAGCTGGTGAAGTCTGAGGCCTTCAAAAAATTTGTAGCTATTGGGACACCGCAGTGGAAGGTACCCGGCCGAAATTTATTTTCACAAAAGGCAATCCCCAACCTGTACTCTATTGTGCAAAAGGAAGTCATGGCATGTCTGGCACACAGTGTTGGGCCAAGGGTCCATCTGACCACTGATACCTGGTCTGCAAAGCACGGTCAGGGCAGGTATATCACCTACACTGTGCATTGGGTAAACCTGCTGACGGCTGCCAAGCATGTAATGCGTGGCTCTGCAGAGGAGTTGGTGGTGACACCGCCACGACTTGCAGGCAGGCCTGCTGCCACCTCCTCTACTCCTCCATCTCCATCCTCTTCGATAACCTCCTCGGCTGAGTCCTCTTCTGCTGCTGCATCTTGCTCCACATCAACTGCACCCCCCCAGCTCCCCAGGGGCTATTCCACATCCCGGATACGACAGTGTCATGCCGTCTTGGGGTTGACTTGCCTGAAAGCAGAGAGTCACACCGGACCAGCACTCCTGTCCGCCCTGAATGCACAGGTGGATCAGTGGCTGACTCCGCACCAACTGGAGATTGGCAAAGTGGTGTGTGACAACGGAAGCAATTTGTTGGCGGCATTGAATTTGGGCAAGTTGACACATGTGCCGTGCATGACACATGTGTTGAATCTGATCCCTCAAGCAGGCCAGGAAGGTGTGTGGCCATTTCAGGGGTTCCTACACGGCCATGGCGCACTTTTCAGATATCCAGCGGCGAAACAACATGCCAGTGAGGCGCTTGATTTGCGACAGCCCGACACGTTGGAATTAAACACTCCTAATGTTCGACCACCTGCTCCAACAAGAAAAAGCCGTCAATGAGTATTTGTATTTGTATTTGTATGACCGGGGTGCTAGGACAGCCTCTGCGCAGCTGGGAATTTTTTTGCCACGTTACTGGACGCTCATGCGCAATGCCTGTAGGCTCATGCGTCCTTTTGAGGAGGTGACAAACCTAGTCAGTCGCACTGAAGGCACCATCAGCGACATCATCGCATTTGTTTTCTTCCTGGAGCGTGCCCTACGAAGAGTGCTGGATCAGGCCGTAGATGAGCGTGAAGAGGAAGAGGAAGAGTTGTGGTCACCATCACCACCAGAAACAGCCTTATCAGCATCGCTTGCTGGACCTGCGGCAATGCTGGAAGAGGAGTCTGAGGAAGAGGAGTCAGAGGAGGAATGTGGCTTTGAGGAGGAGGAAGACCAACCACAGCAGGCATCCCAGGGTGCTCGTTGTCACCTATCTGGTACCCGTGGTGTTGTACGTGGCTGGGGGGAAGAACAGACCTTCAGTGAGATCAGTGAGGACGAGGAACAGGACATGAGTAGCTCGGCATCCAACCTTGTGCAAATGGGGTCTTTCATGCTGTTGTGCATGTTGAGGAACCCTCGTATTAAAAGGCTGAAGGAGAACGACCTGTACTGGGTGGCCACGGTGGCCCCAGTATAAGCAGAAAGTGCCAGAAATATTACAGAATTACCGGAAGTCGGAAAGGATGCAGCAGTTCCAAAATAAATTAAAAAGTATGCTTTACACAGCGTATAAGGGTGATGTCACAGCACAACGGGAATCTAACAGGGGAAGAGGTGAAAGTAATCCTCCTCCTACCACGACCATGCCGGCAAGGACAGGACGCTTTACAGACGTGTTGTTGATGGAGGACATGCAGAGCTTTTTAAGTCCTACGCATCGCCACAGCCCTTTGGGGTCCACCCTCAGAGAACGACTCGACCGACAGGTAGCAGACTACCTTGCCTTAACTGCAGATATCAACACTCTGAGGAGCGATGAACCCCTTGACTACTGGGTGTGCAGGCTTGACCTGTGGCATGAGCTATCCCAATTTGTGATAGAACTTCTGGCCTGCCCCGCTTCAAGTGTCCTTTCAGAAAGGACCTTCAGTGCAACAGGAGGTATTGTCACTGAGAAGAGAAGTCGCCTAGGTCAAAAAAGTCTAGATTACCTCACCTTTATTAAGATGAATGAGGCATGGATCCCGAAGGGACTGACAGTGGGCGATACATTTGACTAAAATGGTCCACACGCTGCTGTATTTTATCTCTGCATGCCGGATGACCTGCGTGACTTATCCGCCACCAACTAGGGTTCAAGCCGCAATGTTTTAGGGCACTTTCTGCCTGGAAAACATCAGTTTTTCTGGCCGCTGCTACAGCAGCAGCTGCAACAATACCAAATTTTTCAGGCATGTGTACATGCCTAATTTTTCTGGCTTCTGGTGCTGCACTGTGGCTGTAAAAACAAAACAAAAAAAAAGCACATACATGTGTCAATTCCCCTTCGTGATTGTTACCTTGTTGTGGTGAAGGGGCTTGCGTATCACAATGAAGCGACCACCTGTATGAGTGTGTTAGCAATGGCAATGTTGGCACACCCCAGATGATAAGGTCGTTGCTTCATTGTGAACAGACCAAAAGCGATCGGCTGGATAATTTTGCATAGAAAAAACATACATTTTATTTGTGATCATCTAAGGTGATCATTAAAGCCTTGCAGTTGTGCAAATGGACTGTTTGCGGATGTTTGCGGTGCGTTAAACGGGGAGTTTGGTCTGTCACTGTGAAGCGGGCGTAACCCTTATGCCCCGTACACACGATCGTTTTTAATGTCATTTTTTAAACCGACATTTTTCTCCTCGTTTTTTTTCATGTTTCCTCTCAAGCCTGCCTTGCGTACACACCATCATTAAAAAAAACGATCAAGCAAAGCGCAGTGACGTTCAACACGTACGACGGCACTATAAAGGGGAAGTTCCGTTCGAATGACGCCACCCTTTGGGACGCTTTTGCTAATTCCGTGTTTCCGCGTGTTAGTAAAAGTTTGGTGAGAGACGATTCGCGCTTTTCAGTCTTCGTGCTTTGAAGATCGTTTTCGGGAGTTCAGTTTGCACCTGTGGGTTCGTATCTGTTTAGCACTGCTTGTAGTCAGTTCGTATCTGTTTATTCAGTGCGGCCTGCTCTGCACGTTCGTGTTTTTCAGCTTGTTCTTCATAGGCCTTGCTGTTCTTCCGTGCGTTCTTCTAGTTCGTTCTGTTCAGCCGACCGTTATCTAGCCATGTTGCGGCTACGTACTCGTCGTAGAGTTCGTGCTGTAGTTGGTGCAGGGGTTCATGCTGTATCCCGACTCCATGCCATGAGCAGGGTCAGGAGGAGTTCATGGACCAAGAATTGGTTGCTCCAGCGGCACCAATTCTGTCACATGCCTTTGTTGCGGGAGATCAGGGAGAATAATCCTGATGATTTCAGGAATTTCCTCAGGATGTCTGACCCCGTATTTCAGCAGCTGTTGGCTTTGGTGTCCCCCTATATTACCAGGCAGGACACCGTTATGCGGGAAGCCATCAGTGCTGAGCAGAGGCTCATCGCCACGTTGCGATACCTGGCTACTGAGAGAAGCCTGCAGGACCTTAAGTTCTCCACAGGCATATCCCCCCAGGCTCTGGGGATCATTATACCAGAGACTTGTTCTGCCATCCTTCAAGTTTTGCAGGAGGACTATATTAAGGTAAGTGTTCTTCTTCAAAAATTCACATTGTATGGTTTTTATTTTTGGATATTTTTAATTTGCTTTATTTGCAGTCCCTAATTCACATGATTCTTAGCTGCAGGGAATGTCCCCTTTCTCCCCATGTTTTATTATTTAAAGTTTGGGGTTTGAGGCCTAACTGTAAATTTGGCTTACCTAACCTCTCCAGCATGCTATCCTGGGGCCATACCTACCTTGCCTAGTCATTTCCATGTTTTTTATTATATGTTCCATCGTAGTGCTTTACCCAAAACGCACCCTAAATTTTGCCTAGGAATGTTTCATTTTTGTTAACTTCAATACAGAGTGCTACAGCCTTCATGTGTGATATTCCCAACTCATCTTCAACCCCCCCCCCCCCCCCATAATGTTTTTTTTTTTTTTTTTTTTCTTGCTTCCAATTTTTTATGTTTTGAACAGTTTCTACCAATGTTGGCCATGAATGTGTGAATGAAATCAGCTTTCAATGTTTCTGGCTCCAAGTATTCATTTGTTATTTCTTTAATTCCACAGTTCCCTTCTTCGCCACATGAATGGCAGAATGTGGCTTCCGAGTTTGCCCAGCGATGGAACTTTCCGAACTGTGGAGGAGCCATCGACGGCAAACATGTTCGGGTCGTCCCACCACCCCATTCGGGATCCTTTTATTATAATTATAAGGGGTTCCACAGCGTCGTGATGATGGCAGTGGTGTCGGCCACCTACGAGTTCCTCTATGTGGACGTTGGCAAGAATGGCAGGATGTCTGATGGAGGAGTTTTTGCCCAGACGGAGTTTGGAGAACGGCTCCTTTTGGATCTGCTGGCCTTGCCACCAGCGGAGCAGAATGTGGAGGGACTACCTTTTGTGTTTGTGGCGGATGAGGCGTTTGGCCTGGGACCCCATTTGATGAGGCCATTCCCGCAACGCACCCTCACCCCTGAGAGGAGGGTTTTCAATTATCGGCTGGCCAGAAGGGTGGTGGAAAATGCGTTTGGGATCATGGCCAGCCGATTTCGCCTCTTCCTTACCTCCATCCACCTTGCCCCATACAAATGGAACCATGTGGTTATGACGTGCTGTGTGCTGCATAATTTCCTAAGGGTGCATTCAACGAGTTATATATCTTTGAGTGGGCCTGAGGCCTCTTTAATCAATGCAGAAACTTTGGTGGCCCTGGAACCTGGCCGTCCTGGCTTGGCCCCCCCAACCGGACGTGAGGTCCGTAACCAATATGTGGACTATTTTATGGGTAGGGGGGCCATTGAAATGCCAGACAATCTATAATAATTTTAGACCAAAAAAATAAAACTTTTTCTTGAGTAAAGATTGGTTTGTATTTTTTATTGTATAATGTTTGATGTTTCTGGTAGGTTTACCTAGTGCACTTGTTTTGCCATGTGGATTAAACAATCTTTTAATTAGCCTTCATTGTCAGTGTAAACACCAAACATTGATTAGTTCACTCAGCACCACATTTACATAATGAAGCCACAATGATTTGTTATGTAAAAATACCTTTATTTAGTTTGTTTAGGTGGGCAACTTCCTTAGAAATGTGGATGTTCCCTTAATTTCGGGTGTATTAAAACGCATGACCAGCCATGCATAAACAAACTATATTTGTCAAAGTTTTGAAAAAACTAAACATGTGCTAGTCATTAATGGGTAAAATAACAAAAAAACATAGAAAACTCTGCAAGTAAAACGTTATTTGGTGTAAAAACATTAGACACGCCCAAGCACAGCCATGATATTTTGGAGCCTTTCCTCCACCCGCTTTGTATTTGCCCTGATCTCTAGCAAGTCTCCCTTAATTTTTTCGAGGTCACGACAGCAGACCATCAGGTATTGGATCAGGATCTGGGCACTGTGATGTGTCAACTTATTGGGGTCTTCGGCCAGAACTGCACCTAAATGTAAAAAGAAATATGTAGGATAGAATATGTAGGCCTACATCTATTTAACATGCATGTGTCTGGTTTCTCTCTGACCTGTGGTGGTGCCACTTTCCACTTCCACAACATCACATTCCTCTCCATCCTGGGGTTCTGGGGGTATTGTTGTAGGTATTGCAATTCTCGTCTCATCTAAGGTAGCTTTTCGAATCCCTAGGGAGATTGAAATAAAAGGAATAGTTTCATTAGTAGCGACTCAATTTTGCTAAAATAAGAAACATGAAAAAAAACTTTGTAATCATTCTTTTGAAGCATGCTCCATTTTAAATTTTACCCCCTGTGCCAACCGGGACAAATGATTGGATACATAGCCCAAAACAGAGCATATACATTTTGAACACAAATTTGAAACATTGTAACACCCCAAAGTATCTACACTGGATCACCTGTGTGTGACTCCCTCAAGCTTTTTGGCTTTAGGCCCACACTTGTACTACTGCGTTCAGATGTTTCATCAGCTGCTGAGCATTCACTCCCTTTAACATTACCATGCATATCGTTTTTTCAAATAAACAAATGTCCTTTGGATTAGCACACCAAAAATAAGTGTGCCCCAAATTTACTCCCCCAAATAAACCAAAATACATGGGTGTTCACACTGGATGATCCTAAAACATCGTTTGAGGAACTGTACGGAGAAAGAGGTTTAATACGTCCGTTTACTGTGCGGACGAACCTGAAAGATGGTATCTTTCAGTGTACTATATGAAAGTTAAAAATACACGACAGAATACAAGAAAATAATATGTACCATGGAAACTCAAAAATAAAAACGTACTTTTTAATATAACTTTCTTGATTCTTTTATATTGTTCGGCCTCCCGCAACTTCAGATCTGACCATCGTTTTCTGAGCTGTTCCTTCGTTCTGCACACCCCGAATTTTTTGTGGAGACTTTTGACCACTTTGCCCATAATTCTGGACTTGACCAGATTAGGCCTTTTATACGGACCATGCTTGGCATCATAATCCTCCTTCTTTAAAATGGCGACCATCTCCACCATTTCCTCGAATGACATGTTGGATGCCTTATATCTCCTGGGTCTTGATTTGGGCTCCTCTGTAATTTCATCCTCTGTAGAGGTAATCTCAGCCACCTGTGTCTCCGCCATGTTTTGTTCAGCACTACGAGCGAGAAGGGGCGGGGAAAGTACAATATCGAACGTCAGGGGCGGGGAAAGCGTGCAGAGTTTCACGCATGCGCTGTGTATATCAAGTGAAGATCCATGTCTGGGAAATACGTTCATTTGTCGGGAGAGGGAGTTAGCAACGAACGTCGTGACCAAGGTACCTAACAATTTTACTTTTTGAGGTTCATCAGACGAGGAGATTTGTGTGCTCAAAATATGTAGATAATGCACAGTTGAGGAATGTTGCCTGAAATATATATATTTTTTTGGTTTCTCGCTTTTACAGATATCATGAATACTTTTAAAAACCCAGACTTCATGGGGGAGTTCATCGACAAATGGCAAGAGCTCCCTATATTATGGCAAACAAAAAGTGGCGGTAATAAAAATAAAGACGCCAGGAAAGCAGCACTGGAGAGCCTGCTTGCATTTGTGCAAACAAAGATACCCACAACAACTCTCCAAGATGTCAAAAACAAAATTGCGACCATCAGAGGGACATACAGGACCCAGAGGACTATGGTCCTGAGGTCCCAGAGGTCAGGTGCACCAGCAGATAAGGTTTATAAACCCAGTCTGTGGTACTACAGTAAGCTTGCTTTTCTGGATGACCAGCTGGAAGTGCGGGAATCTCTCTCCACCCTTCCCCCCAGAGGTCAATCCAGCCTTCCTTGTACCCAACCCTCCAGCCTTCCCTGCAGCCAGTCCTCCAGCCTTCCTGTCAACCCTGCTCTGGCTTCCTCTGAGGATCAAGATCAGGGCCTTGAGGAGGCAGATTTGGAGATATGGAGCCAGGTAAAGTATTGATATCTATATTTATATCGTACAAAATTGTAGAATTTAAATAGATGTTAGTATTGTTAAAGGTATGTACACTTCTACCAATAAAGTTTGTGAAGAGCAAGATACAGTAGTGGCCTAATTTTATGTGCACAAGACAACAAAATCAGGATGCGGAATCAATGAAAATGACATAACTTTTGGCATTGATTTCAACAATGTCTAGAGGTGAACAATGTCTGTGAATGATGATGTGGCAAAATAAATAATGTCCCTTTCTTTTTTTACAGCCAGAGCAGAGCCAGGAAGAGGGTGATGTTGGGGATCAGGAGGAGGCAGGGCCCAGTGACACCCAGGAGGAGGCAGGGCCCAGTGGCACCCAGGAGGAGGCTGGGCCCAGTGGCACCCAGGAGGAGGCTTGGCCCAGCACAAGAGCCCAGATGCCTCCCCTGGTAGTTAAACCACGAGGGCCAAGGAGAGGTAGGCAGGTGGAGGAGGAAACCAGGGCCTTCCTCAGAGAGGCAACAGCGGCCCTCAGAGAGGCACCCTCTGTTGATGAGGGATTTGCCGCAGTCCTCGCCCACAAACTAGGGCAAATGGAGTTGCAGCAAAAAAATTTCAGTGAGACCCTGCTATTGAAAGTCATCAATAAGGGCGTGCTGGGTGAACTCACTAGGTACACGGACATAACGGAGGTTGTCCCTACTCCTCCACCTCCTCCTCCTCCTCCTACTACTCCTCCTGCCACAACCTCTCCTCCTGATCCCCAGCCTCCAAGGAAGAAACCAACCAAGGCTGCAGAGAAGGCTGGAGAGAAGGCTACAAGGAAGAGGAGAAAATAATGCCTGCTGTAGTACCACAGACTGGGGACATATAGGACTTATCTGCTGTGGCTCCTGACCTCTGGGAGCTCAAGACAAGATTGGGCTCATTTTTTTTGGGGATCTAATCTCTATTTTGGTTTGGACATCTTGTATGGTTGTTGTGGGGTCAAAGGGATGCACAAATGCAAGCAGGCTCTCCAGTGCTGCCTTCCACTTTAATTTGTTAATGTTCTGAAATAAAAAAAAATTGAGTGCCCTTAAAATACTTGACTATGTGATTTGTATTTCAAAAGAGAGCTTGCTAGGGAGCAGGCAGGGACATCTCAAATTATATTATTGTTATTATCAGGGGACACAAACCTCCCTGAGGCCAAATGAGACACATTTGGAAGGTTGTTGTGGTAACTTTACACAAGAATAATTTAAGCCAAAATAATAAAAAAAAGGCCACCAAAAAAAAAAAAAAAGTAAAATTAAATTTAAAGAAAAAAGGAGAATTACATTATTTTATTATTATTAGTATTATTTAGGAGGGAGGTGCGGCTTATAAATAATATTTTATAATCATTAGAGCAATTTGGAATTACTTTAGAAACAAGTTTGGCATAACTCTCAATGTCATTATCAAAAGAGGGTAATTTTAAAGCATTATCAAAAGAAGAACGGAATGTGCAGCATTAAAACGATGCTATTAATTCCACCGTGACGAATGTGCCATCTCCATTTCCAACATTAGCTTTACCAAAACGAGCGCTCCCGTCTCATAGTTGCTTCGGAGCATGCGCGTTTTTTTTCACGTCGTGAAAGCATTCACACTATCGTTTTTCACGTCGTAAAAAAAAACGACATGAAAAACGACGTGAAAAAAGAGAGCATGTCCGGAATTTTTAATGGTCGTTTTTCACGTCGTTAAAAATGCTCTGGAGCCTACACACGATCATTTTTAATGGCCATTTTTTAAAATGGCATTTTTAACGGCATGAAAAACGATCGTGTGTATGGGGCATTACACTACCTGGTCTATACAACATCATACCTGATGTTTTAAAGCACGTTATTCCAAACAATTTAGGAATGTTAGGTGATTTATGCCATTTATGGATTAAAACCCGACTCTGCGTCAACTACGTAATTTTCCATGGGAGTTTTGCCATGGATCACCCTCCGGCATGCCACAGTCCAGGTGTTAGTCCCCTTGAAACAACTTTTCCATCGCTATTGTGGCCAGAAAAAGTCCCTGTGGGTTTTAAAATTCGCCTGCCTATTGAAGTCTATGGCGGTTCGCCCGGTTCGCCCGTTCGCGAACATTTGCGGAAATTCCTGTTCGCCGTTCGCGAACGGAAAATTTTATGTTCGCGACATCACTAGTAAGGACCGGACCAATACGGACCATAATGACCAGAGGTGATTTCACAATTTGGCACTGCGCTGCTTTAACTGGAAATTGTGCGGATATGCAATGTTGTACCCAAACGAAATTTGCGTCCTTTTCTTCCCACAAATAGAGCTTTCTTTTAATGGTATTTGATTGCCTCTGCGATTTTATTTTTTTGCGATATAAACAGAAAAATACCGAAAATTTTGAAAAAAAAAGATATTTTCTACATTTTGTTATAAGAAAAATCGAATAAACTCAATTTTAGTCATACATTTAGGCCAAAATGTATTCAGCCACATGTCTTTAGTAAAAAAAAATGTCATTAAGCGTATATTTCTTGGTTTGCGCAAAAGTTATAGGGTCTACAAACTAGGGTACATTTTCTGGAATTTACACAGCTTTTAATTTATGACTGCCTATCTCATTTCTTGAGGAGCTAAAACGGCAGGGCAGTACAACGCCCCGCCCCAAATGACCCCATTTTGGAAAGTAGACACCCAAAGGAAATTGCTGAGAGGCATGTTGAGCCCATTGAATTTTTTATTTTTTTCCCAAGTGATTGAATAATGACAAAAAAAAATTACAAAAAATTGTCACTAAATGATATATTGCTCACACATGCCATGGTTATATGTGGAATTGCACCCCAAAATACATTCTGCTGCATTTCCTGAGTACGGGGACACCACATGTGTGGGACTTTTTAGGAGCCTAGCCGCGTACGGGACCCCGAAAACCAAGCACCGCCTTCAGGATTTCTAAGGGCGCAAATTTTTTGATTTCACTCCTCACTACCTATCAGAGTTTCGAAGGCCATAAAATGCCAAAATAGCACAAAACCCCCCCAAATGACCCCATTTTGGAAAGTAGACACCCCAAGGAAATTGCTGAGAGGCATGTTGAGCCCATTGAATATTTTATTTTTTTGTCCCAAGTGATTGAATAATGACAAAAAAAAATAAAAAAATTACAAAAAGTTGTCACTAAATGATATATTGCTCACACATTCCATGGTTATATGTGGAATTGCACCCCAAAATACATTCTGCTGCTTCTCCTGAGTACGGGGATACCACATATGTGGGACTTTTTAGGAGCCTAGCCGCTTACGGGACCCCGAAAACCAATCACCGCCTTCAAGGCCATAAAATGCCAAAATAGCACAAAACCCCCCCAAATGACCCCATTTTGGAAAGTAGACACCCCAAGCTATTTGCTAAAAGGGATGGTGAGTATTTTACAGCTCTCATTTGTTTTTGAAAACGAAGAGAGAATTTTTTTTTTCAATTTTCAAAACATTGGGGCTGATTTACGAAACGTTTGCGGCATGAGTATTGGCGCATCTGCATGCGCAATGGCTGTTTTGGTATTTACAAAACATTAGCGCCGGTATCGCAGCCCTATTTCCCATTTACTATAGTGTTGTCGGCGGACGGGAGGAGGCGCTCAGTGCGCCACTATGAACCTGGCGCACAGCATGTTAAACACGAAATATAAAGAAGCTGGAAGTGAGAATATAATGGGGGTGATGTGGGGTGATGTGAGGAAGTGTAGTGACACCTGACCAAATAACAAACATGGCCAAAATTGAGTGATAAAGTAACTTTTTCAAAACCAGCCCGCTGCTCCAGAAAGCACGATTCGAGCTGCGGGAGGTTTTTTTGAGCTCAGCGTGGGAATTTCAATGGTTCAAATGCGCCGGGACACTGCGCCGGCAAAATCTTAGTAAATGTCAAGTCACGTAACTCAATTTGCATAAGTTGAACAGGCGCAGCTCTGAACTTCCCAGTGCACCAGCAAAATGACATTTCTAAAGGAAAAAAAAAGGTATTTAAAAGCAGCCGCGGCTATAATGAATTGTCGGCTCCCGGCAATATAGAGAAAAGTCATTGAAAGTCTTTGCTAACCACAAAAAAAAAAAGCGTGGGGGTTCCCCCAAATTCCATTACCAGGCCCTTGAGGTCTGGAATGGATATTAAGGGGAACCCCGCTGCAATTTTTTTTTTTAAATGACGTGGGGTTCCCCCAAATATCCATACCAGGCCCTTCAGATCTGGCATGGATTTTAAGGGGAACTCCACCCCAATTTTTTTTAAAAAATGGCGTGGACTCCCCCAAAAATCCACACCAGACCCTTTATCCGAGCACATAACCTGGCCGGCCGCAGGGGAAGAGGGGGGGACGAGAGCGGCCCCCCTCCCTCCTGAACCATACCAGGCCACATGCCCTCAACATGGGGAGGATGTCCCCATGTTGATGGGGACATGGGCCTCATCCCCACAACCCTTGCCCGGTGGTTTTGGTGGGGGTCTGCGGGCGGGGGGCTTATCGGAATCTGGAAGACCCCTTTAACAAAGGGGACCCCCAGATCCAGGCCCCCCTATGTGAAATGGTAATGGGGTACATATGTACCCCTACCATTTCACAAGGAAAGTGTAAAAAATGTAAAAAATGACAATAGCCGGTTTTTGAAAATTCCTTTATTATTGTCTTTTCTTTTCTTCCATCTTCTTCCATCTCCTTCTTTTCTCCATTCGGGTTTCTTCCTCTTCATCTTTATCTTCATCCTCATCTTCATCTTTATCTTCATCTTCCTTCGGTGTTCTCGTCCACATCTTGCTCCGGCGTCTTCCCTTCTTCTTCGGCCGCTCCGTTTGAATTCGAGGTTCCCTCTGTGCGACGCTTCAGTTCTCCACTTGGTCCGCTGCCACCCGGTGGCTCCGCCCCCTCTGACACCACGGGGAAAGTCCCCGTGAAATCCATGTGCGTCAGAGGGGGCGGGGTCACCGGGTGTAAGCGGACCCAGAGGGGAACTGAAGAACTGAAGCGTCGCACAGCGGGAACCTCCAATTCAAACGGAGCGGCCGAAGAAGAAAGAAGGGAAGTCGCCGGAGCAAGATGCGGACGAGAACACCGAAGGAAGAAGGAAGAAGGAAGATGGAGGAAGAAACCCGAATGGAGAAAAGAAGAAGATGGAAGAAGATGGAAGAAGAAGATGGAAGAAGTTGGAAGAAAAGAAAAGACATTAATAAAGGAATTGTCAGAAACCGTTTCTTGTCATTTTTTACACTTTCTTTGTGAAATGGTAGGGGTACATTTGTACCCCATTAACATTTCACACAAGGGGGGGTCCGGGATCTGGGGATCCCCTTTGTTAAAGGGGTCTTCCAGATTCCGATAAGCCCCCCACCCGCAGACCCCCACAACCACTGAGCAAGGGTTGTGGGGATGAGGCCCTTGTCCCCATCAACATGGGGACATCCTCCCCATGTTGAGGGCATGTGGCCTGGTACGGTTCAGGGGGGAGGGGGGGCGCTCTCTCGTCCCCCCCTTTTTCCCTGCGGCTGGCCAGGTTATGTGCTCGGATAAAGGGTCTGGTGTGGATTTTTGGGGGGACTCCACGCCTTTTTTTTTTAATTTGGGGTGGAGTTCCCCTTAATATCCATTCCAGACCTGAAGGGCCTGGTAATGGAATTTGGGGGACCCCCACGCTTTTGTTTTTTTGTGTAATCAAAGACTTTCAATGACTTTTATCTGTATTGACGGAATCAGCAATTCATTACAGCCGGATTTTTAAATGACTATTATTTTACTTTAGAAATGTAATTTTGCTCTCCAACTGTTATAAACATGGAAAACATGTGCTACTTTACAGGCATACTATAGACACCCCCCGGGTATGATATTTTGGGCCAGTTCACACCGGATGCAGTGCAGTGCGTTTTTTTGATGCATGAAAAACGCAAAGAAAGTTGATCACATTAATGCCAATGGCATAGTTCACACCACTGCAGTCCATTCCAGTGCGTTTCAGAAAGCAAAAAAAAAATTGGTCATGCTGCATTTTTTAGGTACAAAACTGTACTGGACCCCAGTAAAACACATCAAAAACGCAACGGAACGTAACAAAAATGCAGCGGAACGCACCTAAATGCACCAAAGACGCACTGCAACACACTTGTCCTAAGTGAGAAGAGGGGGAAAAAACACTGGACTGCATCAAAAACGCATCAAAAAATGCACTGGAATGTGTCAAAAACGCGCATGCAGAAAATCACCTGGAACACACCCAGACTGCGTTTCTATAGTGTGAACTAGGGCCAGTTCACACCATAGAAACGCAATCCGGATGCGTTCCAGGTGCTTTTCTGCATGCACGTTTTTCATGCGTTCCAGTGCATTTTTGGTACGTTTTTGATGCAGTCCAGTGCTTTTTTTTCACCCCTCTTTTTTATTAACCATAGATAAGGACAGGTGTGTTCCAGTGCGTTTTTGGTGCATTTAGGTGTGTTCCGGTGCGTTCCAGTGCGTTTATGATGCATTTTGCTGCGTTCCAGTGCAGGTAAAATGCAGCATGTTCTACTTTTTTGGGGGAACTGGAACGCACTGGAACAAACACTGCCATTTAGAACCATATAACCAACTTTCCATGCATTTTGGATGCATAAAAAATGCAATGCACTGCATGTGGTGTGAAATGGCCCTTAAGCAATTTGGCATATTTAAAGGCACTTCTCTTTGTTTTGTTTTTGGTGTTTTCCAAATTGGTGACATTGATATATGTCCCTTAGGGTGGGACCTGGGCCCCCATTTTAAGGCCAATAACTAGAAGATAAGCCAGCCAAGTGGGGACTAGCAAAATTAACAAGTCAGTTCCCATAGGGGGGGGGGGTGATTGTCCCATCTCTAATTTTGTAGCATGCTGGATGATGTGCTTAATTTTGGACGGGGAAGGGGGGGGGGTTATTTTTTGCTAGCTGCATTGGTGTTGTTCTGCACATGCCCAGCCAGTTTTTTTTTTTGGGTGCTTTTTGTGTGTGAACAGCACCTGGATATTTCTGGGCATGCTCACTTAGAGAGTGTTTTTATGGGTTAGTAATTGAAGGACATCCTTAACAGGTGTAGCCACTTTGAATTTCAGTCTCTACATTGGGAGAACTTGCATTTTGGGTGTTTCATGGACTGTGCATGTGTTTTCAATTGCCTCATTAGCACAGAAACATATGTTATATAAAGCTCAGAGGGAACATTCGTTCGCTTGCCCTGAGAAGAGGTGTGTGTGTGTGTGTGTGTGTGTGTGTGTGTGTGTGTGTGTGTGTGTGTGTGTGTGTGTGTGTGTGTGTGTGTGTGTGTGCGTGCGTGCGTGCGTGCGTGCGTGCGTGCGTGCGTGCGTGCGTGCGTGCGTGCGTGTGTGTGTCAGTGTCAGAATGTACATTTTGGTGTCCTTATCGAGTTTGTAACACATGTATTTTATTTATGTCTTTGCAAAACAGGTGTTTGTTTTAATTTTGTGGCTTGTATTTTTTTGTGTGGGGAAAATGTTCCCCTGAAATAATTCTGATGTTGTTAATGTGTGTTGTTTGTTCAGTTTGATTTAATTGTCTGTGCTGCATTTTTTTGGCCAAAAATTTCTCAAGATGTTGAATCTGTAACTGTTTCTAATTGACCATGTTTTTTTTATTTTGCCTTCCCTTTTGTTTTGTTAACCAATAAAATTTGATGCAAAGTTTTGATGTTTGTTTTGTGTTTTCTTTGCAACAAATGTGACAGCTGATTGGCATGTCAAAACAAAACAGGTGTGATTTGTCTACCCTGGTGCCTTCATGCTAGCATATGCATGAATTGTGTGCTGCCATGGAGCGTCACCAGGAAATGAAAAATACAGAGCGGTAAGTATTACATTTTCCTTTTTTTACTGCAGTGGTTCTCAGCCTCAGTCCTCAAGTACCCCCAACAGGACATGTTTTGTGAATTTATCTCATGGAGAATTGCTGTCCAAAAATCAAAACCATTGACTTTGATTTAAAGCACATGTGCAAGATGAAGGAAAACCTGCAAACATGGCCTGTTGGGGGTACTTGAGAAGCACTGATTTAGAGCACTGCACTTAAAAATAGCTCAAGGCCATACAATTCTAATTGTGGGCATTTTGAGGGAAACAAAGTAAGTGTTAGAACCCCTGCGTGTGTGTTTTTTTTTTTTTTTGTAGTTTGGCCTTTGTGTCTCCTTTTCTTAAAATTGGCTTCACTTCCTGTCACACAGCTAAACAGGAAGTCAAGGTAAAACCCTACCAATGTCTTTTCTTGGGGACACACAGATCAATCTAACTAGTGTCCCCACTAAGCAAATTGCACTCTAGCACTTTGTTGTGTACACCCCAAATCATTGTATAGTTTGGGGTTTAGTAAAGACAAATCCACTCTGCAGTAAAAGTGTAGCTGCTGAAAATCTGAGGGAAAGTACTGGTGTTTGGATGTTACAATCATGTAAAAGCAAAGATGGTGTGTTTTTTTTTTTTTTGCTTGCATGTTCCCCTCAGATATACAGCAAGTGCACTTGTAGTGCAAAGTAGATTTGCCTTTTAGTAAATAAACCCCAAAGTCCAAACTACCTAATAATTTGTGGTGTACCCCGCAATATGCTGGAGTGCAATGTGCATAATAGGGAAAGTATTTAGACTGACTTGTATGTCCCCAAGGAAAGACATTATTAGGGATTTTCCCTCACTTCCTGTGTGGCTATGTGACAGGAAGTGAATTATTTGGAAGGATAAAGTGGCCAAATTATTTAGTTTAACTTTTCAAAGACACATTCCTAAGTTGAAATGTGATGCATGTCAATGGCCCATTTAGACCCTCTTTAATCACTTGAGATCAGCGCTATAACTGATCGATGGCCACAGCATGGTCCTCAATTGCCCGGAGTCCGTCAATAAACGTCCTCCCTTTGTGCGAGCGCGCTGTGGTCACTGAGACTCGGGTGATGACAGATCCGAGTAAGGGGCCGATCCCTGCCCTTTACCATGTGATCAGCTGTCAGCAAATGACAGCTGATCACGTGATGTAAACAAAAGCTGGGTAATGGTTTTTGTTTTCTCCTTGTGCTGACAGCGTGAGCATAAAAAAAAGGCAATCACCGGCTTATGTGCAAGGGACATGGGGCCCGAAGAGGAAGAGGCAATTCTGCGTCATCTGTGACAATTAGTAGCCCCTGCCAGTGCCACCTATCAATGCCCACCACTGGTGCCAATCAGTGGAACCTAGCAGTGCTCCCTATCAGTGCCCATCACTGCCAACTATCATTGCCACCTAGCAGTGCCACTTCTCACTGCCCACCAGTGCCAACTAGCAATGCCACCTCTCAGTGCCCACCCTTGCCACCGGTGCCCATCAGTGCAGTCTCATCAGTGTACATCAATGAAGAAGAAAAATTACCTTTTTTAAAAATATTAACCAGTTTCCTACCGCCCACCATCAAATGACATCCTTGGCTTTGTGCGGTGACATCTAAATGATGCCTTGATCGTTCTTATAGGCGGCGGGAGGGGACGTTCCCCCCTCCTCCTGCCGCCATCCGGTGCTTCTCCGGGCTTTCCCGTGCCATCTTGGGCTCGGAGAACGATTTGGAGAGACTGGTGACCAGATGGTCACCAGTCATCTCTATGACCGTCGGAGCCCCTGGCGCGACGTTATGACATCACGCCGTGTTTCTGTATGTTAACCAAGCCGTGATCTCGGCTGTCAGCATGAGATTGGTGATTTTTTTGGACCAATATCATGCTTTCCAGCCTGGAGGAGAGATGTGGGGTCTTATTGACCCTGCATCTCTCCATAAAGAGGACCTGTCACACACATTTCTATTACAAGGGATGTTTACATTCCTTGTAATAGGAATAAAAGTGATCCAAAAAAAAAAAAAAGTTAAAAAAAGAGTAAGAAATACAAAAAAGTAAAATAACAAAATAAAAAAAATAAGCAAAAATAAGAAAAAACGCCCATGTCCCCGGTAGCTCGCGCTCAGAAGCGAACACACACGTAAGTCCCGCTCACATATGTAAACGCCGTTCAAACCACACATGTGAGTTATTGCTGCGTGCGTTAGAACGAGTGCAACAATTCTAGCACTAGACCTCCTCTGTAATGCCAAAATGGTAACGTGTAAAAAATTTTAAAGCATCGCCTAGGGAGACTTTTAATTACTGAAGTTTGGTGTCATTCCATGAGTGTGCGCAATTTTAAAGCGTGACGTGTTAGGTATCTATTTACTCAGCATAACAACATCTTTCACATTATACCAAAAAATTGGCCTAACTTTACTGTTTTGTAATATTTTTAGCAAAAAAAAGGCGTTTGAAAATTTATTGCGCAAATACCGAGCGAGATAAAAATTTGCAATGACCGCCATCTTATTCCCTAGGGTGTCTGCTCCAAAAACATATATAATGTTTGGTGTTTTGAAGTAATTTTATAGCCATAAATGTATGATTTTTACATGAAGGAGAGAAGTGCCAGAATAGGCCCAGTGCTGAAGTGGTTAAAATATCCATTTATTTATTTTTTAAACTCGGTCTTTTGTATTTATATAAAAAAAATAAAAAAACACAAAGGTGATCAAATAGCACCAAAAGCAAGTTCTATTTGTGTGCCAAGAAATAATACATTTTCATTGGGTTACAGTGTTGTATGAGCGTGCAATTGTCATTGAAAGTGCATCAGCGCTGAAATGTGAAACTTGGTCTGGGCAGTGCGCAAGTGGTTAATATAAGGCTACATGTACACGGATGTTTTTCAAGCCGCTTGTTTGAGCGTTTTTTGCAGCTTAAAAACATCTCTCCATGTTAGCCTATGGCCTCATGGCCACCATGGCGTTTTTGAGCTGTAAATGGCATAGGCGTTTTTAGGCCCCATGTAGACAGGACGCTGGTGCAAAGTGTTCAGAACTAAGGTTGAAAGTGGCGTTTAGAAAGGCGCGCTTTGTGGCGTTTGCATGCCGTGTTTTACCACATTTGTGTGTATATGATAAGGAGCCGCCCTAAGCTCCAAAAACAGTATTATTTACGATTTTAGCTATTTAGTGAGACCAGAGTGATATCAGCAGCTGAGAGCAGCAGTGTAGTTGTATTTAGCGTGTCACTTGCCACATCACTTGCCACAAGATGTGGATTGTCCACTTGCCACGTCAGCTGCCCCAAGTTGTGGATTGTCCACAATGCAATGGAAGCAATTTCATTTTTATATATATATATATATTATGGTTTTTCCTCATTTGCCATAAATTTGGAGTTTATCAATGTAAAAAAAAATAGGTCACCTTTAAAAAGGCTTCTAAACTAAAATGCGGCTAAACGCTGGTACCGCGTCTGAAACGTGGAAATCTTTGGCGTCTGAAGGCATTTTTAGGCTTTGTGAAAAACGATTTTAAACGCCAGGCCAAAAACAGTGTTTTGGATGTAATAGAATTCAATGGACCCGCATCCAAAACGCAAGTACTGCAATTTTGCGGCGAATTTTTGTTTTACCTGTTTATAGCTGGTTGTTAAAGGAAATGTAAAAAAAAAAAATGCCGGTTCAAAAAAAAATAGAAAAAAACCAGCGTGGGGTCCCCCCCCAGGTCCATACCAGGCTCTTGGGTCTAGTATGGATTCAAAGGGGACCACCCCCAAAATGAAAAAAAAATGGCGTGGGGGTCCCCCCAGAATCCATACCAGGCCCTTCAGGTCTGGCATGTATTTTAAGGGGAACCCCGCGCCAAAAACAAAAAAAAATTAGCGTGGGGTACCCTAAAAATACACACCAGACCCGTTATCCGAGCACTCAACCTGGCAGGCTGCAGGGGAAGAGGGGGGGCGAGAGAGCGGCCCCCCTCCCTCCTGAACCGTATCAGGCTGCGTGCCCTCAATATGGGGGGTTTGGTGCTTCGGGGCAGGGGGGCCGACCTGCGGCCCCCCCCCCCACCCCAAAGCACCCTGCCCCCATGTTGATGGGGACAAGGGCCTCTTCCCGACAACCCTGGCCGTTGGTTGTCGGGGTCTGCGGGCAGGGGGCTTATCGGAATCCGGGAGCCCCCTTTAATAAGGGGGACCCCAGATACCTGCCCCCCACCCTATGTGAATGAGTATGGGGTACATCGTACCCCTACCCATTCACCTGGTGGTAAAATAAGTCAATAAAAAAGACAACACAGGTTTGAAAAGTAATTTATTGGGCAGCTCCGGTGGTCTTCTTCCGACTTCGGGGGTCTTTCTGCCGGGCGCCCCACTATCTTCTGCCAGCTCTTTTGCTAGCGGGGGTCCCGGGCTTCCTCGCCATCTTCTTCCGACTTCGGGGGTCTTTCTGCCGGGTGCCCCGCTATCTTCTGCCAGCTCTTTTGCTAGCGGGGGTCCTGGGCTTCCTCGCCGTCTTCTCCACGATCTCCGGTTCTTCTCCCGCTCTCCGGTGCCTTCTCCACGATCTCCGGTTCTTTCTGCCTTCTGCCGGGTGCCCCACTATCTTCTTACAGCTCTTTTGCTAGCGGGGGCCAGTCTTCTTCGTCGCCTTCTTCCCTCTTCTCTTCGCCCGATGTTGCCTCGTCGCTGTCCACCGCTGCAATGATCTGTCCGAGCAGCGGTGCCACTTATATTGGCATGTGGCGTGGTCACCGGCTGATGCCACCGCTGACCCCGCCCCCGTTTCACGTCACAGTCCCATCATTCCCCGGGACTGTGACATCATACGGGGGCGGGGTCAGTGGTGGCATCAGCCGGTGACCACGCCCCATGCCAATAAAAGTGGCACCGCTGCTCGGACAGATCATTACAGCGGTGGACAGCGACGAGGCAACATCGGGCGAAGAGAAGAGGGAAGAAGGCGACGAAGAAGACCGGCCCCCGCTAGCAAAAGAGCTGGCAGAAGATAGCGGGGCGCCCCGCAGAAGGCAGAAAGAACCGGAGATCGTGGAGAAGAAACCGGAGAGCGGGAGAAGAACCGGAGATCGTGGAGAAGGCACCGGAGAGCGGGAGAAGAACCGGAGATCGTGGAGAAGGCACCGGAGAGCGGGAGAAGAACCAGAGAACAGAACAAGAGACCCCCGAAGTCGGAAGAAGGCGACGACGAAGCCCGGGCGCCCCGCTAGCAAAAGAGCTGGAAGAAGATAGCGGGGCGCTCGGCAGGAAGACCCCCAAAGACGACGAGGAAGCCCGGGACCCCACTAGAAAAAGAGCTGGAAGAAAATAGCGGGGCGCCCGGCAGGAAGACCCCCGGAGCTGCCTAATAAATTACTTTAAAAACCTGTGTTGTGTTTTTTATTACCTTTTTTTGCCACCAGGTGAATGGGTAGGGGTACGATGTACCCCATACTCATTCACATAGGGTGGGGGGCCGGGATTCCGAAAAGCCCGCCGCCCGCAGACCCCGACAACCAACGGCCAGGGTTGTCGGGAAGGGGCCCTTGTCCCCATCAACATGGGGGCAGGGTGCTTTGGGGTGGGGGGGCCGCAGGTCGCCCCCCTGCCCCAAAGCACCCACCCCCCCATGTTGAGGGCATGCGGCCTGGTACGGTTCAGGAGGGAGGGGTGGCCGCTCTCGTCCCCCCTCTTCCCCTGCGGCCTGCCAGGTTGCGTGCTCGGATAAGGGTCTGGTATGGATTTTGGGGGGGACCCCACGCCGTTTTTTCGGCTTAGGGGGTTTCCCTTTAAATCCATACCAGACCTAAGGGTCTGGTATGGATTTCGGGGGGACCCCCACGCCGTTTTTTCAGCTTAGGGGGTTCCCCTTAAAATCCATACCAGACCTAAGGGCCTTCATCCGACTTCCTGGGCGACCTCTATTCAAATCAATGGGCTCCCATAGGGAACCATTCATTTTCAATAGAGCGCTGCTGACATTTGTATTTACTATAACAGTGCGCCGCTGGTTCCTGCGCCAAGTGAAGGAGTTATCTGGCGCACCAATTAAGGTTAGAACCAGCGCAGCGCACTGTTACTAGTAAATCAGCCCCATTGTGACAAAAAGTGAGATCTGCAAAATACTCACCATACCTCTCAGCAAATAGCTTGAGGTGTCTACTTTCCAAAATGGGGTAATTTTGGGGGGGGGGTTGTGCCATCTGGGCATTCCATGGCCTCCGAAACTGTGATAGGCAGTCAGGAGTGAAATCCAAAATTGACACCCTTAGAAAGCCTGAAGGCGGTGCTTGGTTTTTGGGGTCCTGTACGCAGCTAGGCTCCAAAAAGTCTCACACATGTGGTATCCCCATACTCAGGAGTAGCAACAGAATGTATTTTGGGGTGTAATACCACATATGCCCATGGCATGTTTGAGCAATATATCATTTAGTGCCAACTTTGTGCAAAAAAATAAAAAATAAAAAAAGAATTGTCTTTTTTCCGCAACTTGTGTCAACATATAAAATAATCCATGGACTCGACATGCCTTTCAGAAAATAGCTTGGGGTGTCTACTTTCCAAAATAGGGTCATTTGCAGGGGTTTTGAACTGTCCTGGCATTTTATACACAACATTAGGAAGCTTACATCCACTCTTCTAACCACGAAGACAAAGCCCTTTCTGACACTTTTTGTTTACATGAAAACATATTTATTTTTTTGCAAGAAAATTACGTTGAACCCCCAAACATTATATATTTTTTTAAAGCAAAGGCCCTACAGATTAAAATGGTGGGTGTTGCATTTTTTTTTCCACACAGTATTTGCGCAGCGATTTTTCAAACGTATTTTTTGGGGAAAAAATACACTTTTTTAAATTTTAATGCACTAAACACACTATATTGCCCAAATGATTGATGAAATAAAAAATATGATCTTAGGCCAAGTACATGGATACCAAAAACGACATGCTTTAAAATTTCGCACAAACGCGCAGTGGCGACAAACTACATACATTTTTAAAAGCCTTTAAAAGCCTTTACAAGTTACCACATTAGATTTACAGAGGAGGTCTACTGCTAAAATTACTGCCCTCGATCTGACCTTTGCGGTGATACCTCACATGCATAATGCAATTGCTGTTTACATATGACGCCAGACCGTCGCCTTTGCGCAAGAGCAGGGCGGGACAGGGGTGCTTTTTTTTTTTTTTTAATTATTAATTTTCCTTTTTTATTTTATTTTTAAACTGTTACTTCCATATTTTTTTATTTTATTATTTTTTATTGTTATCTCAGGGAATGTAAATATCCCCTATGATCGAAATAGGTAGTGACAGGTACTCTTTTTTTGAACAAAATGGGGTCTATTAGACCCTAGATCTTTCCTCTGCCCTCAAAGCATCTGACCACACCAAGATCGGTGTGATAAATTGCTTTCCCAATTTCCCAATGGTGCTTTTTATATCCGGGGGGGTACATTCCCTCCCACTGCTTGTAAAAGCAGTCCAGAGGCTAATTAGCCACTAGGATTGCTTTTACATGAAAGCCGGCCGCTGGCTGAAAAGAATGATACCAAGATAATACCTAAATCCGCAGGCATCATTCTGGTATAACCATTCAAAGTCCAGCAACATACCAGTACGTTGCTGGTCCTTGTTGGACATGTATTGTAATCCTTTTTTTTCAGGCAGCCTGTTGGCTGAACGAAAAAAAGAGATTGATCGGTGGGTATGCCCACCATTAGAATACCTCCCTTCATTCACCCACTTCTAATGATGGGCATACATGCACCATTTATATATGCCGAAGCATGGGGGCATCATCCCGCAAAAGTTATGCCGCGTACACACGGTCGGACTTTTCCACGGGCAAGCCTCCGTTGGAATTTCGACCGTATGTACGCGGCATTAGGAGAAAAATTGTTCCTCTGCCCCTGCTGCCCCCATGTTTCGGCATATATGCTCTTTATTTTAACTATGGTGGTGAAATCACCTCCTACAGCAATGGAGTCGCAGGGATCAGGCCTGTCTCTGTGAATGCTGCAGTTATGTGTGTTGTGTTTTGTAAGTGACAGTGATCGATCGATACTGCACTTGGGTGGCCTGGGCTGGACGGAGGGGCAAAACGCAGTTGCTAGCAGGTATCTGGGCTGATCCCGCTAACGCTGCGTTTTTGGGAACCCTAAACCGCTGGGAACGCTAGTATAGATCTGATCAGATACTATACCACTAAGGGAGGTGTATGCTTTGCGTGTGGGTGTTAGCATTACTGGCACTAACCTGACGCTGCCTGGGGCGTGACGCAGACCCTCTCTGACGCTAAAACCTAATTGATATCACCCGCCGGGCGATCAGGGGGTTAAACCTTTATTGGGTTATATACGGCGGGTACCCTGACACTATAAAAAGCAAACTAACTAACCAGCGTCACCCGTAACACTTATACGATGATCACTGGTGAAAGGGTTAACTAGAGGCAATCAGGGGGTTAAAACCTTTATTAGATAATATATGGGGGTACCTGACATTATAAAAACCTGGCGGCGAACCTAAAAAAATAACTGACTACTTAGCGGCATCACCGACACTAATACAGAGATTAGAAAACGATTGCTTAGTGACAGTGGTGCTAGGGGGTGAAAGGGTTACCTGGGGGGCGATCAAGGGGTTAAACCTTTATTAGGTAATATATATGGGGGTACCTGATGTTATAAAAACCTGACGGCGAACATAAAAAAATAACTGACTACCTAGCGCATCACGACACTAATACACCGATCAGAAAAACGATCGCTTAGTGACAGTGGTGCTAGGGGGTCAAAGGGTTACCTGGAGGGCGATCAAGGGGTTAAACCTTTATTAGGTAATATATATGGGGGTACCTGATGTTATAAAAACCTGACGGTGAACATAAAAAAATAACTGACTACCTAGCGCATCACCGACATTAATACAGCGATCAGAAATACGATCGATTAGTGACAGTGGTGCTAGGGGCTGAAAGGGTTACCTGGGGGGCGATCAAGGGGTTAAACATTTTTTTTAGGGGGGGTTGGGGGCTACCCTGGACCTAAGGGACCTAACACTAACTGCCCTGACACTTTTACAGTTACAAATGTCACTGATTGCAGTGATCAGTAAATAAATGACACTGTGACTGGGGGCTGGGGGGTGATCTGGGGGTGACTGGGGGGGCGATTGTGTACCTATGTGTCCTGGTGTCAGTGTACCGCTTGTGCACTTACTTGATGTCTTCTCTCCACGGCGCTCCGGTATATGTGAGTACCGCAGGAGAGATGACATCACTTCCTGCTGCTTCCTCTCTGCCTGTGTTTACATTATACAGGCAGAGGAAGCATTTGATTCGCCGGGAGCGATCGCGAGGGGGTAGCCAGAAACCAATGGCCGCCCCCTCATCACGGATCTTTCCCAGAGCGATCCCGACCATCCACTGTACCAGAGGCGGGTCCGATTGGACCCCCCACCCATACGAAGGCAGTCACGTACAGGTACGTGATTGTGCCTGTCCGTGCCATTTTGCCGACGTATATATACAGTGGGCGGTCGTTAAGTGGTTATACATAGCGGCGAAAAGCAACGGACATGTTTTGCATATTGGTAGCTGTATTCGTAGCAGCTTCCATTAAATTTCCTTCTTCAGGGTTAACAAACGAGAGGGGGCAATCTATGCAACAGCATAGGTGTGACTTTAAATGAGGCACATCTCTGTGCCTCCATCCCTGGTACAATAATGCAGGAAGGGAGTTTGGGACTTTAAATGAGGTTCAAAACAAGGTAGGCGTATGGTAAAGGAAACATGTTTATTAACATGAAGAAATGTGGTGTACTGTCTGAGTCAATGGGGCTGTACATAGGAACATAATTGTAATGGACATTAAGGGCACATATTAATATCAACTTGGAAACTCTTGACACATGGCATTACATATGAAACATGGACATTAAGGATATACAATGATATCGATCAACAATACATAACAGTATGAAAGGAATGAACCGCTCCCATAGATACAAAAATGCACACACATAAATCCCTAAAATGGCACAGTGCAAATATGATAACATGCAATAAAAATTGAAATTCATATGTGCTTGTCAATCAGTGGATGGATCGTTGGGGTGACGTAAAAATGCGTTGGCATCCTGAAAGCAGGACGTTGTGTGGACTGGCTCCCAGCACTTGCTTGAGGAGTGCCTTACTGCCCTTAATATCAATGAATTTAATCTGAAATTCCCAATGGTATCTGACCTGAACAGCATAACTTTCTTAGATGTGGAAATTTTTAGAGATAAGGAAAATATGCTATCCTGTAAAATGTTTCGAAAACCTACCGCAGGCAACACCATTTTACACTCCTCCAGCTTTCACCCTAGGCCTCTGGTTGAATCCATTCCGTATGGACAATACTTGAGGATTAAACGTAACAGCTCTAATGAGTCCGATTACAAAAAAGAAGCGAACAACCTGAGGAAACGGCTCCTCGCAAGGGGATATAGCCATAAATGCCTCAAAAAGGCCTTCAAACACAAACACAAACTTAAGTTGTCATGACTTATTAGAACCCAAACAAAAGAGGAATATGGAAAGTGACCATCTCATCATTACCACATACTCTGACGATCATGCCCAGATTTTTGAAATTTGTCAAAAACATTGGCACCTGTTAACAGCAGACCCCGTGATAGGACCACTTGTACCTTCTAGACCAGCCATTACCTATAGACGAGCTACATCCCTACGGGATATGCTCGTGCAGAGCGAATTCCCGGGGACCACCAGAGGTGACCCTAGTAAGGAATTTGGAACTTTTCAATGTGGAAACTGTACATATTGTAAATATATGAAAACTAGAAAAAATATTTATCTACCAAATGGTCAAAAACTCAGACCGAAACATTATGCGAATTGCCAAACCACTGGAATAGTATACTTACTCATATGTAGCTGTAATTGCTTCTATGTGGGTAAGACCATACAAAAATTATGGCAAAAGACTATACCGACATTTGAAAGCGATGAGGGACAAAGATCCAGATCTCTCGAGGGGGCGATTTTGATAAATGCCTCCTTCAGAAGGAGCTGAGATGGATCTCGACCCTTAACGCCACCTCACCCCCTGCTCTTAACCAAGCTATCAATTTCAAACCCTTCTTACCAGGATTTTCGTCTGGGAAATTTGATAGGGAATTATTGAATTAATTTTTTGCTGTACCTACCCTGTACTTGGTTTTTCTAGGTATATATTTACGTTCATTTTGTTTTGTTCTTGCTTGTGTGTTTTTTGTCCCCCTTTTTTTCGAAAACCCATTTGTATTTCTTGTTGGTTGATAGTTCAATGGGATATAGGTTAGACTAACAATTTGTGATAGGACTGTATATTGCCTTTCAGCCTTGTGTACCTAACTTACCTCATTACTTTATAATAAAACTATGTGTTATCCCTCATTAGAACTCGTCTGTACAGATGAAGCCTTAGCCGGATGTAATGGTCGGACTTATCTGATAGTTGTTTCCAGCTATGAGTACCCAACCCTAAATTCATATGTCCCTTTCCTACCTCTTGTTATAACATAATATTCAAGTTGAATAATACTCTATATACTAATCAGCTTGAGGACACCTTCTGGATTGGCTCTTCTGGCCCACCGACGCTCCCCAGCACAATATCAGCCCCTGACCCCACATGGGGTCCGGGGCTGTATGCTCTTGCTTTGAGCATTGGGTTGTTTAGTGCCTGGCCTGCGTGAGAATTTTTTCTTTTCTTTTTCTTTTCTTTTCCTTTCTCATTTGTTTGCTTCATTTATCCCTTCTATTTAACCCAATTTTTTTTATTTTATTTTATTTTTTATTTTTCTTTTCCTTGTTTTTTTCGTTTTTGTTTTTTTTTCTTTTTTTCATGTTAATTCTTTATTTCCATTTATTTACTGTTTCTATTTCTTCTTTTTATGTTGTTTTATTTATTCTTTATTTGTTATTATTAATTAATTATATTTATTTATTTTCTTACTTTTACTTTTTATATTTTTTTTCATTCATTTCATTCTATTTATTTTTATTTTCATTTATTCATTTTCCTTCTTTTTCAATTCATTTTATTTTATTTTATATTTACAGTCATTTTTATTTACATGTTTTATTTTATTTTTTTGTTTATTTATTTATCCACTTCTCTTTTCTACTTTATCATTCTATTTGCTTCCTTCACCTTCCCCCACTTTCTCTATTCTCTCATCTTCCTCTTAGTGGACAATTTGCTACTTCCCTTACACACATTATTAGTTGTCCCTGACAGGGTATTATGCCATTACTCTATATAAGCATAGATGAGTTTTCATCTTTAAAATCCCCCTCACGTTAGCTGAGGTGTTCAGGGCAGTTAATTTTTACTTTTACTTTTTCAATGTCCCTCCTCGGCGCTTGCTTAGATGTTATGCAGGTGCCGCGGGACCTCTCTCCTCGCCGCACACTTCCGCCCTTCCTTTGTGCTGGCGGTCGGGTTGACATCTGACGTCACCGCGTGTCCACGCGGTGACGCCGGCCGCCACTTAGACCGAGGGCGGCCCTTTCATGCGAGGGCTCCTCTCGCTTTTGTTTCTGGTCTCATGAAGGGAAAAGCACGGCTTATTAATAGCCGGATCCCGCCCCCAACTCCTCCCGCCGTTTGGCGGGAATCTTTTAGCACTAACCCCTTAAACTACTCCTGATTGGCTGTATTGTCAGCCATGTTTTCATATATAAAGCCCTACTTAAGTCTGTTAGATTGCTGCACAGCCAGGGAGTGGACATGTAATATATTGGTCCATCAGGTATGAAACTTTCTATACCAAATCTAAACTTAACTGTTCCCCCCAGGGGGATGCTCATGCACTCCCCTCTGGGGATGGGAATTTTTTGCTTAAATTTACATTTGCATATAATTATCTACATATACTTTTTATGCTTTATTTTCATGTTGCTTTTTCATAGAAACCAGCGATAAGCCCTCCCTTATTTTCGGGCTTCCTTGTGAGATTTGATGGGCTGGTTTGAGTCCAATTCTGGAACGTCCTGCTTGCTTCCACTACGGTCGCTGGGCTTTCTTTGCTAAAGCCGTGCGACTATTAATTTGGAATTTTGGCTACACATTATCTGTTTGAGCCTCTACTCCATGAGGATAGTCCTTCCAACTGGCTGGCTTCCCTATCTTGAACTTAGACTGATGCATTCATGACATTTGACCTATAGTGGGATGTAAGTATTCTCACATAAACATGATTATGTAATGTATAATATGCATCTCTGTATTGCCAACAATTATTTATGGTGTTGTTCTGTCCCTCCCCCCCCCTTTTTTTGTGTGTGTTTTAAATCGCCCATATATGGCAGATGCTTAGAATTTGAAGATATGCAATGATTCTGTATCGTAATATACTGTTATTATATACTATATTTTCTCTTCTCAGAAATATCAATCTATGTACAACCAATACATTAACCCTGAAGAAGGAAATTTAATGGAAGCTGCTACGAATACAGCTACCAATATCCGAAACATGTCGGTTGCTTTTTGCCGCTACGTATAATTGACTTATATGTCACAAGCATAGGGCGATTGTATGTATTTGGTTTCAACATAAATGCATGTCAGTTCTTGTCTTAAATCTTTTTATTTTTTATCTTGGCTAAAATCATGTGAAAATCTGCATAAATAAAACTTTTTTACATTTATATATACTCCCCGGTGGCAATCCATGTTATTTTTCCAATCCACACCATCCCAGGGGCAATTTTTCTCTTATTTTTTCAAATTAACCAGGATGTGATTGGAATTAATGGTAATTGCCCTTTATCTACTGGTTTAAACTGCTTCATTCCTAAACCTATTTACATTAATTTATGACTTATTGACCATTATAGATATTTTGGGATTTAAATCCATAAAGATATTACTAAATATGAGGCAGAAAATATAATTGCTTTCATAACCCAATTGCAGTCCCAGCCTTTTATTCCAAGCTCACACTTGTGCGATGCGGGAACCCTGCGATTCTTCCCGCATCGCACCCAACTCGCACGGCAGTTCACACTGACATATGCGAACTGCTGGGGAGTGTCATACAATGTTAATGACACCCCCATTTCAGCTTGCATGTCGCACAGCGAACTGTCAGTCCGGTCATGAATCGGATTGCATAGGTATGAACACCCATGCAATCCGATTCTGGTGCGGACCAAAAAAAGGTCCTGTGCGAGTTTAGTCCGAATGCGATACCATTTCAGCCATACTAACTGTATGGCTGAAATCGCATCGCGCAGACATCGCATGTGATTTGCACTGCAGTGCGCTGCAAATCACATGCGATTTAGCACCACGCAGCAGTGTGAACCGGCGCTGAGCCTAGGTTTCCACAAATCTGATGGCTAGCAAAGTTAACTGTGAAGTTGGCCCATCACAATGCAGTTCACATGCACAAAAACCGGCTTTTCACTTAGGCTCCGTTTCCACTTGTGCAAATTGTCCTGCGACTTGGGACTGCAAAGTTGCATGACAAGTCATGCCTCATGATTTCCAATGAGAACCGTTCATATCTGTGCAACGTCAAGTCACAGCGACTTCAAAGTAGTCCCTGCACTACTTTTGTCCTACTTTGATGTGACTTGAGGTCCATAGACCTCCAGAATACATAGGCATTGCTTCAAGTGGCTGCAAAATCGCGGCAAAAAATTCCGGCAGAATCTTGCGACTTTCAGGCTAACGCAGCCTGAAAGTTGCACAATTCTGCTGCAATTTTGATGCGACTTAAAGCAATGCCTGTGTATTCTGGAGGTCTATGGACCTCAAATTGCATCAAAGTGGGACCAAAGTAGTGCAGGGACTACTTTGAAGTCGCTGTGACTTGAAGTAGCACAGATATGAACGGTTCTCATTCAAAATCATGGGGTACGACTTGTCATGAGACTTTGAAGTCCCAAGTCGCAGGACAAGTTGCACAAGTGTGAAAGGGCCTCAGGTTGTCTGTAGCACCTTATCACTGCTGCTACCTGATCATTGATTTAGTGTATTGTTGTTTGTTTGCGCCGATCTGTAAGGCTGCTCTATATACCATGATTTGTGATACTGGGGCTGTATAATCTGTCCTTTGATGCTGAGGCTATATACTCTGTCCTGTGATGCTGGGGCTATATACTCTGTCCTGTGATGCTGGGGCTATATACTCTGTCCTGTTATGCTAGGGCTATATACTCTGTCCTGTGATGCTGGGGCTATTTACCCTGTCCTGTGATGCTGGGGCTATATACTCTGTCCTGTGATGCTGGGGTTATATACTCTGTCCTGTAATGATGAGCTGTATACTCCTGACACTATGAGTGGAAGCAAGTAGAATACAGGGGACGGAGTGGGTGGACTATACAAGGGGTGTGGCTTATGAGAAGTGGGAGGGGGCAAACGTGGAGGGGCGGGGTCTTGTGCCCCCTCATCCTAAAACTTCACCAGCCGCCAGTGTTCTGATCCACCTCGTGTACACCCCTTTTGTGTGTTTACTTACCAGAGGTAAGTGTATACAGGGCCTGTATAAACCTCTCAAAGCAAAACCCGTGGCTCTTCTCTGGGTCTACAGCAATCCCTTAACAGGAATGGTTCAGTGTTGTGGAATCAGCATGTAAAAATACAAGGGGATGCTTGCATACTGTAACACTGTTTTATTATGAAATGGCAAACCCCCCGCATAAAATGTGCTTACAAGAGAGCAATGATAAAAACAAACGGCATGTCACACACAGTCCTGCATCTAGCTCACCACCATTCACAGCTCCGCCGAACTGCCCACAGCGATGAGTCCTGGGATGATGCTGGCTGCGACAGACTGGTAAGTCGCGTGACGTGACTTACCAGTCTATCGCAGCCAGCGTCATCCCAACTGAATCCCAAGATGATCAAGCTCTAGATATACTCACCTCCTTATTAATGGAAAGTAAGGTTGATTACCAACCTATCCCTACTCCCTCTAGCCCATTGAAACGAGACGCCAATCTACTTATAAAATCAACAAAAATGCCCCCTTTCAGAAAAAATAGATGGTTGGGGGTTTTCTTAGCCCTCGTTCAAGATGACCTTACTAAGGTGAATTGGCAAAGAGGAACAAAAGACAACCTGGACCCTGAACAACGCCAGGTTTTACGAGAGCTAAAGGAGGCACCAAATTTGGTGATCAGGGATGAGCTGAACACCCCCCTGTTCGGTTCGCACCAGAACCTGCAAACAGACAGAATGTTCGTGTGAACTTTAGAACCCTATTAAATACAATGGACTCGAACGTTCGAAATCTAAAGTGCTAATTATAAAGGCTAATATGCAATTTGCAAAAAAGTTGGGGAAACTCCCGCGCTGCGGGGGGGGCACTGCTTCCAGACACCTGTGAATCCAATTCGGGAAAACTTAGAACAATATAAAACAGTGATGGTGTTAGCGCTGTGTTTAAACAAAGAGAGAATATGAACGCTGGGAACAGTGTGACTGATAACACACTCAACCTAAATAATATTGTGACCTAATGTGAAAAATAAATAACTTAATTAAACTCAAATATAATCACGTGAATAAACGTGATCGTGTAACCATATACATCAAATTGTCTAGTTGTGATCAATCCAAAAAGGTGTACTAATATATATAAATACAATTGCAAAAAGAATGTTGTTAAAAAATCCAAATACGTCCAATCAAACCATGCAATCCAAAAGTATATAGAAAGTGATTCCTGTCACCAAAGATGAAAAAAATAGAACACACATTGGTTCAGTGCTCAAAACTTGATTTCTCTTCAGTGCTCCACCTCTGTGCCTGTGAGCAGCTTACCTTGTTGCTAATTAAGCTTAGCAAAACCAGGTCACAGGGTTATTCAGGACAGGTGGACAGTAGATTGGATGATGCCAATCTCCTTCCTGTTACTGCAATCCTCCCAGATGTCATATATGAAACCAAAGAAGATGGATCCTAGTGTAGTACTGCCAATGTCCAGAGACACACACACACGCCAAAAAAGTACTCACTTCACAGATAAGTAATATGGGAACGTCTCCACGAGCGCTGAACTCGTCGTCTCTCTAAGTGTCTGTGGCTCCGTGTGGATTCCAGTGCAGTGGTGTCTCAAATGGACATCGTATTCAATGTAATAAAAGATATGGCAGACATAGCATAGTCCCGTACCGGAAGGTTTTATTAAAATAAATAATATAAATGTAACACTCACATAAACTTAAACCAGAGATTGCAGGGATTAAAAGTGGAAAAGGGGAAAGAAAAATAAGGGGGAAAATGGTGAGCACTTGTGTTAAGGAAGAAGGGGGGAAGGGGAGGGGGGGAAGGGGAGGGGGGAAGAGAGAGGAAAAGGGGGAGAGGAGGAAGAGGGAAGGGGAGGGGGAGGGAAGGATAGGGGGAGGAAGGAAAGGAAGTGTTAGTAAACGAGTTGTGTTAATACTGAAGGGGAAAGGGGAAAAGGTGGACACACAGACACTATTAATACTAAAGGGGAAGGGGGGAAGTGAACACATGGGAGGGGGAGGAGAAAGAAAGCGATAGGGAAAACGGAAAAGGGAGAGGAAAGGTGGGGGGCGATAATGTGTTAACGAAAGGGGAGGAAAAATAAACTAAAAAGAAAAGGGGGAAAAAGGGGGGGTGTGGGGGGTGTGGGTGGGTCCCCCCACAGATGCACATAAATTGCCATGATGATGATACCTCAAGTGTGCTGTGTTGGTGTAGCAAAGTATAATAAGTTAGAAGTCACTCAAAAAGCAATTCAGGTCGAACTCTATGTTGAGTCCCCTCGGAGCCAAAGTATCCATACAGAAAATCCATTTGATTCAACCTGGCTAAGCGCCCTAACTTTATGGCCTCCTCTCCAGGGCCTAGTATATGGGACATTTCCCCAGAATTTGAGGTGATTCGGATCCTTATTATGTACTTCTAGGAAGTGTCTGGACACGCTATGCTTTGGAAATCCATTTAGGATATTTTGAATATGTTCTTTGACCCTAATCCTCAGGAGTCTCTTAGTGCGGCCTACATATTGCAGGCCGCAACTGCATTCCAGTACATACACTGCTCCCTCAGTGTTACATCCTACAAATTCTTTTATATCATAACTTGTACCATTGCTGGTTGATTGGAACAAAGTTTTCTTTTCATTAGGTCGTTTAGTGCATTTGCAGGCATAGCATCTCTTACACGGATAGAAGCCTTTGCCTGTAAAAAAAGTAAATTATTTTTTAGGTGGGTCAATGATATTTTTCACAAGTTGGTCACGTAGGGTCGGGGCTCTTCGATAGATAAATTTAGGTTTGGCTGGTAATATCTCATTTAATCGCCTATCAGACTTCAGAATGTGCCAATGGCGCTTAATAATTTTTTCAATTTTTTTATATTGGATGTTAAAATCTAGTATCACAGGAACCTGATCCAGTTGTGATATAATCTTTTTTTCTCCTAGCAGGGTTTTCCTTGGTATGTGAGTTACCTCTTCTATTATCTCTTTTATAAACGGTTCTTCATATCCTTTTTGGATGAATCTTTCCCCGATAATTTTTGCTTGGATCTCAAAGTCCTCTATTTCGGTGCAGTTCCGTTTTAGTCTCACCAGCTGCCCTTTAGGGATATTAAATATCCAATTCCTGTGGTGACAGCTATTGGTCGGTAGGTAACTGTTCCTATCCACATTTTTGAAGAAAGTCTTCATGGTGAACTTATTGTTCACCAGTGATATCTCTAGATGCAAGAATGGGATGGTCTTCTCTTCTTTCTATCTGCCAGGTCAAGGTGATGTTGATATCATTCTGATTACATTTTTCGAAAAACTGGATCAAGCTATTATGATCATCTTTCCAAACAATAAAGATGTCATCAATATAACGTTTATATATGACGAGGCCTTCTGGACGATCACCAAACACAGCTTCTTCCTCCCATTTAGCCATAAACAGTCCTGCAACACTTGGAGCAAATTTTGCTCCCATAGCCACCCCAGTTATTTGTTGGTAATATTGCTTGTTGTACCAGAAATGGCTGTGCTTTAAACAAAAGTCTAAACATTTAACTATATACTTCCTTTGTACACAGGGTAATATAGAAAAATTTCTAAGACCCCATTTGGTTGCTTCGCGTGCCATATAGTGGGGTATAACTGTATATAAGGTTGATAAATCTGCTGTAGCCATCAATAAGGTTCCCGTATCGTTCCTTCCTTCTAGCAGTTGTATCATTTCTTTTGTGTCTTTAATGTATGCTTTGCACTTTTGTACTGCAGGCTGTAGAAACCGATCGATATATTTTCCTAATCTGGCTGTAAGTGATTCTATGCCGTTGACGATTGGTCTATAGGGAGGATCTGTCTTGTCTTTGTGGACCTTGGGTAGCGCATATATAACAGGGGTCCTACATGCCTTTGGTGATAGATACCTGGCTTCTTTTTTGTCTAATACACCCTTTTTTAGTCCTAAGTGTACCACTTGTTCTAAATCTTTTTTCCATTTAAATGCAGGATTACCTAACAGTAGGGTGTAGGTATTTTGATCTTCCAATAATCTGTTCATCCCTCTGTTATATTGCTCAATCATTTGGATCACAATCCCACCTCCTTTATCGGATGGTCTAATTACCAAGTCTTTTCTTCCAATTAATTTCTTTATCCCAGTCTTGATGGCTCTGGATTCTTCTTTCTTTTTGACTGTTAGACCCTTTACCTCTTCAGTGACTAGATGTTTAAACACCTCAATATGTTTGTTGTCCTAAGGCTTGGGATTAAAAACAGATTTATTCCTCAAATTACTATTCACAACTGAATTTTCTCCTCCTACTTTAACATTTATTGGATTATCCAATAAATATTTCTTAATATTGAGTTTCCTCGCATATTTTTGGACATTTATATAGGTCTGGAACTTATCCAAGTTCTTGACCGGGGCATACTTAAGCCCTTTGTCCAGAACTTTCAGCTCTTCATTAGTTAGAGGTATCTCTGTTATATTAATAATTCCTTCGCCTATTATATCCTTACTAAGATGTTTCTTTTTACCTGCTCTGCACCCTCTTTTTTTGTATATTTTATTGTATATTTTATTTGCCACTCCATATTCTACCACCTTCTTGGAGGGTGGTAATCCACCCCCCTCTCTAAAAAAGACCTATTATATCCTCGTTCATGACAATAGTCTACTTGAGGTCTACTATCCCTCTCATTGTCGCAAAGATCTCTTAGGGGGGCATAATAATTGTACGTTTGAATCGGGCTTCTCTCTCGTATTCCTCTTGGTGGTGGACCTCGCCCATCTCTTGTAGTGTAATGGTCTTGTGGACCAGGGCTTCTATCTTGTGGTCTGTGTCCATCGTCTCTGGTTCCGTAGTGTGCTCTGGAGTGGGCTGGACTTCTATCTTGTCTATATTGCTCTTGATATGTAGCTCTCGGTCCTTGATTTTGTTTAGTCCAGTTGTTGTGAGGTTTTTGATTATTGTTGTTCTTCCAGTGGTTAGGCTTTTTCCACCCTTGTTGTGTTGCTCTTTCAGCTTGTGGGGGTGGTAGATTCCTCCCGGCGTTGTGCGGAGTACTATTACTCAAAAGCTTCAGTCTTACTTTGTTTTTATCTTGTCTTGGAGAGATATCTCTTGGTATCGGATCTCCTGTATTCCTCTGCTGTACACCACGTCGGGGTGACCTAGGTATTGGCGACATATCGGTATAGTATGGTCTAGATCTATCATTTCTTTCAGGGGTAGAAACGGTGGAAATCGGATCACTTTGTCCATTGCCATTCTGCCACCTGAAAACTAGATCATTCTTATAGTCGTTTATGTCTCTAGAATATTTCTTACTTTTTCTCGTTTGTACTTCTGTATCTTTTTTTGTAAGATCTTTATTGAGTAGAGTGGTAAGCCGTTTAAAATCTGCCGTATCTTTATGGACCTCCAATTGCACTTTCAGTTCGGCAATCGCTTGGTCAATCTTCCTAATTTTCTCTTGTTTTCGTTTTAATAGAAGTTGTAATAACTCCATCCCCTTTTTGTTAAAAAAGGTGAACCACTCATCTATAGATTCTTGATCAGTGAGTCCATCGTTGAGAGGTACATCCCATCTCAGGCGTTTTGGTACAATATTGGCCTTAATATATCTATCGAAGGTGGTGACATCCCACCAAAGGCCAATTTTTTTATCCATATTGTGACCAAGTTTACGCATGAGTGGCTCAACGTTGGACTCTATTTTAGGGTCTTCATTATTAAACAATAAATCAAGGTCTACCTCTCTTTGTTCTATGAACGTGAAAATCTCCATGGCTGCAGCAGGAGTATTGGGAGAATCAGTAAACGTATGCAAAAAATTTGGGGAAACTCCCGCGCTGCCCTACCGTGTGATGGATGGGTAAATCTATAAACCCTGACAAAAAAAAGGGGGGGTACTGCTGCCAGACACCTGTGAATCCAATTCGGGAAAACTTAGAACAATATAAAACAGTGATGGTGTTAGCGCTGTGTTTAAACAAAGAGAGAATATGAAAGCTGGGAACAGTGTGACTGATAACACACTCAACCTAAATAATATTGTGACCTAATGTGAAAAATAAATAACTTAATTAAACTCAAATATAATCACGTGAATCATCGTGATCGTGTAACCATATACATCAAATTGTCCAGTTGTGATCAATCCAAAAAGGTGTACTAATATATATAAATACAATTGCAAAAAGAATGTTGTTAAAAAATCCAAATACGTCCAATCTAACCGTGCAATCCAAAAGTATATATAAAGTGATTCCCGTCACCAAAGATGAAAAAATAGAACACACATTGGTTCAGTGCTCAAAACTTGATTTCTCTTCAGTGCTCCACCTCTGTGCCTGTGAGCAGCTTACCTTGTTGCTAATTAAGCTTAGCAAAACCAGGTCACAGGGTTATTCAGGACAGGTGGACAGTAGCTTGGATGATGCCAATCTCCTTCCTGTTACTGCAATCCTCCCAGATGTCATATATGAAACCAAAGAAGATGGATCATAGTGTAGTACCGCGAATGTCCAGAGACACACACACACGCCAAAAAAGTCCTTACTTCACAGATAAGTAATATGGGAACGTCTCCACGAGCGTTGAACTCGTCGTCCCTCTAAGTGTCTGTGGCTCTGTGTGGATTCCAGTGCAGTGGTGTCTCAAATGGACATCATATTCAATGTAATAAAAGATATGGCAGACATAGCATAGTCCCGTACCGGAAAGTTTTATTAAAATAAATAATATAAATGTAACACTCACATAAACTTAAAACAGAGATTGCAGGGTATCCTACGAGCGCCTCGCTCGTCTACCTGCTCGGGTTCTGGTCTGTCAGCGATCCTCCAATCCCTACGCGTATCATCACGTGTCACGTGACTTCATCAGGGGATACTAGAGTGAAGGGCTGCTGACAGTATATAGTCTGCTAATTGGGCATACAGCGGGTATACGGCCGCCATTTTGTTGTGGTCCTATCTTGTAAACAAACTGGCGCCATTTTGCCAGGGTCATTCCGGAGTGTTTTAGCCTGTATTGTGTATACTAATATACATGTTCAGCCATTGGTCCACGGCCGCCATTTTATTGTAGTACAAAAAACAGAAAATAGACAGATAGACACCATTTTGCCTAGGCTGATGCTTGTCAGTCAGGCAACAATGTCAAGATTTACACCCTGTTTATTACAATGGCCAAAAAAGGCCAGACTATAGGGACCAGCTACAACTACAGATAAATGGGTCCAGCGTCTTGCCCTAATGGCTGGTCCATCAGAGGCAAGCAGGACAAGGAAGGGGATTTTTATTCAAATCTTGACAAAGCTCACACCCATCACTCCTGATATTACCAGAGTCGTAGGTTGGTCAACCACTGATCCGGGCTGCAATAGCACAACATCATAGCAAGGAGTGGCGTGAGAAAAGACAAGATAGACGACTGGTTGGCACAGAACCAGAGGAGGGACATTGCAAAAATAAAAATAAAAATTAAATTGTACAAATCGGAATCAGAATCTTAACCTCTGATCCAAAGACCTGTACCCATATATACCTATATAAAAATATATATATACCTGTATGACTGTATATAATATATATAAAAATTTTAAATTGTTAAAATATTGAAATATTCAAATATTAAAATCCACTGTGGTCAACCCATTGAAATAGTAGTACATTGGTGGTATTCATAGGGAGTGGCAAATTTAGCTAATATTTTTTAGATATATTCTGAGAGAGTGCCGCACACCAAAATCCCAGCACGAAGACCCAGGCATCAAATCATAGCATTAATATCTAAACATCTAATAGAAATAAACCTTATATGTGAATAATTATAAAGGAAAATCATATATATATATATATATTGTGACAGCAGGAAGGTAAAGTCACCTGGTTGCATCCAGGGGGGTAGATATATTTCGCCCAGATTCAGGCTTTACGCCGACTTATACAACTAGGTGGAGAGTTGTATAAGCCCAGCTAAGGCTAGTGGGCTCATGGATGACTCATACCTCTAGGGAGAGTGTGGGGCGTCGTACAGACAGGGAGTTGATGAGACCAGCTGAAGCTTGTCAGCTCATTTAGGCCTCTATAAGAACTCCCAGCTTCATTAGATGTTAGCTCATGCCTGGAACCAGACCTGTGTGGACTGTCTAGGGAGAGTGAACCCCTGTGCGGTGAGACAAAGCCTGTGTGGCTATTTGCTTGGACATTTAAAACCAGGGACTTAGGGACTAGGACAGCACTAGGCTGATCCCAGTTGTTAGTTAGGAAACCTGTATGTTTAGTCAGAGGTCAACTTGACCAGGATTTATTTTGTTTATGTTTCTTTTGCTTTGCTGTGTTTTTGTCACTGTAAATAGAAAATAAACCGCACCTTTTTTGATTTTGAAAACCACAAGCTCCGTCTGCTGGGCCTGTTTTTGTGTGGGGAGCCCATCTCGGGGGTCACCCACACCCGCTGCCGAGCTAACCCCCTCACAGTTGGTGGAGAACCAGTGGCAGTTTTTTTTAAGCCAGCATGGAGGAGATACTGAAACAGCTGGCTCTAGCAAATGCCAATCAACAGCAGACAAATGCAGGTTTGCAAAGGAGCCTTGCAGCCCAGCAGCAAGCTCATCAACAGAGCCTTGCAGCCCAGCAGCAAGCTCACCAACAGAGTCTGGAAGCTCAGCAACAAGCCCTGCAGCAATCTGAGGCCCGCTTCATAGACCTGTTACAGAAGCAAGAGCAGAGACTACAACAAATGGAAGCAGTAGTGCAGCAACGTCCGCAGACCAGTGAGGGAAGCCGTCCCACTAATACCGCGTCCTTTGGGGTGAGTCGTTTATTGACAAAAATGACTGGAGAGGATGATCCAGAGGTATTTTTGACCACATTTGAAAGGACTGCTGAAAGAGAAAAGTGGCCTGAGGAGCAGTGGGCTGGACTGGTGGCTCCTCTGTTAACTGGTGAATCGCAGAAGGCTTACTATGACCTAGAGCATGACCAAGCAAAAGACTATGTGATGCTAAAAGCTGAAATATTGGCAAGGCTGGGTGTCACCCTGGCTGTCCGGGCTCAGCGTGTGCATAACTGGACTTTCCAGCTTGGAAAACCCCCCAGGTCTCAAATGTATGATCTCATTCACCTGAGCAGAAAGTGGCTACAGCCAGAGACTTTGTCCGCACCAAAGATTGTGGAACGTGTTGTAATGGATCGGTTTTTGAGAGCTCTTCCTACTGCCATCCAAAAGTGGGTAAGCCATGGAGACCCAGAGACGGCCGATGGTCTTGTGGATCGTGTGGAGAAATACTTGGCTACAGAGAACCTGACGGCCTCTTCCAGAGACACTCGGACTTTCCACCCTAAGACCAGACCATCCCCAGGGGCGGATAAGATGATTCCAAGGGGTAAGGGTGGAGAGAGTGAGAGGGTGGGAGCTCTACCCCAAGTTTGGCGAGAACAGCCTGGGAAATCAGCGGCTCAAGAGGCGGCAAGAAGGATCGTTTGCTACCGCTGCCGGCAAGCGGGACATATTGCAGCAAATTGCCCGGTTGTGGAGGAACCCATGCAGTGTGACTTTCTGACGGGCAGACGTCAGTCGCTGTGTGCGACAGTCGCATGCACTGCCATTCGGGGAACTGAGAAACATTTATGCAAAATGTGTGTTAATGGTAGAAATGTTGTGGTATTGCTGGATTCAGGTAGCCTTGTGACCCTGATAAAGGCTGAATTAGTTAAAACAGAGGTCTCTGGGAATAGCAAGGTAGCTGTTATTTGTGTGCATGGGGACACCCGAGAGTATCCAGTGACTACAGTGTGTTTCGAGACCCCCAAAGGTACCCTCTCTCATCCAGTGGGCTTAGTATCTCAGTTACCGCATGACGCCATTGTGGGAAGGGATTTTCCGAAGTTCTGGGAACTGTGGGATGATCCTGAGCCCCCCACTGGTGCCCCTATGTACCAGGAATGTGATAGCCAGAACTCCCCTGAGAGTGGTGAGGACTCTCCGGAATTTCCCTTGTCAGTATTGGCAGGGGAGACTCAAGAAACTGGAGAGGAGCCCACCTCCTCAGACGAAAACCTACCGTCTGTGGAGTTTTCTGATCTTGAGGTTCACAGGGAAAACTTTGCCACAGAACAGTTGAAAGACCCCGCCCTAATAAAGGCACGGGAAAACGTAGTGAAAATAGATGGCGAGTTAGTGAACCCAGATAATACCTGCACTTACCCATACTTCAGCGTAGAGAAGGACCTACTGTATCGGGTGGCAAAAAGGGCAGAAGAAACCGTTGAGCAGCTTGTGGTGCCCAAACCTTACAGGAAGTTGGTGTTGGAGTTGGCCCATGGGCACATTCTTGGAGGTCATCTGGGGACAGAGAAAACCCGAGAGAGGGTATTACAGAGATTCTATTGGCCGGGGGTGATGAAGGACATAGAAAATTATTGTTCCTCCTGCCCTGTGTGTCAGAGGTCGGCCCCGATGCCACATTTCCGTAGCCCGCTGGTCCCTCTACCCATCATTGAGGTCCCGTTTGAGAGGATCGCCATGGATTTGGTAGGTCCTATAATCAAGTCCGCTAGGGGGCACCAGTACATATTAGTTATAATGGACTATGCCACCCGTTATCCAGAAGCGATCCCTCTCCGAAATACCTCGGCCAAAACCATAGCCAAAGAGCTATCTCTTGTGTTTAGCCGGGTGGGTATTTGTAAAGAACTGCTTACGGACCAAGGTACACCCTTTATGTCCCGGGTTATGAAGGAGCTATGTAAATTGTTCAAAGTGACGCAATTACGTACATCTGTGTATCACCCCCAAACCGATGGGCTGGTTGAAAGATTCAACAAAACCCTAAAACAAATGTTGAAGAAAGTGGTGGATAGAGATGGAAAGGATTGGGACTGTCTACTTCCTTATCTGATGTTTGCTATTAGGGAGGTGCCCCAATCCTCTACGGGATTCTCCCCCTTTGAGTTACTGTATGGGAGACACCCAAGAGGGCTGTTGGATATTGCCAAGGAAACTTGGGAAAGTGAGAGTTCTCCCCACAGGAGTGTGATTGAGCATGTCGCCCTGATGCAAGACCGAATTGCACAGGTAATGCCCATCGTGAAGGAACATTTGGCCCAAGCGCAGTTAGCACAGCAGAGAGTGTACAACCGTGGAGCCAAGACCCGTACCTTTTCCCCGGGGGATAGGATACTGGTACTTGTCCCTACGGTTGAAAGTAAATTCCTTGCCAAATGGCAAGGCCCCTACGAGATAATGGAAAAAGTGAGCGAAGTGAATTACAAGGTCAGACAACCAGGAAGGCGAAAGCCCGAACAGATCTATCACGTTAATCTGTTGAAAGCCTGGAGGGATAGAGAGTCCCTAGTCGCAGACACTTGGTCACCAGCTCAAACTGGTTGCGTGATTCCTGAGGTTGGAATAGCAGCCACCTTGTCACAACCCCAACAACAGGAGGTTAAGGAGTTTGTGCTTCGCAACAAGGAGGTATTCTCTGAGCTGCCGGGACAAACATCTGGGGTAGAGCATGACATCATTACCCCGCCCGGTGAAAGGGTGAAGTTAAAACCCTATCGGATCCCAGAGGCCCGACGGGAGGCAATACGGGAGGAAGTACAGAAAATGCTGAACTTAGGGGTGATAGAGGAGTCCCAAAGTGATTGGTCTAGTCCCATTGTGTTGGTGCCTAAACCGGATGGGAGCTGGCGATTTTGTAACGATTTTCGTCAGTTGAACAAAGTTACAAAATTTGACACCTACCCCATGCCACGTATAGATGAGTTGATCGACCGGCTGGGAACAGCCCGATACATGACGACTCTTGACCTCACAAAAGGGTATTGGCAAATCCCCCTGGCCAAGTCGGCCAAAGAGAAAACCGCATTTGTAACCCCAGACGGGGCGTTCCAATATAAAAGAATGCCGTTCGGGTTACAGAATGCGCCGGCCACATTCCAGCGGAAAATGGACCAGATGCTGAGGCCCCATCGGAAGTATGCTGCGGCTTACCTGGATGACGTAATTGTCCATAGCACAGATTGGGCCTCACATCTGCCAAAAGTGCAAGCAGTCCTGGACTCTGTTCGGGAAGCGGGGTTTACGGCTAACCCCAAGAAGTGTACCATTGGGCAGGAGGAGGCCAAATATCTTGGGTACACCATTGGGAGGGGAGTAATAAAACCCCAACTCAACAAAGTCGAGGCCATCCAGAGTTGGCCACGTCCCAACAGCAAGAAGCAGGTACGAGCCTTTCTGGGAATCGCTGGGTATTATCGGCGATTCATTCCCCACTTTGCTTCTAAGGCTGTGCCCCTAACCAACCTGACGAAGGGGAAAGGGTCGGTCATGATTAAATGGACCCCCGAGGCTGAGGCAGCATTCCAATTCTTGAAACAAGCCTTATGTAGCCAGCCAGTGTTGTACTCACCCGACTTCTCTAAAGACTTTGTCGTACAAAGTGATGCGTCAGATGTGGGGTTAGGAGCAGTATTGTCCCAGGTCTGGAACGGGGAAGAGCACCCAGTCATTTACCTCAGCAGGAAGTTGAAGTCCCATGAGGTAAATTACGCCACCGTTGAAAAGGAGTGTTTAGCGGTGAAGTGGGCTCTAGATTCCCTTCGGTACTACCTGCTAGGTAGGCACTTTGACATGGTTACGGATCACGCTCCGTTAAAGTGGATGGCTCAAAACAAGGAAACAAATAGAAGAGTGAATAGGTGGTTCCTGGCCCTCCAGGAATTCAACTTCACAGTAAAGCATCGCCCTGGCGTTCAAATGGGGAATGTGGATGCTTTGTCTCGAGTACATGAATGCCTGATTGCTGGTGTTCCAACCCCGAGGTTAAAACAAGAGGGGGGGGTATGTGACAGCAGGAAGGTAAAGTCACCTGGTTGCATCCAGGGGGGTAGATATATTTTGCCCAGATTCAGGCTTTACGCCGACTTATACAACTAGGTGGAGAGTTGTATGAGCCCAGCTAAGGCTAGTGGGCTCATGGATGACTCATACCTCTAGGGAGAGTGTGGGGCGTCGTACAGACAGGGAGTTGATGAGACCAGCTGAAGCTTGTCAGCTCATTTAGGCCTCTATAAGAACTCCCAGCTTCATTAGATGTTAGCTCATGCCTGGAACCAGACCTGTGTGGACTGTCTAGGGAGAGTGAACCCCTGTGCGGTGAGACAAAGCCTGTGTGGCTATTTGCTTGGACATTTAAAACCAGGGACTTAGGGACTAGGACAACACTAGGCTGATCCCAGTTGTTAGTTAGGAAACCTGTATGTTTAGTCAGAGGTCAACTTGACCAGGATTTATTTTGTTTATGTTTCTTTTGCTTTGCTGTGTTTTTGTCACTGTAAATAGAAAATAAACCGCACCTTTTTGATTTTGAAAACCACAAGCTCCGTCTGCTGGGCCTGTTTTTGTGTGGGGAGCCCATCTCGGGGGTCACCCACACCCGCTGCCGAGCTAACCCCCTCACAATATATATATATATATATATATATTTATATATATATATATATATATATATATATTAATAATAATATACATAATAGATGGGATTTAAGAAAAAGGAACAAATAAGTGGCATTAAAGAAAAGAAAAAGGCGGGGGGAGGGGGGTGGCCAGGGGGGGAAGTTGAAGGAAGGGAGAGGGTGAATAGGATTACAAGGAGAAAAAATTGGGAGGAGAGAGAAAGGGGAAAAGGAAAGGGGGGAGGGTTTGTGCGAGGAAAGATTAGGCACAATGAAGAAAGAACAAGAGGGGGGGGAGGGAAGGGGGGAAGGGGAGGAGTGAAAAAAATTGTTAGTAAAAGAATATTAGTAATTAGTAAAAGAGGATAGAAACATAATAAGGGAAGGGAAAAGGGGGGGGTGGGTAATCGTTAATAGAAGAGTGTTAATAGTTAATAAAGAAAGTTGAAGGGGGGGAGGGGGGAGGGGGGGAAAGGGATTAAAAGTGGAAAAGGGGAAAGAAAAAAAGGGGGAAAATGGTGAGCACTTGTGTTAAGGAAGAAGGGGGGAGGGGGGGAAGAGAGAGGAAAAGGGGGAGAGGAGGAAGAGGGAAGGGGAGGGGGAGGAAGGAAAGGAAGTGTTAGTAAACGAGTTGTGTTAATACTTTTCTCCTAGCAGGGTTTTCCTTGGTATGTGAGTTACCTCTTCTATTATCTCTTTTATAATTGGTTCTTCATATCCTTTTTGGATGAATCTTTCCCCGATGATTTTTGCTTGGATCTCAAAGTCCTCTATTTCGGTGCAGTTCCGTTTTAGTCTCACCAGCTGCCCTTTAGGGATATTAAATATCCAATTCCTGTGGTGACAGCTATTGGTCGGTAGGTAACTGTTCCTATCCACATTTTTGAAGAAAGCCTTCGTGGTGAACTTGTTGTTCACCAGTGATATCTCTAGATCCAAGAATGGAATGGTCTTCTCTTCTATCTGCCAGGTCAAGGTGATGTTGATATCATTCTCATTTAATTTTTCGAAAAACTGGATCAAGCTATTATGATCATCTTTCCAAACAATAAAGATGTCATCAATATAACGTTTATATATGACGAGGCCTTCTGGACGATCACCAAACACAGCTTCTTCCTCCCATTTATCCATAAACAGTCCTGCAACACTTGGAGCAAATTTTGCTCCCATAGCCACCCCAGTTATTTGTTGGTAATATTGCTTGTTGTACCAGAAATGGCTGTGCTTTAAACAAAAGTCTAAACATTTAACTATATACTTCCTTTGTACACAGGGTAATATAGAAAAAAAATTAAGACCCCATTTGGTTGCTTCACATGCCATATAGTGGGGTATAACTGTATATAAGGATGACACATCTGCTGTAGCCATCAATAAGGTTCCCGTATTGTTCCTTCCTTCTAGCAGTTGTATCATTTCTTTTGTGTCTTTAATGTATGCTTTGCACTTTTGTACTGCAGGCTGTAGAAACCGATCGATATATTGTCCTAATCTGGCTGTAAGTGATTCTATGCCGTTGATGATTGGTCTATAGGGAGGATCTGTCTTGTCTTTGTGGACCTTGGGTAGCGCATATATAACAGGGGTCCTACATGCCTCTGGTGATAGATACCTGGCTTCTTTTTTGTCTAATACACCCTTTTTTAGTCCTAAGTGTACCACTTGTTCTAAATCTTTCTTCCATTTAAATGCAGGATTACCTAACAGTAGGGTATAGGTATTTTGATCTTCCAATAATCTGTTCATCCCTCTGTTATATTGCCCAATCATTTGGATCACAATCCCACCTCCTTTATCGGATGGTCTAATTACCAAGTCTTTTCTTCCAATTAATTTCTTCATCCCAGTCTTGATGGCTCTGGATTCTTCTTTCTTCTTGACTGTTAAGCCTCGTACACACGATCGGTTTGACTGATGAAAACCGTCCGATGGATGGTTTTCATCAGACCAACCGATCGTGTATGGTACCCATCGGTCTTTTTTCCATCGAATTTTCAAAAAATTAAATCAGAATGATATCAACATCACCTTGACCTGGCAGATAGAAGAGAAGACCATCCCATTCTTGGATCTAGAGATATCACTGGTGAACAACAAGTTCACCACAAAGACTTTCTTCAAAAATGTGGATAGGAACAGTTACCTACCGACCAATAGCTGTCACCACAGGAATTGGATATTTAATATCCCTAAAGGGCAGCTGGTGAGACTAAAACGGAACTGCACCAAAATAGAGGACTTTGAGATCCAAGCAAAAATCATCGGGGAAATAATCATCCAAAAAGGATATGAAGAACCGTTTATAAAAGAGATAATAGAAGAGGCAACTCACATACCAAGGAAAACCCTGCTAGGAGAAAAAAAGATTATATCACAACTGGATCAGGTTCCTGTGATACTAGATTTTAACATCCAATATAAAAAAATTGAAAAAATTATTAAGCGCCATTGGCACATTCTGAAGTCTGATAGGCGATTAAATGAGATATTACCAGCCAAACCTAAATTTATCTATCGAAGAGCCCCGACCCTACGTGACCAACTTGTGAAAAATATCATTGACCCACCTAAAAAACAATTTACTTTTTTTACAGGCAAAGGCTTCTATCCGTGTAAGAGATGCTATGCCTGCAAATGCACTAAACGACCTAATGAAAAGAAAACTTTGTTCCAATCAACCAGCAATGGTACAAGTAATGATATAAAAGAATTTGTAGGATGTAACACTGAGGGAGTTTTCCAAAAACGTCTGGAAAAAAATGAACCGTTCAAAAGACTCATTATGCCTCATAGATTATACGTTGGGGTGTTAGCTTTCCGAAATGGGGTCACTTTGTGGGCGTTTCCAGTGTCCTGGTGCTCCAGGACCTTCAAAAGTGTAATAGGTGGTTGAGAAATGAGATGTGTAATTTATGCTTCTAGAACGCCTGAAGGTTCTATTTCAATATTGGGCCTCTGTATGTAGACAGGCTGTGTAAAATTCTCACACATTTGGTATCGCCATACTCAGGAGGAGTAGCAGAATGTATTTTGGGGTGTAATTTTTGCCTTCAAAAGTGTAATAGGTAGTCAAGAAGTTAGATGTGTAATTTATGCTCCTAGAACACCTGATGGTGCTCCCTGCATATTGGGCCTCTCTATGTGGCTAGGCTGTGAAAAAGTGCCACTCATGTGGTATCACCATACTCAGGATAAGTAGCAGAATGTATTTTCGGGTGTCATTTGTGGTATGCCATGTGAGAGAAATAACCTATTACAATGACAATTTTGTGTGTGGGGATCTTCATTTTGCAAAGAATTGTGGGAAAAAATGACAACATCAAAAACCTCACCATGCATCTTACTAAATACCTTGGATTGTCTACTGAGATAGGCCACCAGTACATCAGGTGTGATCATTTCTTTATGATTTGCACCACAGCTTGTAGACTCTCTAACTTTCACAAAGACCAAATAATATCCACTAATTTGGGTTATTTTTTCCAAAGATATGTAGCAGTCTAAATTGTGGCCAAAATTTATGAAGAAAAAGTAGGATTTTTAAAACAGCTTACCTGTAAAATCCTTTTCTTGGAGTACATCACGGGACACAGAGCAGCATAGTCATTACTATGTGGGTTATATAGAATTACCTTCAGGTGCTGGCACTGGCAACTTCCAAAACAGGAAGTACCCTCCCCTATATAAGCCCCTCCCATCCGGGAGCACCTCAGTTTTGTAGCAAAGCAATACGTGTCCCCAAAAGAGGGGTGGGAGCTCTGTGTCCCGTGATGTACTCCAAGAAAAGGATTTTACAGGTAAGCTGTTTTAAAAATCCTACTTTCTTGTTCATACATCACGGGACACAGAGCAGCATAGTCATTACTATGTGGGACGTCCCAAAGCAATGCCACATGAGGGGGGGGATACACCATACATAAGCTGGGCGCCATCAGGCATGAGGATCTTTTGCGGCCTGCAACACACTGCGCCCAAAGGCGACATCCTCCTGACTTCTAACGTCCACCTGGTAGAACCTAGTAAAAGTGTGTACTGAAGACCATGTTGCGGCCTTACAAATTTGCGCCAGGGAGGCCTGGTGATGCACTGCCCATGAAGTTCCAACTGCTCTCGTGGAGTGCGCCCTAACTTTGAACGGAGGCGGTCTACTTCTCAAGCCATAGGCTTGTATTATGACCTGTCGAATCCACTTGGCTAAAGTAGATTTTGATGCTGCCTGACCCTTTCTGGGGCCTTCCGGCAGAACAAACAAAGAATCCGTTCTACGAATCTGAGCAGTGGCTTTTAGATAAGCTTTAACTGCTCTTACTACATCCAAAGAATGCAATAACTTTTCCTCTACCGAGCTTGGTTTGGGGAAAAAAGAAGGAAGAACCACATCCTGGTTCAAGTGAAACCTCAATGCCACCTTACGAAGAAAGGCTGGGTGAGGACGTAATACTACTCTGTCCTTATGGATAACCAGATATGGCTCTTTACAGGACATGGCGGCTAATTCCGACACTCTTCTAGCCGAGCATATGGCTACTAAAAATATCAATTTCCTGGTGAGTAGAACCAAGGAAATGTGCCGCAAAGGTTCAAATGGCTGCTTCTGCAGAACCGACAGAACCAAATTTAGATCCCATGGGCATATGGGAGCCTTAATCGGTGGAATAATACGAGTCACACCTTGCATAAAGGATTTGACAAGTGAATGCATAGCCAGGGGCCTTTGAAATAGTATTGACAAGGCCGAAACCTGGCCCTTGATAGTACTTAAGGCAAACTTCCTGTCTACAGCCCACTGCAGGAAGTCCAGAATTCTGCCTATAACGTACTTACGTGGATGCCATTTTCTGGCCTCGCACCAAGTGATGTACGCCTTCCAAACTCTATAGTAGATCTGCCTGGATACAGGCTTCCTGGCATTGATTATAGTTGATACCACAGAGTTAGAGAGACCTCTCTTCTTTAGGATGTGGGATTCAATAGCCAGGCCGTTAAACTTAGAGTTAGTAAGGAAGGGTGGTATATCGGTCCTTGCGAAAGCAGGTCCGGACGACGTGGAAGGGTCCAAGGACTCCCCACAGACATCTTGATGATCTCCGCGTACCAGGCCCTTCGGGGCCACGCTGGAGCCACCAGGATCACCGGCTTCTTCTCCAACCTGACTCTGCGAAGGAGTCGAGGCAACAATTGTAGCGGAGGGAATGCATATATCAGTCTGAACTGATCCCAAGGGAACACCAGAGCATCCGAGCCGCAAGCGAGGGGATCCCTTGTCCGGGAGACAAATCTGTCCACCTTTGCGTTGAATCTGGATGCTAGCAGATCTACATTCGGTGTTCCCCACCGCTGACATATTGCTCGGAAGACCTCGGGATGAAGGGACCATTCCCCTGGGCATAACTGTTGGCGACTCAGAAAGTCCGCCTTCCAATTCTCCACCCCTGGAATGAAGACAGCTGATATACATGGGACATGCTTTTCTGCCCATTCCAGGATGTGACTTACTTCCCTCTGGGCTGCACGACTCCTGGTGCCTCCCTGATGATTGATATATGCCACTGCTGTGGCATTGTCTGATTGAATTCTGACAGGGGACCCTTGGAGTCTGGATGTCCAGGCTACTAGGGCGTACCGGGCTGCTCGTATCTCTAAGAGATTGATGGGCAGGGTTTTTACTACATTTGACCATCTGCCCTGGAGAGACCATTGCTCCAGTACTGCCCCCCAGCCTATCAGGCTGGCATCTGTAGTGACCACCTTCCAAGATATCGGGCTGAAGGGTTTTCCCTTCTGGAGATTCTGGGGGATCAACCACCAGCAGAGACTCTTCCGAACGGAAGGGGACAAAGCCATCGGGAAGTCTAGAGCCTGAACTTTTCCGTTCCAGGCTGACAATATGGCCCTTTGTAAATTCCTTGAGTGGAATTGGGCGTATGGCACAGCTTCGGATGATGCTACCATCTTTCCTAGCAGCCTCATGCACAGGCGTATGGGCGGCTGTCTTTTTGCACAAAGCAGACGGACCAAGGCCCTCAAAGAGGATACCTTGTCTAGAGGTAAGAAAATCTTCCTCTGGTCTGAATCCAGCCGTAGCCCTAGATATACCAGGTTTTTCACTGGCTGTAGGGCTGACTTGTCCAGGTTGATGACCCAACCGTGAGACTCTAGATACTTGATTGTATCGACAATTACCACTTCTAGCTTGGCAACTGAGTGGTCCATCAACAACAGGTCGTCTAGGTATGCCATTATCGTTACACCCCGTGTTCTTAGATCGGCCAACAGTGGGGCCAGAATTTTTGTGAACACTCGTGGTGCTGTGGCCAGACCGAATGGTAAGGCTCTGAACTGAAAATGGCACCCTTCTACTGCAAAGCGTAGGAATTTTTGATGACCTGGAAAGATGGGAACATGCAAGTAAGCATCTTTGATGTCGATCGAGGCTAACCATTCCTCCCCTTGTAGGGCAGCGGTGACCGATCGGATCGACTCCATCCGGAAAGACCGGACGTTTAGAAATTTGTTTAGACTCTTTAGGTCCAATATGGGTCTTATGTCCCCGTTTGGCTTCGGGACTGTGAAAAGGTTTGAGTAGAAACCCAACCCCCACTCTTCCATAGGAACCTCCATAATTACTCCTTGGAGCAATAGTTGTTCTAACGCCAATAGGAGAGACCCTCTTTTCAGAGGGTCTCTTGGCATGCCTGACCACATAAAATGGGACGGAGGAGACTCTTTTAACTCCAACTTGTATCCCAGAGTTACTGCGGAGAGCACCCATCTGTCTTTGATCGTCTCCCGCTCTGCGAACAACTGAAGTCTTCCCCCCACCCGTTTGAGTGGGGGCAGCCCTTCATAGGCTTGACTTGGAGGCTGGTTTAGTACCTCTTCGGATCCAGGGCTTTTTATTACCCTGTGGCTGTCCCTGATTTTTACCTCCTGAGTTTGACCGAGGAGGCCGTCGGAACTGCTTAGTAGCAGACGACGCAGGGATAGGAGAGGTAGTCCTCTTAAAAGATGGACCCCTAGACCTCTTTTTACTCGGTAAGAGAGTACTTTTACCACTGGAAATCTTCTGGATATACTTATCCAGGTCTTCGCCAAAAAGGCGTTCCCCATGAAATGGGAAGCTAACTAAGAGCTTCTTACAGGGAGCTTCAGCAGACCAGTTTTTGAGCCACAGAAGCCTACGCATATGTACCAAGGACAGCGTGAGGCGGGAGGCCTGATGGATAGAATCCTTGATGGCGTCAACCGCAAAGCATAATGCTCTAGGCAGATCAGCCAGAGCCTGGGCCTGCTGGTCTGGCAAATCCCTCAGGACCATTTTCATTTGATCCTTTAAAGCTTGGCAGACCCCAATAGCTGCCACTGCTGGCTGTGTAACAGCCCCTGCTGTGGAAAAAGCAGATTTTAATAAAGATTCCAATTTTTTATCCACTGGATCTTTGAACATTTGAACATTATCTACTGGACATGTCAGTGATTTGTTCACAGAAGAGATGGCTGCATCCACCGTAGGAACATTCCATCTCTGGGTGAACTTTTCCTCCATGGGATAGATCACCGGAAACCTTTTAGGCGGAACAAATAGTTTATCAGGATGTTCCCAGTCCTGGTATATAAGTCCTTCCAATAATGGATGTATTGGAAAGGAGCAATTAACCTGGGGAGCTTTTAGCGACCCTAATGAGGAGACAGCAGTAGTTGATGGTTCAACAAGAGGCATTTTAAATGCAGATCGAACCATGTCAGTTAGGGTCTGGACCCACAATCTTTCAGTCTGTGATGCTGAAAATGGTTCATCTACTGTCGATTCCTCAAAAACAGAGCTAACCTCCTCCTGATCCCCTTCAGGTAGGTCGGTCCCTTCCTGGGACTGTTGCTCTGCCAACAGGCACTCTAATGGAGGTGATGGAGATCTGGCGCGCTTTCTTTCCTGTAGAGAAGAAGCGATCAATGCAGCCAATCTCTGCTCCAATCCCTCCAGAGTTGAGGAAAAAACCTCCTCTGTTATATATGCAGGAGCAGGTGGACTGAGGACAGCCGCAGTACCTGGCACTCCCGGGGGTTCCTTATGGGTATTAACCTCTGATTTCTCAGGGGAGGAGGGTGCAGATGACTGCTCCAGATCCTCAGAGCCCGATGGAGACCCCCTACACTTCCTGAGAGGTATATCTCGGAGTTTTTTAGGCGGCATATTCCTTAGTTCAAAGCTGAGGTATTCCAGCCGCAATACACCCCTTACTGAAATAGTCTAATGCAATTTGCTGCTATGTACATCAGTGGGTGTCTACTAATGCGTCTTTCTGGGGATGCCTGTATCAACCGCCCGCTGTAAGCCCCTATACCATGCTACCAGCTCCTTTTCATGCTCTGTGTCCATAGCAAGCAGCGTGGACTGAGTCCTTTTATCTTGCTGGGACGCCCGCACATGCGCAGAAGCGCTGGGCGCACAGAGCGCGTCATCCGCCAGGCTCCGCCCCCTTTTTGAAGCTAAACCTTATAAAAGGAAAGCATGTGTGTGCGCGCACGCGCGTGCACGTGTGCGCTCTTGGCGCCATGTAGGGAGAGGAGCCAGGGTCCCTGTTTCACCAGGACTCGGGGATGGAAGGAAACTACTTGGCAGCATGACAGAGGAATGCAGCTTCCCTGATAGAGAGCTCACTCATCTGCCTGGACTTTCACCATGGAAGGAATAGTCCCAAGAAAAAAGACGTTCCACAGCGGCCTCTAGTGGACAAACACAGGTACGGCACTTTTGTCTTTTTTTTTTTTTTTTTAAACCTCCTTTATGAAAAAACATTTCCAGGTTTACAGTTTTTTTAAAACTTCCCTTATGAAAAAACATTTCTAGGATTTCTTAGGCATATACAGCTATTAGCGGGAATACCCTTTAGGTAACAGGCAGAAAGACATATTAGGCTTGGGGGTCCCCTCAATAGAACCAAGTTCCTGAGGGGCCCCCACTTACCTTTTCCCCGCCGCAGGACTTTGTTTGGTCCACAGAAGCCCAAACTTCACCTCTCACGGCAGGCATTGTACTAGACCTTCAGGGACCGGGTTCCCAAGGATTCCACTCCCCTGGACCTGTATAGCACCCTGCACAGATAGCCTCTTGGTTTTGGGTATGACCAGAGCTCTGGATCCCAGGGTCCAGCCCTCCTAAGAGAGGCATTACAGGCAAAACCCTGCTCTTCTCTGCAAGGCCCGGGTACCGACCGTTTAGCTATGAAGCTTTTTTGGTCGGATCCGGAATAGCTTGCTAAGGCCCAGAGAACCTGTACACAAGCCCAGATGAATACATGTTAACCTTGGCCAACACCTTAGACACTGGCAAAAAACTGAGGTGCTCCCGGATGGGAGGGGCTTATATAGGGGAGGGTACTTCCTGTTTTGGAAGTTGCCAGTGCCAGTACCTGAAGGTAATTCTATATAACCCACATAGTAATGACTATGCTGCTCTGTGTCCCGTGATGTATGAACAAGAAATGTATTATTTGCAATTTTTTTTTGCATAAACTAAGAATTTTATTTTTATTTTTTTAATTTTCCGTCTTTTTTCATTTATAGCCAGAGGTGATCAAATAGCACCAAAAGAAATCTCTGTTTGTATGAAAAAAAGGACAGAAAATTCATTGGGGTACAGTATTACATGACTGAGTAATTGTCAGTCAAAGTGTGAGAGCACCGAAAGCTGAAAATTGGTCCGGGTACGAAGGGGGTTTTAGTGCCCAGTAAGCAAGTGGTTAAAATCCCTTTATAGCCTTTTCTTCATGGTTGGTTTTCAGTGATCACATGAACGCCCAAGGCACTTTTCGTTTCATTTGAGCTCTATTGGTAAAAGTCTGATGCTTATTGCTAAGGATTGGGATTGTTGATATCTAATTAGAGATTTCTCTAGTTTCTTCCATCCTACAATGCAGGCCATTCCACCCATCCTTGTTATGTGGTGATATTTTCACCCATTTCGGTCATGTGGTGATGATTCGCCCAATCACGATCTGCTGAGGGCAGAATATTTCCCAAAATGGCGATTTGTCTGATGGCGCACCCAGCGTTATACCTGTAATGCTTCAGGCAATGTTACTATAAAGTTGGGTGTGGATCACAGCTTCGGAGGTATATATGATATACTTAACAGTTAACTATAAGTAGGCAGAAATCAGATAGGGAGACTCAGATAATTTGGGAATACTAGTGGTTTTATTTAGTTTGGTAGTACACAGCCATATCATGGGGTTCCAGAGGAAACGTAGGTGAAGTAGCAGTACAAAGGATAATAGTTTATAGTATAGGGAGGAATACTTGCTGTGAGTGGACAGGGGCTCTGTCCGGCCCAATAATCTGGAAGTTGGAGGGGCTCTGACCGGCCCAATAGTGAGGAGGCAGCCGGGCTCTATCCGGCCCAATAGTGAGATGGAAGTCGGGGCTCTATCCGGCCCAATAGTGAGATGGAAGTCGGGGCTCTATCCGGCCCAATAGTGAGATGGAAGTCGGGGCTCTATCCGGCCCAATAGTGAGGGAAGATGGTCTTCAGCTGCTGGAGCTATTTACCTGGTGTCAGGTTCCTAGCACGAACACCAAGCAAAGGGTTTTGGCTGTTTAAGTAGGGAGAAGAGGAGGAGCCGGGTGATTTTGCTGTGAGTCATCAGACTGTGACGGAGTTGGTTGAGATCTCGGAGCCCCGGTGGAATGATAAGAATATTACAGGAGTCTCGGTGGAGAGATAAGGACATTACAGGACCCCCCCCCCCCCGAGGGACCCCTCCCGGTGGCCAAAGGTGCAGGCCTGTCAGGATTACAGTGGGGCAAAAAAGTATTTAGTCAGCCACCAATTGTGCAAGTTCTCCCACTTAAAAAGATGAGAGAGGCCTGTAATTGTCATCATAGGTATACCTCAACTATGAGAGACAAAATGTGGAAACAAATCCAGACAATCACATTGTCTGATTTGGAAATAATTTTTTGGAAAATTATGGTGGAAAATTAGTATTTGGTCACCTACAAACAAGCAAGATTTCTGGCTCTCACAGACCTGTATCTTCTTCTTTAAGAGGCTCCTCTGTCCACTCGTTACCTGTATTAATGGCACCTGTTTGAACTTGTTATCAGTATATAAGGCACCTGTCCACAACCTCAAACAGTCACACTCCAAACTCCACTATGGTGAAGACCAAAGAGCTGTTGAAGGACACCAGAAACAAAATTGTAGACCTACACCAGGCTGGGAAGACTGAATCTGCAATAGGCAAGCAGCTTGGTGTGAAGAAATCAACTGTAGGAGCAATAATTAGAAAATGGAAGACCACTGATAATCTCCCTCGATCTCACCCGGTGGGGTCAAAATGATCACAAGAACGGTGAGCAAAAATCCCAGAACCACACGGGGGGACCTAGTGAATGACCTGCAGAGAGCTGGGACCAACGTAACAAAGGCTACCATCAGTAACACACTACGCCGCTAGGGACTCAGATCCTGCAGTGCCACACGTGTCCCCCTGCTTAAGCCAGTTCATTTGGATGATCTGTTAGATATTGAATTTATTACTATTTTAAGTGATAAAAGTTTCTGTAATCTATATGAAGCACATGAATGTTGTAATGAAATTTTTATTGAAACATGTTAATTTTGAAGGTTGCTGAGGACAGACAAAAGACATTTGCTGTGTATGTAATATCTATTCTTATGCCGCGTACACACGATCGATTTTCTCAACGGTGAAAACACCGTCAAGAAAATCGACGGGAAAAACGAGGGAACGGCTTGGTTCCCTACACACGGCCGTTTTTCCCGACATTTTTTTCTTGGTCGAGAAAAACGACCGTGTGTGGGCTCTGTGGCAGTGTTTCCCTATGGGAAAACTGCCGTGGAAAAAAATTACGGGAATCACGACGAGAAAAATTAGAGCATGTTCTAATTTTTCTCGTCGTGATTAATGCCATTTTTCCCGTCGAAAAAAAAAAAAAAGCCCACACATGGTCGTTATTCTTGTTTAAAAAAAAAATAATTTTTCCCGATGGGAAAAATCATCGTGTGTACGCGGCATAAGGAACTGTGTCAGGACAATGGGTGGAGTTATGTTACTTAATATACACAAGTGGGTGTTACTTCTGTAGGACAGTTAGTGCTACCTTCCTTGGAGCGATGCTAAATGTAAATTATGCCTAGCTCAGCCTAGCTCAGCTTAACAAACAGTATAAGAACCCAAGGGTTTTGAACATGAGGAATGTCGGGCGATGGGGCCCTGCAGGAAGATGGTGGGGAAGTGACCCTTCACTATGGAAGGTCAGGGGACCCTGCTCGAAGATATACCATCATACCACCTGACACCTTATTCCTCCTTCTGAAGCAACCACCTTACCATGTGTTACCAGCTGTCATTATGTAAGCATTGTCTTTTGCTTGTCTTTCTGAAGAATAAACTCACACGTTGTTGAAGATAACCTGACTCTTGAATTTTGTCACTAATAGATTTAACACTCATAGCTATGAGTAAACACTGAACAAGTGTGAAACGCGTCAGCTGTCCTGGTTTATGCTGGTTTTTGTAGTGCCTGTCTTTCTTCAATAAACATATGTTGGATTGGAGTGCGGCTGTCCTCACCATTTTTGTTTTCATTGCTATGTGCATTGCCGGCACCCTTGGTCTCTGAGAGAGAAACATCTTTCCAAAACTTAAACTGCCTGGAGCGGCAATTTTTGGTCTGGGCATTGAAGATGAAACGTGGCTGGGTCTTTCAGCATGACAATGATCCCAAACACACCGCCAGGGCAACGAAGGAGTGGCTTCGTAAGAAACATTTCAAGGTCCTGGAGTGGCCTAGCCAGTCTCCAGATCTCAACCCCATAGAAAACCTTTGGAGGGAGTTGAAAGTCTGTGTTGCCCAGCGACAGACCCAAAACATCACTGCTCTAGAGGGGATCTGCATGGAGGAATGGGCCAACAAACCAGCAACAGTGTGTGACAACCTTGTGAAGACTCACAGAAAACGTTTGACCTCTGTCATTGCCAACAAAGGATATATAACAAAGTATTGAGATGAACTTTTGATATTGACCAAATACTTATTTTCCACCATAATTTGCAAAAAAAAATCTTTCCAAATCAGACAATGTGATTGTCTGGATTTGTTTCCACATTTTGTCTCTCATAGTTGAGGTATACCTATGATGAAAATTACAGGCCTCTCTCATCTTTTTAAGTGGGAGAACTTGCACAATTGGTGGCTGACTAAATACTTTTTTGCCCCACTGTATGAGAATGGAAGAGGTGGACCAGCCGTGGGGCATGAACTTCGGAGGTGGGTTCCCAGGAGTCATCCTGTGGACCGTAGTTCTTCCAATGGATCAAATACTGTAAACGGTTTCTATATAGACGGGAGTCCAGGATCTGTGCGACTTCGTATTCCTCCTGACCGTTAACTTCAACCAGCGGTAGAAGTGTTGGGATGGTGGGGTCTGATCAGGGAGACGTGGAAAGTTGGATGAATACACAAGGTGGATGATAGTTTCAGTCTCACTGCCGCCGGGTTGATCACTGAGTGGATGGGGAAAGGACCAATGAATAATCCACTAAATTTGTGTGATGGAGTCTGCAGGATGAGGTGTTTGGTGGATAGCCATACGAAATCTCAGATTTTGTATGTGGGTGGAGTTCTCTTCTGAAGATCGTAGTAGGCCTTCTGTCTGCTCTGGGCTCTAGTGATGTTATCGCGTAGGTGAGGAATGAGGTCCTTTAATGTGTTGACAAAATCTTCAGCCGCTGGGTTGTTGGTAGGAATCTGCTGAGGGATGAAGTAGGGATGGAAACCGTAGTTAGCATAAAAAGGTGAATAACCTGTGGTAATGTTGTTGTATGCAAACTCCGCTAGGGGAAGTAACTCATGCAAATTGTTTTGTAGGTGAGTGCAGTAACAACGGCTATATATTGTTCTAGACAGCGGTTTAACCTTTCGATTTGCCCATTTGTTTGAGGATGGTAGGCAGTTAATAATCGATGGTCAATCTGGAGTTTTAGACAGAGAGCTTTCCAGAATCTATAGATGAACTGTGAACCTCGATCGGACACCATTCTGGAAGGCATACCGTGGAGTTTGAAAACATGCTGTATCAAAATCTCAGCCGTCTCTTTGGAGTTTGGAGTTTGGTAGTTTCGTCAGAGGTATGAAGTGAGACATTTTGGTAAGGTAGTCGACTGCGACTAGGATCGTGTTGTAACCACATGAGCGGGGTAATTCTATGATAAAGTCAAGTGAAATGGCCTGCCATGGTTTTTTGGGTTATAGGGAGGGTTGTGAGGAGACTGAAAGGGGGTCAGGATTCGTGTTTAGAGCGGGCACAAGTCTCGCAGGAGGACACTTTACTCGCTTACTGACTCCTCCATCTTCGGCCACCAGAAGTGTCGGCAAAGGAGATCCAGGGTCCTGGTGATGCCGGGATGCCCAGCTAGGGGTGCATCTTGAGTAAGTTGAAGAATTCGATAGTGTAGAGGAGTAGGGATGTACAGCCGGTTATTTTTGTAGAGGAACCCTTCTTCGTCTGTCTCTAACTGCAGTGGGGGTTTTTCTGAGTTTAGGGCCTGCTGCAATTCCTCTTTGAGGGTCAAAATGGTGCATAAGATCTTCTGCTGTGGGATGATTTGGGAAATTCTGTCAGGTGTACATTGATGTTCTTCCAGGTGAGATAGTGAATCAGCCTTTCCATTTTTAGAGCCAGGACGGTAGGTGATGACAAAGTGGAATCTATTGAAGAAGAGAGCCCAGCGTATCTGTCATGAGGAGAGTGTTTTGTTACGCTGAATGTATTGAAGGTTTTGATGGTCGGAGTACACTATAAAGGGTAGTGAGGTACCCTTGAGTAGGTGTCTCCAAGTCTCCAGGGCGAATTTCACTGCTAGCAACTCTTTTTCCCCTACTGGGTAATTGATCTCTGCGGGAGTGAGGGCTCGGGAATGGTAGGCCACATCAATGGACAATTTTTGGGATAGGATAGGCCCTGGGGCCTGATGGGAGGCATCAACCTCCAAGATGTATTGTAGATTAGGGTCTGGTAAGCGTAGGATGGGAGCCGTAGTGAATCGACATTTCAGGGTATCAAAGGCCTCCTGAGTTTGTGCGTTCCATGCATATTTGGAGTGGATAGTTGTTAGTTGGGTTAATGGTTTTACGACTAAGGAAAATTTTTTGATGAATTTGCGATAAAAATTTGCGAAACCTAGGAATCTTTGAAGTGCCTTCCTATTCAGGGGTATAGGTAATTTTTGGATACAGTCTATCTTACCAGGATCCATCTGTACGCCATTCTCGGAAATGATGTAACCCAAGAATGCAACGGAGTTGGATTCGACAGTGCACTCTAATTTGACGTATAAATTATGTGTGCGTAACCTAGAGAGAACCCATCTGACATGCTTGCGATGGTCTGTGATGTTGTCTGAGTATATAAGGATATTGTCTAGATATATTACTAAACAAACATCGAGGAGATCCCTGAAAATGTTGTTCACGAGGAACTGGAAAGTGGCAGGAGCGTTGCACAGCCCAAAGGGCATGACAAGGTACTCGTACAGGCCGTAACGGGTGCGGAAAGCTGTCTTCCATTCATCCCCCTGACGAATTCTGACCTGATTATATGCACCCTTTAAATCAAGTTTGGTGAACAACTTCGCCGTTTGCAAACGTTCCAATAATTCTGGGATGAGAGGAAGGGGGTATCTGTTTTTTACTGTAATCTTGTTCAGTTCTCTATAATCGATGAAAAACATGCGGGTCTTATGAAACCTTTCTTCAAATTTTCTTCTATGTATTCCTTTAGATGGGCCAATTCAGGCTGTGATAAGGAATAGATATGCCCGAAAGGGATTTTGCTGCCAGGGAGTAAGTCAATTGGGCAATCGTATGGTCTATGTGGGGGTAGTAGCTCGGCATTCTTTTTGCTGAAGACATCAGCGAAGTCTTGGTATGCTGTAGGTACCAGGTTGACTTCTGCTGGGGGCAGTGACTCCACCTGTGATAAAGAAGTCTCTTTGTAACATGTCTCCTGGCAATATTGAGAAGTGAGGAGCACCCTCCTGTCTTCCTAACGTAGTGAGGGTTTGTGGGTATGCAGCCAGGGTAGACCTAGGATGAGGGGAAAATGGGGAGACGGTATCACATCTAAGCAGATGTATTCTATATGAGTAGAATCTGTCACCATAAGCAGAGGTTGTGATTGTGTAGTGATGGGACCGGAGGTTAAGGTAGTTCTGTTAATAAGTCTAAGAGAGACAGGTTTGCATTTAGTGGATACAGGAATTTTATTGGTTTTAACAATATGCGAGTCTATGAAGTTCCCACACGCTCCTGTGTCAATCATAGTCTCGAGAGTAATTCGGATTTGGTCCAACTGCAGAGAGACAAGAATTTTGAAATAGTTGGAATCTGGTTAGTGGGGGTTTATTAGCTTGCAGAGGTATGTTGATTTACCGGGTTTTTTCTTTCTGAGTATGGGGCAGCCTTCAGCGATCTGGTGTGGCGCACCACAATACATACAGAGCTGAAGGGACCTTCGCCTAGACCTCTCTGCTGGGGTAAGTGGTCCCCTAATTACACAGATTTCCATGGGTACCACAGGCTCGGCAGTATGGTTTGAAGGAACCAAATAGGTGACCCCTGAGAGTCTCTCAGCTTTCCGTTCCCTCATTCTCCTATCAATGGAAATTCTAAGGAGTATAAGAGCATCAAATGTAGAGGGTATTACGGTGCGGGCTAACTGATCCTTCAGGATTTCTGATAAGCCGAGCCAGAATAAATTTTTTAGGGGGATCTGGTTCCACTCGGACTGAGTGGCCCACCGTTTAAACTGGGCGATGTAATCTTTGACAGGGTGTTTACCCTGTAGCAGAGCACGTAAGGCAGACTCTGTGGAGATCTGTTTGCTGGGGTCATCGTATAGAAGATCCATGGCGGCACTGAAATTGGTGAAGGAGTTTAGGATTGGATCGTATTTCTCTATGAAAGTATTAGCCCAGGCTCGGGGTTCTCCTCTAAGGTAGGATATGGCGGTGCAAACTTTTGTTCGGTGGCATAAGTGCATGGCTTCATGTCAAACAATAGTTTACATGCGTTAATGTATTCCCTGTAGTTTCTACTATCACCCGAGAAGATGTCTGGTGGGCTTATTTTCAGTTCAGGAGTGTCAGGGTGTGTAACCCGAGTAGGGAATCTTTCAGTGATATATGACTTGAGGTCGGTGATCATCTGCGAAAGTGCGTTAAGTCTCTGATTGAACGCCGCCATGTGGTTAACTACCTCCGATGGATCCATTTACCGTATATACTCGAGTATAAGCCGAGTTTTTCAGCCCTTTTTTTTAGGGTGAAAATGCCCCCCTCGGCTTCTACTCGAGTCATTGTACCTGAACGATGCGACGCTCCTCCGCACGGCGGCAGCCACTACTTTAGGCCGCGGCTTCGGCCTAGTCTTCGGATCCAGCGGTCATCTTGCTCCTCCCGGCCTCTCCACCAGCACTGTATCCTGGCCTCCCTGGTGTCTGGCTCCCTCACCGCTCGCAGATCCTGCTCCACGGGCTTCCGACCAGGCGGTGGTCTGAACGGAACTGTGCCCTCCCGCAGCGCGGCAGCCCCAAATCCAGACCGCGGCTTCGGCCTAGTCCCGGGCTCCGGCGGCCCTCTTGGTACTCCCGACTCTCTCAACCCACGCTGTATCCCTCTTTTCCTGACTTCTGCACTCAGGCCTATGGACGCTTTCTGCATCCTCCAGGTGAGTGGCACAGTGAGGTTGCAATTGGGATAGTAATGGTGCAATGGGCACAGTAATGTTGGGCACAGTAATGTTGCAATGGGCACAGTAATGTTGGGCACAGTAATGATGCAATGGGCACAGTAATGTTGGACACAGTAATGTTGCAATGGGCACAGTAATGTTGGGCACAGTGATGTTGGGCACAGTGATGTTGCAATGGGCACAGTGATTTTGCAATAGGCACAGTGATGTTGCAATGGACACAGTGATGTTGGGCACAGTGATGTTGGGCACAGTGAGGTTGCAATGGGCACAGTGATGTTGTGCACAGTGAGGTGTGCGAATGGGCACAGTGAGGCGTGCAAATGGGCACAGTCAGTGAGGCGTGCAAATGGGCATTGTTGACCCTCTTTTCCGCTTACAGTAGCTGTTGCATTCTCACCCTAGGCTTATACTCGAGTCAATACGTTTTCCCAGATTTTTGTGGTAAAATTAGGTACCTTGGCTTATAGTCGGGTCGGCTTATACTCGAGTATATACGGTACTCTATTTGGTAGAGTGGTTCGTGCTATCTGTAACGCTTCAGGCAATGTTACTATAAAGTTGGGTGTGGATCACAGCTTTGGAGGTATATATGATATACTTAACAGTTAACTATAAGTAGGCAGAAATCAGATATGGAGACTCAGATAATTTGGGAATACTAGTGGTTTTATTTAGTTTGGTAGTACACAGTCATATCATGGGGTTCCAGAGGAAACGTAGGTGAAGTAGCAGTACACAGGATAATAGTTTATAGTATACGGAGGAATACTTGCTGTGAGTGGACTGGGGCTCTATCCGGCTCAAAAAGCTGCAAGTTGGAGGGGCTCTGACCAGCCCAATAGTGAGGAGGCAGCCAGGCTCTGTCCAGCCCAATAGTGAGATGGAAGTCGGGGCTCTATCCGGCCCAATAGTGAGATGGAAGTCGGGGCTCTATCCGGCCCAATAGTGAGATGGAAGTCGGGGGTCTATCCGGCCCAATAGTGAGATGGAAGTCGGGGCTCTATCCGGCCTAATAGTGAGGGAAGATGGTCTTCAGCTGCTGGAGCTATTTACCTGGTGTCAGGTTCCTAGCATGAACACCAAGCAAAGGGTGTCGGCTGTTTAAGTAGGGAGAAGAGGAGGAGCCGGGTGATGTTGCTGTGAGTCATCGGACTGTGACGGAGTTGGTTGAGATCTCAGAGCCCCGGTGGAGAGATAAGAATATTACAGGAGTCTCGGTGGAGAGATAAGGACATTACAATACCGCTCTCGCCGTTCTTGGATTCTGCGCATGCACAACAGCATCCAAAGTCACGTCCGCATTTCGGCGGTGACGTCAGACGCCGCCGGAACGGGGGGAGATATGAATGCAGCAGACGCCGCCATTCTCTGTCAGAGGTGCCTAGTGAGAGGGAGATTGTACATCTCTCCTCTCCTCCTGTAATACCTTGATTGATTTTCGAATATAGGTAAGCCTTGTTACCATTTCTCTATCAAATTTATCTTTGGCATTAGATCCCTATCCCTGCATTTATGAGGCTTCTATGCTACATTTCCCATCAATATTGTTGGCAGCAGGATAAATAAACTGATCCAATTCTATAAGCGTCATATGGGTAACTATTACTTATATATAATTTATATATAACTATATATATATATATATATATATATATATATATTGTGAGGGGGTTAGCTCGGCAGCGGGTGTGTGTGACCCCCGGGATGGGCTCCCCACACAAAACAGGCCCAGCAAACGGAGGTTGTGGTTTTCAAAATCAAAAAAAGGTGCGGTTTATTTTCTATTTACAGTGACAAAACACAGCAAAGCAAAAGAAACATAACCAAAATAAATCCTGGTCAAGTTGACCTCTGACTAAACATACAGGTTTCCTAACTAACAACTGGGATCAGCCTAGTGCTGTCCTAGTCCCTAAGTCCCTGGTTTAGTAAAAGTCCAAACAAATAGCCACACAGGCTTTGCCTCACCGCACAGGGGTTCACTCTCCCTAGACAGTCCACACAGGTCTGGTTCCAGGCATGAGCTAACATCTAATGAAGCTGGGAGTTCTTATAGAGGCCTAAATGAGCTGACAAGGTTCAGCTGGTCTCCTCATCTCTGTCTGCACGACGCCCCACACTCTCCCTAGAGGTATGAGTCATCCATGAGCCCACTAGCCTTATACAACTCTCCACCTAGTTGTATAAGTCGGCGTAAAGCCTGAATCTGGGCGAAATATATCTACCCCCCTGGATGCAACCAGGTGACTTTACCTTCCTGCTGTCACATACCCCCCCCTCTTGTTTTAACCTCGGGGTTGGAACACCAGCAATCAGGCATTCATGTACTCGAGACAAAGCATCCACATTCCCCATTTGAACGCCAGGGCGATGCTTTACTGTGAAGTTGAATTCCTGGAGGGCCAGGAACCACCTATTCACTCTTCTATTTGTTTCCTTGTTTTGAGCCATCCACTTTAACGGAGCGTGATCCGTAACCATGTCAAAGTGCCTACCTAGCAGGTAGTACCGAAGGGAATCTAGAGCCCACTTCACCGCTAAACACTCCTTTTCAACGGTGGCGTAATTTACCTCATGGGACTTCAACTTCCTGCTGAGGTAAATGACTGGGTGCTCTTCCCCGTTCCAGACCTGGGACAATACTGCTCCTAACCCCACATCTGACGCATCACTTTGTACGACAAAGTCTTTAGAGAAGTCGGGTGAGTACAACACTGGCTGGCTACATAAGGCTTGTTTCAAGAATTGGAATGCTGCCTCAGCCTCGGGGGTCCATTTAATCATGACCGACCCTTTCCCCTTCGTCAGGTTGGTTAGGGGCACAGCCTTAGAAGCAAAGTGGGGAATGAATCGCCGATAATACCCAGCGATTCCCAGAAAGGCTCGTACCTGCTTCTTGCTGTTGGGACGTGGCCAACTCTGGATGGCCTCGACTTTGTTGAGTTGGGGTTTTATTACTCCCCTCCCAATGGTGTACCCAAGATATTTGGCCTCCTCCTGCCCAATGGTACACTTCTTGGGGTTAGCCGTAAACCCCGCTTCCCGAACAGAGTCCAGGACTGCTTGCACTTTTGGCAGATGTGAGGCCCAATCTGTGCTATGGACAATTACGTCATCCAGGTAAGCCGCAGCATACTTCCGATGGGGCCTCAGCATCTGGTCCATTTTCCGCTGGAATGTGGCCGGCGCATTCTGTAACCCGAACGGCATTCTTTTATATTGGAACGCCCCGTCTGGGGTTACAAATGCGGTTTTCTCTTTGGCCGACTTGGCCAGGGGGATTTGCCAATACCCTTTTGTGAGGTCAAGAGTCGTCATGTATCGGGCTGTTCCCAGCCGGTCGATCAACTCATCTATACGTGGCATGGGGTAGGTGTCAAATTTTGTAACTTTGTTCAACTGACGAAAATCGTTACAAAATCGCCAGCTCCCATCCGGTTTAGGCACCAACACGATGGGACTAGACCAATCACTTTGGGACTCCTCTATCACCCCTAAGTTCAGCATTTTCTGTACTTCCTCCCGTATTGCCTCCCGTCGAGCCTCTGGGATCCGATAGGGTTTTAACTTCACCCTTTCACCGGGCGGGGTAATGATGTCATGCTCTACCCCAGATGTTTGTCCCGGCAGCTCAGAGAATACCTCCTTGTTGCGAAGCACAAACTCCTTAACCTCCTGTTGTCTCGTAGGGGCCTTGCCATTTGGCAAGGAATTTACTTTCAACCGTAGGGACAAGTACCAATATCCTATCCCCCGGGGAAAAGGTACGGGTCTTGGCTCCACGGTTGTACACTCTCTGCTGTGCCAACTGCGCTTGGGCCAAATGTTCCTTCACGATGGGCATTACCTGTGCAATTCGATCTTGCATCAGGGCGACATGCTCAATCACACTCCTGTGGGGAGAACTCTCACTTTCCCAAGTTTCCTTGGCAATATCCAACAGCCCTCTTGGGTGTCTCCCATACAGTAACTCAAAGGGGGAGAATCCCGTAGAGGATTGGGGCACCTCCCTAATAGCAAACATCAAATAAGGAAGTAAACAGTCCCAATCCTTTCCATCTCTATCCACCACTTTCTTCAACATTTGTTTTAGGGTTTTGTTGAATCTTTCAACCAGCCCATCGGTTTGGGGGTGATACACAGACGTACGCAATTGCGTCACTTTGAACAATTTACACAGCTCTTTCATAACCCGGGACATAAAGGGTGTACCTTGGTCCGTAAGCAGTTCTTTACAAATACCCACCCGGCTAAAAACAAGAGATAGCTCTTTGGCTATGGTTTTGGCCGAGGTATTTCGGAGAGGGATCGCTTCTGGATAACGGGTGGCATAGTCCATTATAACTAATATGTACTGGTGCCCCCTAGCGGACTTGATTATAGGACCTACCAAATCCATGGCGATCCTCTCAAACGGGACCTCAATGATGGGTAGAGGGACCAGCGGGCTACGGAAATGTGGCATCGGGGCCAACCTCTGACACACAGGGCAGGAGGAACAATAATTTTCTACGTCCTTCATCACCCCCGGCCAATAGAATCTCTATAATACCCTCTCTCGGGTTTTCTCTGTCCCCAGATGACCTCCAAGAATGTGCCCATGGGCCAACTCCAACACCAACTTCCTGTAAGGTTTGGGCACCACAAGCTGCTCAACGGTTTCTTCTGCCCTTTTTGCCACCCGATACAGTAGGTCCTTCTCTACGCTGAAGTATGGGTAAGTGCAGGTATTATCTGGGTTCACTAACTCACCATCTATTTTCACTACGTTTTCCCGTGCCTTTATTAGGGCGGGGTCTTTCAACTGTTCTGTGGCAAAGTTTTCCCTGTGAACCTCAAGATCAGAAAACTCCACAGACGGTAGGTTTTCGTCTGAGGAGGTGGGCTCCTCTCCAGTTTCTTGAGTCTCCCCTGCCAATACTGATAAGGGAAATTCCGGAGAGTCCTCACCACTCTCAGGGGAGTTCTGGCTATCACATTCCTGGTACATAGGGGCACCAGTGAGGGGCTCAGGATCATCCCACAGTTCCCAGAACTTCGGAAAATCCCTTCCCACAATGGCGTCATGCGGTAACTGAGATACTAAGCCCACTGGATGAGAGAGGGTACCTTTGGGGGTCTCGAAACACACTGTAGTCACTGGATACTCTCGGGTGTCCCCATGCACACAAATAACAGCTACCTTGCTATTCCCAGAGACCTCTGTTTTAACTAACTCAGCCTTTATCAGGGTCACAAGGCTACCTGAATCCAGCAATACCACAACATTTCTACCATTAACACACATTTTGCATAAATGTTTCTCAGTTCCTCGAATGGCAGTGCATGCGACTGTCGCACACAGCGACTGACGTCTGCCCGTCAGAAAGTCACACTGCATGGGTTCCTCCACAACCGGGCAATTAGCTGCAATATGTCCCGCTTGCCGGCAGCGGTAGCAAACGATCCTTCTTGCCGCCTCTTGAGCCGCTGATTTCCCAGGCTGTTCTCGCCAAACTTGGGGTAGAGCTCCCACCCTCTCACTCTCTCCACCCTCACCCCTTGGAATCCTCTTATCCGCCCCTGGGGATGGTCTGGTCTTAGGGTGGAAAGTCCGAGTGTCTCTGGAAGAGGCCGTCAGGTTCTCTGTAGCCAAGTATTTCTCCACACGATCCACAAGACCATCGGCCGTCTCTGGGTCTCCATGGCTTACCCACTTTTGGATGGCAGTAGGAAGAGCTCTCAAAAACCGATCCATTACAACACGTTCCACAATCTTTGGTGCGGACAAAGTCTCTGGCTGTAGCCACTTTCTGCTCAGGTGAATGAGATCATACATTTGAGACCTGGGGGGTTTTCCAAGCTGGAAAGTCCAGTTATGCACACGCTGAGCCCGGACAGCCTGGGTGACACCCAGCCTTGCCAATATTTCAGCTTTTAGCATCACATAGTCTTTTGCTTGGTTAGGCTCTAGGTCATAGTAAGCTTTCTGCGATTCACCAGTTAACAGAGGAGCCACCAGTCCAGCCCACTGCTCCTCAGGCCACTTTTCTCTTTCAGCGGTCCTTTCAAATGTGGTCAAAAATACCTCTGGATCATCCTCTCCAGTCATTTTTGTCAATAAACGACTCACCCCAAAGGACGCGGTATTAGTGGGACGGCTTTCCTCACTGGTCTGCGGACGTTGCTGCATTACTGCTTCCATCTGTTGTTGTAGTCTCTGCTCTTGCTTCTGCAACAGGTCTATGAAGCGGGCCTCAGATTGCTGCTGGGCTCGTTGCTGAGCCTCCAGACTCTGTTGCAAAGTTGCGTTTGTCTGCTGCTGGGCTGCAAGGCTCCTTTGCAAACCTGCATTTGTCTGCTGTTGATTGGCATTTGCTAGAGCCAGCTGCTTCAGTATCTCCTCCATGCTGGCTTAAAAAAACTGCCCGCATTCTCCACCAACTGTGAGGGGGTTAGCTCGGCAGCGGGTGTGTGTGACCCCCGGGATGGGCTCCCCACACAAAACAGGCCCAGCAAACGGAGGTTGTGGTTTTCAAAATCAAAAAAAGGTGCGGTTTATTTTCTATTTACAGTGACAAAACACAGCAAAGCAAAAGAAACATAACCAAAATAAATCCTGGTCAAGTTGACCTCTGACTAAACATACAGGTTTCCTAACTAACAACTGGGATCAGCCTAGTGCTGTCCTAGTCCCTAAGTCCCTGGTTTAGTAAAAGTCCAAACAAATAGCCACACAGGCTTTGCCTCACCGCACAGGGGTTCACTCTCCCTAGACAGTCCACACAGGTCTGGTTCCAGGCATGAGCTAACATCTAATGAAGCTGGGAGTTCTTATAGAGGCCTAAATGAGCTGACAAGGTTCAGCTGGTCTCCTCATCTCTGTCTGCACGACGCCCCACACTCTCCCTAGAGGTATGAGTCATCCATGAGCCCACTAGCCTTATACAACTCTCCACCTAGTTGTATAAGTCGGCGTAAAGCCTGAATCTGGGCGAAATATATCTACCCCCTGGATGCAACCAGGTGACTTTACCTTCCTGCTGTCACAATATATATATATATACTCCTTTAGACAAAGATTAGGAACTTTTCACTCATACCTGTATATGTGTAATATCTTTCCCAACAAGAAATAAACCTTATATCTATCTCCCTCCTGTGGTCCCTATGAAATCAACCATCAATGCGTCTACCGAAACTATTTAAGACATATTCGCCATTTTATCAAATTTAGGCCTAAATATATCCGGTAGGTTCATCTTTATCTCAGATTTTCATATTACTTTAAAACTATTGTAGCAGGGTCTTCTTTAAGGCCCCGGGACTACAGTACCTAGAGCCCCATTCGGCCTCAGGGTGGAGGTTCCGCCGCAGAGACTCATGGGAGAGGTTACTTAAGAGAAGGGCGGGGGGAAGCTCGCTCTCTTGGGACAACGCACTTCAAGCAACAAGTCATCCTGCGCGAATCTGCTGTGGGGTAAGGCCTAAAGCCTAAGGCCTTACCCGAAGTCCGAAGAGCCTTTCACCGTCCTGCAGAGCCTGGGTGGATCCTGGATCGTCAGTGTAGGACTCCAGTTGGATCGGGGACCCGATCGGTTGCAGACGCTGTGTGCGACGGACACACGCGGTGAAACACCCAGGCTGGGATCGCGCCTGGAACGGTGAGCGGGCACCTGCCCATATCCATAGACTGAGTTATATTCAGGCCTATAGACTGCCTAGGCCCACTGTTCGCTCACCAGTGTTCTTTGGGGGTCGGGTAGTTGGGACAGAGTTGAAGTGCCTACCCCCCCCCTGTTTGCATACTGTTGCTACGAGTTACCACCTTTTTTGGATTACAATTGGTTCATTTCTTCAAGTGCACCAACGAAAGCTGGCCAGTGAAGAAAATCTTACTCCCTTAGGGAAAGGGGACTATTTCATACACTGTCAGGCCTGACATAGGTGGGGAAAGTTATAAAGTTTGTGTTGCTGTGTCTTAGGGCGCGCACGCCATAATAGCTCCGCGTGGTGGATACTGCGCGGCGCCATTTTATAGTGCTGCCTCTGTAGCATTGGTTGATACAGGGTTCTGCAGACCCATGTAAGTGTTGCATGTCATGTTTTTATGCCACCATTTTATAGTAAAGCTATTACCTATTCATATTCCTGCCTCAGAGTGTTGTCTGTCTATTTAGGAACTGTTAAGTATCATACACCTGAGAGTGATAGGAAGCTATCCCTAGACTAACTGTGCCAGAGTGGGTCGAGTCAGATTGCCGGGGGTTGGCGGTGCTGTATACAGGGCCCGAGAAAACAAACCAGCGGCTCTCTTAACTGGGGGTAGCGCTACACTATATTTTGATAACATTGATATTTTTGAAAAATTAAATATGTATACTATTGTATGCCAATAATGTGATAGATGCAGTATTCTGTCAAAAACGCCATGAAATTCATTCCTGTCTCTTTCTCATTTATAGCATATAATACAGTACACCTGAATCTCCTGATGAAGCTTTTTGAAGCAAAACATGTAGAGTGGTAGTGTCTGTATATGCCTTGAATATAACAAATTATATAATAAGGAATTTTTTTATCATGTTTTATTGTTGTAATACAATTTATTACATTTTATCAATTGTAATCTACTTACTGATTTGACACCTAAAAAGTCCCCAGGTTTGCTCCTTTTCGCCTCTTTTCTTACCTATGGTCAACATTGACTAGAATCCAAAGGATTGCATACATGTAAATCGGCCAGAGTCTTCTACCAAAATAAGATGCTCCTATGGGCAGTTACTCTTGTGACTATATCAAGAGGTCAAAGTACAGTGAGGAAATGCGTTGAGGCGGAGCCTGTGACTTTACATCCATCTAGGAAGCAGTTCAGAAACCGCTGGGGACACAGAGCCGAGGATCTGCGGATGTTTCAGTGGTCTAGGGATTGTCCATCTTTATCATACAAGTGCTTTACCTGCATGCACTTTTAATAAAACCCCAGTAAACGGTAAAACACTATGTTGAGTTTTTTCCTGCCCTTATGACATATAACTACTAGGAACAGCATCTGAGTGATTGGGGGTTCTTATGAAGATAGTGGAACAACAGACTGCTGGATTTATACCCCTGAGGGGAAGGTGCTAGTAGACCCTATGGTGTGTTTTCATGTGAGGTGAGCACATATAGACCGGTGGATTACACGGTGATGTGCTTGTTTATTTTGAATTTGTCACTTAGTACACGTGCACTGAGAAGAGTTTTTCTTTTGGATTTAATGTCTTGAATCTACTAGCAACAGTCACTATATATATATATATATATATATATATATATATGGACATTTTCTTTGCATATTGCTAGATTATATAGATTGTTTTTACTTTTGATTATTTTCACCTAATTGACTAATTAATACACCCTGCTGCTCAGCTGGGTGTGGTTGCACTTCACTATTTTAATTAAGCACCCCAATGCTGAAGGGATATAGGACAGTCTAGAATATTGGCAGTGGAATAAATTCATGCAAGATTTTATAAATGGATAAGATTAAGTGTGGTGCATATGGGCCTTGAGAGCATAAAAGTTTGGAACTAGTGGGTTTATCGAGGGCTAAAAAAGGGAATTTAGAGAAAAAGAAATGTTTGATTTGGAGGTGTAAAAAAATAAATAGCTTGGAGATATATTTATTTTGGATTTCAACAAAAGACCACAGTTTACGGGAAAGTGGATGTACTAAATATGATAAATTATCTGGGATATCTGGATTAAAGAGTACATTTGACAAAGGAAGGCAAGGGGAAGAGAGAAAGTACCGCTTTACACACTTGTTCCACACAGAAAGGGTAAACAGCATTGGAGCAAGACAAAGTTGTTGTAGCTGAGGCATTGATTTGTGAGGGGAAAACCAAATCGTAGAGCAGGGATGTACCAGGCATGTAATTCCAATTTCAATCTCAGACCATCTATTGGGAGCATAACGTGATGACCAGGAAATAGCAGCCCTAAAATGTGTAGCATAATAATATTTAACTATGTCTGGTGCCCCCAAACCCCTTCTAGATCACAAGGAATGAACCACTGAGCTAGCTATACGATATGAGGCGCTATGCCAAATGAAGTTAAGGTTTTCTGAAGCAGTTTAAGTTGATGTATTGGGATAGGCACTGGTAATATTTTAAACAAGTATAAGAGTTTTGGCAAGATGGACATTTTTAAAACATTAATTCTTCCCAAAAGCCATAAGGGTACGTTGTCCATTGATTCAACAGATGGTTAATGTTAACAAACAGAGGGGGGGAATTAGCCCGAAACAGTGTGAAATAAGAGGAGGTCAGATAAACACCTAAATATTTGAAGATGTGGGAGCACCAGCAATAAGGAAAGTTTAGTTGAAGGGTTGCGAGTAAAGGTGGGGGGAGGTGTAGGGGGAGTGTCTCCATTTTTTAAGTGTTTATTTTGAAACCAGATAAGGAACCAAAAGCTTGCAGAGTTGTTTGTAGGGAGGGAAGCTAGACATGGGGATGGGGCTGGGTTAAAGTTAAAAGAATGTAATCAGCGAACAGGGACAGCTTGTACTCCCTCTGTCACATTAAAACCCCTACAATGTCAGGTTGTCAGGTTGAGAGCAAATGGCCTCGACAGGAAGTTCTAAACAAAGTATGAAAAGTAAAGTCAATAGTGGACATCCTTGCTTGGTGCCATTGTTCAGGGAGAAAGAATGTGACTTAAAGGAGGCCATCTGTACCTGAGATGTTGGAGCATAGTATAGGGCCCGCAAAGCTTGGAGGGAGGGACCTGTAAAGCCATAGTGTGATAGCGTAGCAAATGTAAATGGCCAGATTAGTTGATCAAATGCTTTCTGGGCGTCCAAACTAATGGTAAGGGCCAGGCGATGAGTTTTATGTAGAAGGTCAATAAGATCTATGACACTGGTATTATCGTCCACATGTCTAGTGGGAACGAACCCCACTTGGTCTTTATGAATCAAGTTCGGGAGCATATGAGTGAGCTTTTTTGCAAAAAAATTTATGAAAATATTGTAATCAGAATTAAGTAGGGCAATAGGTTGATAATTATCAGGAATAGATGTATTTTTGCCCAGTTTTGGTATAACTGAGATGAAGGCGTGCAAAAGTTGGGACTAAGGGATTACCCCCTTCATTAGAGATGCAAAAAGCTCTAACAGATATGGGGTCAGAGTCAGAAGAAAGAACTTCTAGTAGGAGTATGGCAAACTGTCAGGTCCCAGAGATTTGTGGGAGGGTAAGACAGTACTCGTAATGCCATGATATACAAATAAATCCTAAAGCTGTTTTAGGACTATTGGGATTAAAACAAATTAATTCCTAAGGCCTATGCAAATCATATATTTTTCATATGTCTTTATGAGCAGTTTAGATGCCATCTTGTTCAAAAAAATTTTTTAGGAGGTTAAATAAAGTCCATGCTGGTGGACAGAAGTTTCTTGTAAGAAGGTTGTAAATGTCCTATCTTGAATCTTGAAGTTATAAATCTTGAGAAGTCTTTGTCAAATAAATAAGATAAGTGAACCATGAGCTTACAGACATTTTTTTTTCCTTCTCAGGATTGAGAAACAAAAAAGGGCTTATTTAAAAACTGCCTTATAAATAAACCTTATTACTAATAATAAGTAACTGCATTAGCAATAATTTCATTATATTATTATTACATTATATTGGAGTAATGATATGCATAATTAATTGAAAAATGTCACATATTTTGGTTTGTGCATTTTTCTTATAATATTTTTTTATATATATATATTCATAATATATTGTTTGGATATATTCATAAAAATATATTGGGATATCTATATTACCATGAGGATCACATGATTGTAACAGAATATTTTTAAATGGATGGGAATTCTAGATGTGAAACTGTGTATATAATGGTTATTGTAGGTCCAGCCACAAACATCAAATTTTCCAGAGAAGTTAATTATGTGGATTGGACATTTTAAAAAACATAAGTCAGACTTCTCGCCTGGAACTCAGATCTATGGTTGACAGTTCAAGGTACTTTAATTCCCGAATAACCTTTGACTTAGTCTTAAATAAAAACTGTAAATTGGTATGTTAAGCGATACAACATTGACCCCTAGTGGTAACCATGGTAAAATCCAAAATGGGTTCCCAATTAGCGTTGCCATGGTTATATGGTAAACATCACATCAATTGACCTCATTAGTTACGTACTAGTGACATACACCCACTTTTTGGGTGAGATAAAAGTGTATTCACAGATCTGGAAAGGGGACATCTAAAGAAGGATGGAAGGAGAGAGAGCAGGAGATCGGGAGACAGAGAAATGTAGGAATGGTAGAGGTGTCCTTTGGGAATGCTTAGCTGATATCTCTCAAAACAAAAGTTTCTTAGAAAATTAATACTTTACCGGAGATCTATTTCATCTTTTGGTATTGAATTATTTAGCATATACATTACTAAACCATTTAAACTTTGTGACATAGCATTGGAGTTGTGTTATTTCTACCTGCAGCATGACATAATTATATTTCAATTATAAGAGAAATACACATTTTTGTAAATCTCTACAAAAGTTAATTCCAAAGTCTGTGTCAATGGTTTTTGTTATGATAATAATATATGTTTAAACATAAAATTCATTAGAGAATTATCTTGATTAAATTATCAAGCTCTGTGTAACATTTTGTCTGTGCATTTTTAAGTGTAAGCTTAAAGGTCTATTTTGTTTGAGGAGAAATTACATGTATTAAAATCAACACCTAGTTTGTTTTCATAGTCAGGAAATAGCTTTACGTGGCTTTTCAAAGTCGTCATGAAATGTTGAAATATGGTATTTTTGTAACAAGAGCTCGTGGTTAATTTCCTCCTTATCTGTATCACCGATATATATTTGATATTTGAAGTTATCACCAATTATATTTTATATTATTTTGCACTGAATTTTTAGTTAATAAATATATATATTTTAGCACACTGATGTATTCATTTTGTCTTCAAACTAGCATGGATAATCTAATTTGAATTATTTGGTTGATTTGTGGAAAGACGTGAAAATCTCCTGAACCTTAGATGTTTATACTGAAATATTATCAGTATTATATTTATAGAAATATGCTAAAATATGACAGCTGAAACAAACCATATGTATTAGAAGGTCCCATGGTGTGTAAGACAGTAGATGAATAACATAGAAAAAAACAGGTAGTCAAGAAGATCATCAGATGATCTATAACCATAGAACAGATTCAAGTCAAAAAGGACCTATAAAAAAAAGACATAACATCAATAGAGAGCTTGAGGTGCCAAAGTGACTTAGGGAGTCGTTGGACAGTGGAGGGAAGACCTTTAACATCCGGCAGAAAGGGTCTCCGCCACTTTCCAGGTGTAAAAGATGGGCAGAGGAATATTAACATGTAAAACATGAGGAATAAAATGACAAAAAGTTATCATCCCAAGGACATTCAAGGGCATTAAGATCGCCCGAGTAGGAGTGTATTGCTGCCATCAACTGGAACAGTCAAGTAGTATATCTGGAAGAAGAGGCACGTTGAGATCTAGAGGAATCCTTTTGCGATTCTTTCTTTGCAGGGGTCCAGATCTTGCCTGGGGTAGAAGCAGGTCATAGCGTGGAAGGAAGAGGCAGGAGGTCATCCCGGGAAGTGGTGGCAGGTCTAAGTTGCGCAGGAAGGCCTTGCTTTCCTGAGGATCCCGCATAGTGTTTTTTACACCTTCTTTAGAAGCTGAAAGGTAGAAGAGGAACCACCATCTGTAGATAACTCTGTGATTAGTAGTTGTGTAGTGATCGGGCAGAGGTTTCAGCGTTTAGCCAGGGTGAGTGAGAACTTGTATAGCGCTGCAATTGCGAACTAAATCGCCTCAAGGCGCTTGGCATCCAGTGTCGTTGAGATCGTTAGAAGAGATGGGTCTTTAGTTTTTTCCGGAAGGCCCGATGGTTTTCTTCCATGCGGATGTTCGTGGGTAGCTCATTCCATAGCCTTGGTCCTTGGACAGCAAACCTTCGTTCTCCCTTGGCTTTGTAGCGCGTCTTGGGGATATAGAGGAGGTTTTGGTTGGTTGATCGAAGGTCATGACTAGTGGTGTAGTGTTTTATTTTCTTGCATAAATATTGAGGTGCGTTTCCTTGTGCGCATTTGTGGGTGAGGCAGAGGGTCTTAAATGTGACCCGATCCTTTACGGCTAGCCAATGGAGGCTTCTCAGGGACGGTGCGATTGATTCTCAGGGTTTTTTTCCTGTTACCAGTCTGGCCGCTGTGTTTTGGATGACTTGTAGACGTGCAATCTGGTATTTGGGTAGTCCTAGGTAAAGGGAGTTGGCGTAGTCAAGCCGAGAATTGATGATGGTTCCGACTACTACTGCTCTGTCTTTTTCTGGGATGAAGGGGATAAGTCTTCATAACAGGCGGAGAAGGTGGAGGGATCCGCTGACTACTGATTCTATTTGTGCGTCCATAGTCATATCTGAGTTAAAGATGACTCCCAGGCTTTTAACTTTAGTGCTAGGGGTTATGTTTTGTCCAAAGATGGTGGGTGGCGTCCATGTGGTCCTAGTGTTTTCCTTTCGGTTAGCGTGGAAAATGAACAGTTCTGTTTTCGATGCATTAAACCTGAGGGAGCTCTCTGTCATCCAATTGTTGATTAATGCAAGGCATTTTTCCAGTCCGTAATGTTGATCTTTTTTGTTGTTGATGCGAAAGTAAAGTTGAGTGTCGTCTGCATAGGAGTGATAACGTAGGTCCTGTTCACTGATGATTTTGAGGAGTGGCCGGAGGTAGATGTTGAAGAGTACCGGTGATAGGGGTGATCCTTGAGGGACTCCGCATGTATTTATGCGTGGTGCTGAGGTGAAAGCTCCCAGTTTCACTGTCTGGGATCTGTTTTCCAAAAAGGATGTGAACCATGGTAGGTCCTCGTCTGCGACTCTTGCTACTTCTGTGAGGCGCGTGAGTAGAATTTTGTGATCTACTGTATCAAAGGCTGCACTGAGGTCCAGCAGTACCAGGAGGCACGATTCTCCATCATCTGCTGCTTCTAGTGCGTCGTCCCATATTTTAAGAAGTGCCGTTTCCGTCCCCTGGCCTGGGCGGAACCCTGATTGACGTGGATCCAGGAGTTTGTGGGTATCCAAATGGAGTTGTAGCTGTTGTGTTACAACTTTTTCGATGATCTTGGAGATGGTGTTCAGGGTTGTTACCGGTCTTCTAAAATTTGGGTCATTCGGGTCAAGGTTGGGTTTCTTTAGGAGGGGTTTGATTATTCCTTGTTTAAGGGAAGTCGGCACAATACCTTCTTTGAACAATTGGTTGATGAAATGTGTTATGGGGGGTGCCAAGATGTCGGTACATTCTTTCAGCAGTTTTGCTGGAATGATGTCGTTCGGTGAAGTGCTATCTCGGAGGCTTCTGATGATGTATTTAGTAGCGTCGATTGTAATTGGGACCAGAGTAAATTTCTTTGGTTGCAGATTTATCTGGTTCTTTTCTTCCTTTGGCCGTGTGGGGTTGTTTGATTTTTCCTGCTGAATTATTTTCCTAATGTTATCGATTTTGTCGATAAAGAAATTGGACAGTTCATTGCAGAATTCCTGTGTTTCGTTTGCTGAAGACTCCAAGCAGGTGGGATTCATGGTATGGGCCACTAGTTTAAAGAGTTTGCAGGGGCAGTTTAGGGCTTTTGCGATGGTGTTAGCGAAATGGTCTTTTTTTGCATTGAAGATTGCTTTATGATATTTCCTGGTGAGTGCTTTGTAGATTGTGTAGTTCTCCTTTGTTGAATTTCTTCTCCATGCTCCTTCTGCTCTTCTGCGTTCTTGTTTCAGTAATGTAAGAGCGTCATTGAACCAGCCCGCGTTGTTTTTGCGGATGAGTGCTCTGCGTCTTGGAGCTACCGTGTCTGCTGTCTGTAGCAAAGCTTTGTTCAGGGAGTTAAGTATTTCTTCTGTTGAGTGGTTTTGGTTAAGCATTTCCATATTGTTCCGTAGTGTGGTTTTGAAAAGTTCAGAGTATAGTTTCTTCTTTGGGTAATAGGCGATACTGTAAATGACTATAAATCTGGACTTTATCTCCCTTATAATCCAGGCGAGTCTTGTATGGGTAGAGATGGTGAGAGTTTCTTTGCTTTCATAATAATGGAAATTAAATATAATGTCCCTGGGATTGATGCCTGCAGGAGGTTTAGGGGCCAGAGATGTATGTGCTCTATCCATCCTCCAATCTATGTCAGGGATGTGTGGTGCCAATGTAGTAAAAATGCCCAACTGTTGTCTTCCTGCACAGTTCTGTTATCCAGCACTTTGTGTTAGAATGAGCTCAGAGTGGGTAGTAGGGTAAGGTAGGGCATGTCCAAATGGGCAATAGAGAATATCTAGTAATTGTAGTGGAGGGATATTGTACTGGCGCCCTTACAGTAGATACAGTAGATACAGTGATTATAAAAAAGAATCACCCCCCTTTAAAACAATCACATTTTGATGCTTTACAGCCTGAAGTGAAGACAGACACAGTTTTTGTTTTATCTAGCGGTATTTACTAGTGCAACTGATAACATCCAAGTGAAAGATATAACACCAACGTGTCAGAAAAAAAAACTGAATTACTGAGTTGGAAGAAGGATCACCACCTTATGTCAGTATTTTGTTAAACCATCTTTTGCTTTAATTACAGCCTTTAGTCTGTTGGGATATGTCTCTATTAACTTTGCACACCTAAACTGCAATATTTGCCCATTCTTCTTTGCAGAACTACTCGAGTTCAGTTAAATTTGATGGTGACCGTTTGTGGACTGCAGTCTTCAAGCCATTTCACTGATTTTTAATGGAGTTTAGGTCTAGACTCTGACTAGGCCATGCAAGAACATAGAACATTCACCTTTTATTCCTTCAACCACTGTGTGGTAATTGTTTGCCGTGTGCTTTGGGTCATTGTCATGTTGTAAGGTAAACCTTCTTCCCATTGACAACTTTCTGGCAGAGGGCAGCAGATTTTTCTCAAGAATTATATGGTATTTTGCCCCATCCATTTTTCTTCAATCCCGACCAGTGTTCCAGTCCCTGTTCCAGTATTCCTTCAACCACTGTGTGGTAATTGTTTGCCGTGTGCTTTGGGTCATTGTCATGTTGTAAGGTAAACCTTCTTCCCATTGTCAACTTTCTGGCAGAGGGCAGCAGATTTTTCTCAAGAATTTTATGGTATTTTGCCCCATCCATTTTTCTTCAATCCTGACCAGTGTTCCAGTCCCTGCTGCAGGGAAATACCCCCATAACAGGATATTACCACCTCCATGCTTTACAGTAGGAGTGGTTATTATTTGGATGGTGAGCTGTATTGGATTTTTGCCAGACATATCGTTTGGTGTTATGGTCAGACAAGACTAAAATTTAATTATTTGGCCTCAACACCATTTTTCCATGTGGCCTCAGAATCTTTAAGGTGTTCTGTAAGGTGGTCAGATGAGACTAAATATTGGGACACCTGCTTTTACATGCACATGAACTTTAATGGCATCCCAGTCTTAGCCCGTAGGGTTCACTATTGAGTTGGCCCACCCTTTGCAGCTATAACAGCTTTATCTCTTCTGGAAAGGTTTAGGAGTGTGTCTATGGGAATGTTTGACCATTCTTTTTTAGAAGCACATTTATGAGCTCAAGCACTGATGTTGGACACAAAGGCCTGGCTTGCAGCCTCTGCTCTAACTCATCGCAAAGGTGTTCTGTGCAGGCCAGTCACGTTCCTCCATCCCAAACTCTCTCATATATGTCTTTATGGACCTTGCTTTGTACACTTGTGAGCAGTCATGTTGGAACAGGAAGGGGCCATCCTCAAACTGTTCCCACAAAGTTGGGAGCGTTTAATTGTCCATAATGTTTTGGTATGCCCAAGCCCAACCTCTAAAAAACATTCCCACACTATAATCCCCCCTCCACCAAATGGTTTGGACCAGTGCACAAAGCAAGGTCCATATAGTATATATAGTGTATATCACAATTTTTTTGTTTTTGTTTTTTAATTTTTTTTATAGGAACCTGACAAGAATTTTAGCGCTTTCCCATCTGAAGTTAAGCTTTAAAGGGTAATTCCACTTTCATGGGGAAAAAAATATAGCAAATAAAGAAAAAATAATATAGCGTATACAACTGCGATACAAGTCATATTGTAATTGAATGTTTTTAAAAATTACCTTTCCCTTTCAATCTGCAGCCGCTGTAAATTTCTATAAATACAAAACAATATGGCTACATGGAGATGTTCTGTACACAGAAACATATTTTCCTGCTTGTGTGATTGGCTCACTGATTTTCTCAGAAGTCTGCCTAAGATACAAGTCACATTTCAGGCACCCCATGCAACAAAAATTTCATTTTTGGTGAGAATTTCCAATAGGAACACGTCTAAAGGGATTCAGGCCCAGCAGATTTCCTTATTAGTGCCCTGCAGCTGCCACAGCTGACTGATAATTATGAAACCACTCGCATAAGGCTGGGTTCACACTACTGCGACTTAAAAATCGTGCGATTTTACAGCGATTTTGCCGCAATTTCAGGGAATGCCTGTCTATAGAGCTGAATTCGCATTGCACATGGATCAAACTCGCACAGGACCCTTTTTCCCCGCAGCTTGGATTTGCAACGCATTGATGTGAATGGCACTAATGTAAAAGAATGTTATTTAATCTACTTGCGAATTTGAGCAATCACAACGGCTCAAATTCGCAATAGAATTTGCAGCAGTGTGAACCGGCCCTAAAGCCTCGTACACACGACCGAGTTTCTCGGCAAAAACCAGCAAGAAACTTGCTGGCAGAGATTTCTTGCCGAGAAATTTGTTCGTGTGTATGGTTTCTCGTCAAGAAAAGCGACAAGAATCTCGACGAGAAAATAGAGAACCTGCTCTCTATTTTCTCATCGAGATTCTCGTCAGCCTGTTTCTCGATGAGAAAATTGTGTGTGTGTACACTTACCTGTTCGCCGGGAAGCCCGCGCATGCTCAAAATGACTTTGACGCATGCGCGGTAGCTTCCTAGGCATAGGTAGGGTGAACCAAGATGGCGGCGACGGCATTGAATGTGACGAGCGCATGCTCGTCGTATTCGATGACGTCACCGCGTACGCTCCATTCAAAGAACCGCGGGTTCTTTGAAATGAGCGTGTGTACACTCGGCCGGGACAAGTTTCTTGTCCAAGGATCTCGTCGAAAAAAATGACATGTTTTTAACGACGAGATTCTCGGCCGTGTGTACGAGGCTTTAGACTCACTCAGCCAAGAGACACGGACAAACACACATTGATTTCTTCAGAATAACAAAAGGTAGGAATCTGCAACACAAAAGGTAGGAATCTGCAACAAAGGTTGTTATAATCCTTGCAATGTACACCGATCACCCAGAGGGGAATGTTTTTTCCTCAACAAAAGTAGAGTTACACTTTAAAATAACAATATTGTGATTTTTTGTTTAAACAGGTTTATCTGAGATTTTGTACTAAGCAGTAAGCAGATATTGATGCTATTACATATAAACTACAGTCTATGAAATATATCAGAAAGTGCTGATGTGTAATAAATTGACATACAGCATAAAATATTATATATATGACATACAGTATATTATAGATAATATTTTTATATTATATTTTGTGTTACTTCAGTTCTAGCATATCTATCTCAGTTTGTTCTAGAGGTTTACAATGATGTATACTGTATATGATGTACAATGGCAGAGGCGTAGCTTGAAGCTTGTGGGCCCCGATGCAAAAGTTGACCTGCCCCCCCCCCCCACTACCACCTGCCGCCTCCAACAAGCGCCAAGATACTCCAAGTGGCTAAACAGTTATTTCAGATTTTTATTTAGTAGTGCAGTGGAAGGTGGCAGTAGAGCAGTGGATGCTGTCAGTCAGGAGAGCAGTGGAAGGTCGCAGTAGAGCAGTGGAAGGTGGCAGTCAGTAAAGCAGTGGAAGGTGTCAGTCAGTAAAGCAGTGGAAGGTGGCATTAGAGCAGTGGAAGGTGGCAGTAGAGCAGTGGAAGGTGGCAGTCAGTAAAGCAGTAGATGGTGTCAGTTGAGCAGTGGATGGTGTCAGGCAGTAGAGCAGTGGAAGGTGGCAGTAGAGTAGTGAATGGTGGCAGTCAGTAGAGCAGTGGAAGGTGGCAGTCAGTAGAGCAGTGGATGGTGTCAGTAGAGCAGTGGATGGTGTCAGTAGAGCAGTGGATGGTGTCAGTAGAGCAGTGGAAGGTGTCAGTAGAGCAGTGGAAGGTGTCAGTAGAGCAGTGGAAGGTGTCAGTAGAGCAGTGGAAATGGTCAGTAGAGCAGTGGAAATTGTCAGTAGAGCAGTGTATGGTGTCAGTCAGTAGAACAGTGGATGGTGTCAGTCACTAGAGCAGTGGAAGGTGTCAGTAGAGCAGTGGAAAGTGTCAGTAGAGCAGTGGAAGGTGGCAGTAGAGCAATGGAAGGTGGCAGTAGAGCAGTGGAAGGTGGCAGTAGAGCAGTGGATGGTGTCAGTCAGGAGAGCAGTGGAAGGTGGCAGTAGAGCAGTGGAAGGTGGCAGTAGAGCAGTGGAAGGTGGCAGTAAAGCAGTGGATGGTGTCAGTCAGGAGAGCAGTGGATGGTGGCAGTAGAGCAGTGGAAGGTGGCAGTAGAGCAGTGGATGGTGTCAGTCAGTAGAGCAGTGGATGGTGTAAGTCACTAGAGCAGTGGAAGGTGTCAATCACTAGAGCAGTGGAAAGTGTCAGTAGAGCAGTGGAAGGTGGCAGTAGAGCAGTGGAAGGTGGCACTAGAGCAGTGAATGGTGTCAGTTAGTAGAGCAGTGGAAGGTGTCAGTAGAGCAGTGGAAAGTGTCAGTAGAGTAGTGGAAAGTGTCAGTAGAGCAGTGGAATGTGGCAGTAGAGCAGTGGATGGTGTCATTCAGTAGAGCAGTGGACGTGTCATTAGAGCAGTGGACGGTGTCAGTAGAGCAGTGGACGGTGTCAGTAGAGCAGTGGACGGTGTCAGTAGAGCAGTGGATGGTGTCAATAGAGCAGTGTATCTCCATCCAAAAACCTGAATAAGCTCTACTGAACCCAACCCCATACAAACTGTTCAGAAAGTGGCACTGTGCATTCTACAACCCTTTCAAGCACCTTTTAAATACAAAAAAAGCCCCAAAAATTCAAAGCAATCCACAGGCACCCTAGAACTAGAGAAGAAAATAACAGATTAAATATCAGTGCCTGTGCCCCCTCAATAGAGACCTCTATTACAGCGAGACAAAAAAAACCTTACCTTCCAGGAGCCGCTGCAAAGATGTGTGTGTAAACCTGTTAGGGGGAAGAGTCTGTAATACCACACTTTCTCCTGCAAAAGCATCACTGGTTGCTAGGACACCAGTCCAGTGGCCCTCCATTCACTATCTCTGGTGGCATCGGTGCCGGCAGCTGGGTGGGAGAGAAAGAGCGCACAGACAGACAGTGTGACCCGGCTGCAGGACATTAGCCCCTGTGGATTGGGGGAAGAAAGGGCGGTTTGCATGCTGTTTGGGGGTAGCTGACAGAAGAGGGGGGTAGCTGACAGAAGAGAGGGGGGTAGCTGACAGAGGAGAGGGGGGTAGCTGACAGAGGAGAGGGGGGTAGCTGACAGAGGAGGGGGGGTAGCTGACAGAAGAGGGGGTAGCTGATAGAGGAGGGGGTACCTGACCGAGGAGAAGGGGTAGCTGACAGAGGAGGGGGTAGCTGACAGAGGAGGGAGTGGCTTGCAGAGATGGGCGGGCTGACAGAGGAGGGGGGTTGCTGACAGAGAGGGGGGCTGACAGAGAGGGGGTTGCTAACAGAGAGGGGGGCTAACAGGGGGGTTGCTGACAGAGAGGGGGGCTGACAGGGATGTTGCTGACAAAGAGGGGGGTTGCTGACAGAGAGGGATGCTGACGACAGAGAGGGGGGTTGATGACAGAGAGGGGGGTTTATGACAGAGAGGGGGGCTGAAAGAGAGGGGTGCTGACAGAGGGGGGTTGCTGACAGAGGGGGGTTGCTGACAGAGATGGCGATTGGAGAGTGGGGGTTGCTGACAGAGGGGGGTTGCTGACAGAGAGAGGGGCTGACAAAGGGGGGTTTGCTGACAGAGAGGGGGGCTGACAGAGGGGGGGTTGCTGACAGAGAGGGGGTTGCTGACAGAGCGGGGGCTGATAGAAGGGGGGTTATGACAGAGAAGGGGGATGACAGGGGGGTTGCTGACAGAGAGGGGGGCTGACAGGGGGGTTCTGACAGAGAGGGGGCTGACAGGGGGGGTTTTGACATAGAGGGGGCTGACAGGGGGGCTGATAGAGAGGGGTTGCTGACAGAGGTGGGTGGCTTACAGAGAAGGGCGGGCTGACAGAGGGGGGTGGCTTATAGAGAGGAGCGGGCTGACAGAGGGGGGTTGATTACAGAGAGGGGCGGGCTGACAGAGGGGAGTGGCTTATAGAGAGGGGCGGGCTGACAAAGGGGGGTTGATTACAGAGAGGGGCGGGCTGACAGAAGGGGGAGGCTGACAGATGGGCGGGTGGAAGAGCAGATGACAGAGAGACCTTATCTCAGTCAGGAGAAACACAGCGCGCCAGGCAGGGAGGCGGGACTCCGGGCGGCCGCGATCACCCACAGTCCAGCCTCCAAATGTGATCATTTACCAACTCCACCAGGCCAATCACAGACCCGAGCGATGCACGCACATGACGCACAGTCACAGGGCGCCCACTGCCCAGCTCTCGCACAGGCAGTATGTGATAGGCTTGTGCAATTTGTTTCGTAAAGAACCAAAATTCGTCCGAATTTAGCAACTTTCGGACATTCGGAAGCATTAGAATTTCTGAACAAAGCAATTATGAATAAAACCGAATCCGAACTAAATTATCATAAACAGCGAATGCCTTCGGCATAATTCGTTAATGCGGCCTAATGCAAGTCGACTTGTGATCGTAATCGCATAACAAATAATTTAATTATATTCGAATCGATTCGTTTTACTCCCTAGTGAGCTACTAACAATTGGAAAGAAATTGATTCATCAGAATGATTGTCCGCTAAATTTAACGAATAGTGAAATGAAACCATTCGTTATGCAAAACCACGAGTCGACTTGGTGTTGCATTAGGCCGCGTTAAAGCATCAACAAATTACACCAAAGCCATTCGCTTTTTGAGATAATTTTTGTCGGATTCGGTTTTATTCGTAATTGCTTTGAACGGAAATTCGAATGCATCCGAATGTCCGAAAGTTGCAAAATTCAGACGAATTTCAATGCAAATGCATTCGTTATTCCGGATATTAGAGAATTCGTTTTTTTAGCCAATCAGTTGATTCCTTGAGGGCTGGATTACTGGCATGGAGCAATTTACAGGCCAATCAGTTGATTTATTTTGTGCTGGAGGTTGGATTAAGGGCAAAAGGTCACTGCATTGTGCATTCCACCAGTGGTAACTGAGTGAGAAAGGGAGTTTGAGCAGAGGAGGGGAGACAATGTTTGAGAAGTAGCAGAAGAGAGTCCAGTCTAGTAAATTTTTTTGTCAAGATGGATTCAAGCTCTCAACATGAGGTTCCTCCTCCTGGTACCAGCAGCAGCAGTGACACAGCAACAACAACCACTACCAGCACCTGTGAGTTTGTACCACCATTGTCTGTGTCATGTATGTCAGCATCTGTATTGCCAGGCCCAGACAGTCATACTTCCACCACCAGTACTACACAATGTTCCAGTAGTCGTGTTAAGTCTAAAAGGAGTGACTTTTCAAAGGTGAGGCAAATGAAGCAGCAGAAGCAGCTTGCCTGTCCTGTTTCAGTGCCTCAGCCAAAGCGTTCAGGCAGATCTAGCTGCAAAAGGCCTAGCTCTGATAGTTTGACTATCAGTAGTAGTGCTATGCTAAGGCCACCTTCCAAACAGAAAAGGTCAGAGAGGGAAACTGTTGGTTCAAAATCCCCTACTAGCAGGGCTGAGAGGTCCTGCTCTGAGACCAGGAAGCAGTTGGCATCTATTGCATGTCGTCGCCCTTTTCAGGATCTTCCACCAAGAACAACCTGCACAATAACTACTAGTGCCAGTTGTGTAACCACCACCTCTGCTATGGGCACTTTGAGAAATGTGGTGACACCAAGTATTTTTTACAGGAAAGGCCTGACACTACCACCTACACAGGCTTTTGATTCTGAGCATCCATTTAAGCAGCCTACAAGTGAAATATTAGAATATAAGCAAGACATTTTGTGCGCTCATAGTTCCACCACCACCACTATTGCTACTCCCATTGGCACCACCATCACCACTGGAAAAATTACATCTGCAGGTCATAGAAGTAATGAGGGAGATTTTTTAGTCACATTTCCCATTAGCCTTTCGAGAGAAAAGGGAATTCAGCAGGACCCCCCAACATCTGATGGTGCTAAATCCTCCTTCGCAAACATGGAAGATCAGATTATACCTTACCTTTTAATCTCGATCAGGAACAAAATATTTATGAGACAGAATATTCTCCTTCCCATATTAAATTTGATTCCCCACTGTTGTATTCCCCTGAAAGAACGGCACCAGTGGCACCTGCCTCACCTGTTCCGGTTGAGTCTCCCATAAACATTAGAGCCGCCAGCACAACTGTTAATCAAGTAACCTCCTTCACTATCCCTGACATGAGGCCACCTCCCATTTTATCACAAAAACACTGCAGCATAGCAGAGTGCAGCATAGGCCAGCCTACAACCAAAATTAAGAAACTTGCTCTAGCATCTGTGGCTGAAGAGGAAACTCTCTCTAAAAAATCTTCACCACACAGTGGCAGCACCCGTCGTTCTAAAATTTGGCAACATTTCGTGACAGTTGGTGATGGCTGTGCAGCTACATGTAAAATATGCAGCAGAGAAGTCAGCCGTGGGAGACTGTTGGGTCATCTCACGAACGCTGGGATGAAGCAACACATGCTTAGCCACCATAGGCCAGTGGTGCTGAGGGAAGAAATGGGTGTGGCTCCCCCATCTACCACCACTATTACCAGCAGCAGTGTCAAAGTCACAGCCACTTCTGGAGCTGCAGGTCGTAAAATGCTAAATAAATCCATACAGCCCACTATTGAACATTTTGGAGGGGGTACATTACCAGGGTATGTCAAAACAGCAGTCCCGTAAACTTACGTGCCTCATTGGACAACTTATAGCTGTTGGGGGGGCTTCTTTCAGTTTTGTGGAAGGGGAGCCCTTCAAGCAGCTGATGCAGGCTGTGGCACCACAATACCAGGTCCCTTCATGCACCACATTCAGTAGGACTGTAGTACCCTCGCTGTACCGGTCATGTGTTGGGGTTTTGAAGAATTTGCTGGGGAAGGCTGCTGGCCAATCAGTTCACTTTACAACTGATTTATGGAGTGCTACTAGTAGCCAGCATGCCTTCCTGTCCTTGACTGCCCATTGGTGGCAGCCCAATGAGTCGCAAGATATACAACCACCACCACAAACAATTGCAAGGTCAAGAAAAAACTCAAGTGCTGTGGCCGCTGCCACAATGCACAAGACAGGATTGCACTCCCTCCTCCATGCTGAGGTGATGGATCAGCAGCACACATCACAGAATATTTTAAATGCACTACAGAAAATGATAGGGAGGTGGCTAGGGGAACAGGCAGGCACTAATGTCAAAATGGGATTTGTTGTCAGTGATGGTGGAGCGAACATGACAAAGGCTATCCGTGATGGAAGATTTGTTGGTGTGCGCTGCTGTGCACACATCCTTCATCTAGTTGTTAGGTCTGCTCTCGATGATAACACTAACAGTGGAAGGTTAGCAGCACTTTTAGAGTCGTGCCGCAAAATTGCTGGTCACTTCCACCGTAGTGTGAAGGATAGCGACCTTCTCAGGCAGGAACAGAGAAAGGCAGGCCTCGTGGAGCACTGCCTTAAACAGGATGTGGGAACAAGGTGGAACTCAACTTTACATATGCTAGAGCGTATCCTTGAGCAACAGAGGGCAATTCACGCAATGGCATGTGAACATTTTATTGGTATTGCCAGACCACTAGGCAGGGAGGACTGGGTCATGATTGACCAAGTTGTCACAGTGCTCAGGCCTTTTGAGGATGTCACTGACAATTTAAGCCAAGAGAGTGCTAGCCTGGCACAAGTGGTTCCCCTCTTTGCACACCTTACAAATAAAATAGATTTGTTCCTTTCCAATAGGGAACGATTGCCTGGTGGCAATATACTTGCTGAAGTTGATGCCCTTCTGAGGAGGCTGAAGGAGCAACTCAGTTGGCTCATAAAAGAGCTCATCGACTCTCGCACCGAGTTCATGTTAGCCACAATTTGTGACCCCAGAGTCAAAGGCAAGATAGCACTCTGCAAAAATACTCTCACCACCTGGAGGGATAGATTAATAGAGAGGGTACGTGAGAGGGAAAGGCAAATGGGAATACATTTAGAGGAGGCAGAAGAAGAGGCGCTGGAGATGTCTGATGATACTCTGTTAGCTGGTACTAGCAGCACTGCTGCCAGTGCTCACTCCACCAGAGCATCAGCTTTTTGGGCTGAGGCACTTGACAGTTTGGTGGGACCCACTGAACAGCCCCCTAGAAAAGAAAAAACTGCTGGTGACATAGTTAGGGCTTACCTAGCGGAACCTCCTTTGCCCCCCAGTACAGATCCCTTGAGTTTTTGGGATGAGAAGAAGGATGTGTGGCCTGCTTTGTCCTTGGTAGCCCAGGAGCTTCTTTCCTGTCCCTCAACCACGGTCCAGAGTGAGCGGGTGTTTTCTGTAACAGGAAATATATTATGCCCTCAGCGCTCACAATTGCTCCCCCAGCTCTTAGAGCAAATGGCTTTTTTAAAAATCAACATGCCAAAGCTTGGTTACCCTGCTCTTGACTTTGATGCTGCATAAAAAAATAATACTCATCCATGATAACATAATCTCCAATTCTCCACCTAACCCAGTCCCACGTCTCCCCTAAGGCCCTCATTCCATGCCAGAAATCATCACATGTCCCATCCTGACCATTTCCGTGAGGGCTGAAATGTCAGATATGGTAGTTACTCCATGTCTGACCCTATACCATCCTATCAAATTTAATGAACATCTGAGATGGTCAGGTTGAAAACAAAGTTCCATTTGGTGTGTGATGATTTGGCATGGAATGATCCCCTACTAAGTCCCACCTCATACCTCCTGCCCTGCTATTTTACTGCCCAAGGTTTTAGCTACTGATCTGGTATTATAACTTAAATAGTTGTCCTTTTGAAACAACTGTGTCATTTAGTACTAGCATAATAAATAAATGGGACAGCTGTATCATTTGTACATTTAAATTAAAACTTTAACTTTAGTCCTGCTATTTCCATTCCACCTGCCTTCTTCTTAAATCTCGAATACCTAGGACACTGGAATACAAACGCAGTCCCTTTAAGTTCGGCATAAGCAGCACCATGAAAGTGAAAGGCAAACCGTTTGTCAGTGCGACTGCGCACATGGTCATGCAATATATCAGGAAAGCACAGACCACGCATGAGTTCAAACAGCACCTTGGAGGATTGCCTCCTGTCAGGGTTTCCCTACCTGGACAGGTGTCAAAACTGTCTCAAGCTGCTGTATTTATGTACTTCATTCCAGTCATTTTCATAATTTAAACAGTGCACTTTAAACATAATATAATACCATTGGATTTTCTCCTAGTTAGTAGTTAGTTAAACCATTATTTGTATTTTATAAGTTAAATCTGTTGTTGTTTTTGTTTTGTTATGCAGCTTGCCAACCAGGCTGCTTGCTTGCTTATACTTGTAGTACAGGTGGTGGAAATAGTGGTGATACTGAGTCTGCTGCTAATATACATACAGACACAGGAAAATGAAGGCCTACAATGGTACTACGATTCTCCTATACTCCCACCACCAAAATGTTTTTTCTTTCCACCCTCTGATGGCACCTACATCGTGGCAAGGAGATTTTGCTGCTAATATATCCAGTCCACCAAGATATTCATGTAATCTCCAGGCCACAGTGTTGGCAACATGGTACTTGTAAGTTGGCACTCTGGAAAGTCATCACCCATGACAAGGAAGGAAAGGCTGTAATTGTGTTGCCGTGAGTCAGAAATAGGTGAGTACCTGCTCACCTGCCCACTTACTCCCCTATCCATCATTGATTTCCATTCATTTATGTAACTCTTGTTTTATTTGCCAATTTAGTGAAAGTACCACTGGAATGAGTGGATGAGGCTTCTTCATGACAGACACATACAAGTCGAAGACTTCACAGGTATGTATTAACCATACACATCTTTTAGGATGTATGAATAACGGCAAACTTGTATGTAGGGAGCACGATAGCAGTATTGGATACGAGTAATTTTTTATCTGTATTTGTCGTCAATACCAAAGACCTTTCAGGTGCATCCAGGTGCTGGTAGAGAGCGTGACGCCGGCTTCACAGCTTATCAGGAAGCCAGGCCTCCCGGATTCTTGATTGGCAGGGAAGCCGGCGCCAAGCTCCCTCGTGGCACCTGGACGCAGGTAATGGTATTTGGTATTGACGAGTACAGATAAAAGATTACTCGTATCCATTCAATACCGGTATCAGACGTATCCATACGTAGAGGGAATCTCAAATGATGCATGTTCCTTTCAAACATAAAATCAGGACAGCTGTATAGAACACTTATACACTTTTCCAGATCATTATATGCTGTAGTTCAAAGTTGCAGTAACAGAAATGGAAATAGTATTAGTCATCACGACTAATACTATTTCCATTTCTGTTACTGCAACTTTGAACTACAACATATAATGATATAAAATATTCCATGGACCCAACATACCTCTCAGTAAATAGCTTGGGGTGTCTACTTTCCAAAATGGGGTCATTTGGGGGGTTTTGTGCTATTTTGGCATTTTATGGCTTTCAAAACTGTGATAGGTAGTGAGGAGTGAAATCAAAAATGTATGCCCTTAGAAATCTTGAAGGCGGTGCTTGGTTTTTGGGGTCCCGTACGCGGCTAGGCTCCCAAAAAGAGAGGCATGTTGAGCCCATTGAATATTTTTTTTTTTTGTCCCAAGTGATTGAATAATGACAAAAAGAAAAAAAAATGTACAAAAAGTTGTCACTAAATGATATATTGCTCAAACATGCCATGGTTATGTGTGGAATTACACCCCAAAATACATTTTGCTGCTTCTCCTGAGTACGGGGATACCACATGTGTGGAACTTTTTGAGAGCCTAGCCGCGTACGGGGCCCCCGAAAACCAAGCACCGCCTTCAGGATTTCTAAGGGCACAAATTTTTGATTTCACTCCTCACTACCTATCACAGTTTTGAAGGCCATAAAATGCCAAGATAGCACAAAACCCCCACAAATGACCCCATTTTGGAAAATAGACACCCCAAGCTATTTGCTGAGAGGCACGGTGAGTATTTTACAGCTCTCATTTGTTTTTGAAAATGAAGAAAGACATTTTTTTACACCCATAGAAATCCTGAAGGCGGTGCTTGGTTTTCGGGGTCCTGTACGCGGCTAGGCTCCCAAAATGTCTCACACATGTGGTATCCCCGTACTCAGGAGAAGAAACAGAATGTATTTTGGGGTGCAATTCCACATATAACCATGGCATGTTTGAGCAATATATAATTTAGTGACAACTTTTTGTACATTTTTTTTTTCTTTTTGTCATTATTCAATCACTTGGGACAAAAAAAAAAAAAAATATTCAATGGGCTCAACATGCCTTTCAGCAAATAGCTTGAGGTGTCTACTTTCCAAAATGGGGTCATTTGGGGGGGTTTTGAACTGTCCTGGCATTTTATGCACAACATTAGGAAGCTTATGTCACACATCATCCACTCTTCTAACCACTTGAAGACAAAGCCCTTTCTTACACTTTTTGTTTACATGAAAACATTTTTTTTTTTGCAAGAAAATTATGTTGAACCCCCAAACATTATATATTTTTTTAAAGCAAAGGCCCTACAGATTAAAATAGTGGATGTTGCATTTTTTTTCACACAGTATTTGCGCACCGATTTTTCAAACGCATTTTTGGGGGAAAAAAACACACTTTTTTTATTTTTAATGCACTAAAAAACACTATATTGCCCAAATGTTTGATGAAATAAAAAATATGATCTTAGGTCGAGTACATGGATACCAAACACGACATGCTTTAAAATTGTGCACAAACGCGCAGCGGCGACAAACTACATTCATTTTTAAAAGCATTTAAAAGCCTTTACAGGTTACCACGTTAGATTTACAGAGGAGGTCTACTGCTAAAATTACTGCCCTCGATCTGACCTTTGCGGTGATACCTCACATGCATGATGCAATTGCTGTTTACATATGACGCTAGACCGACGCTTGCGTTCGCCTTTGCGCAACAGCAGGGGGGGACAGCGGTGCTTTTTTTTTATTATTATTATTTATTTTGCTTTTTTATTTTATTTTTAAACTGTTCCTTCCATATTTATTTATTTTTACCATTTTTATTGTTATCTCATGGAATGTAAATATCCCCTATGATAGCAATAGGTAGTGACAGGTACTCTTTTTTAAAAAAAAAATTGGGGGGTTAGACCCTAGATCTTTCCTCTGCCCTCAAAGCATCTGACCACACCAAGATCGGTGTGATAAAATGCTTTCCCAATTTCCCAATGGCGCTGTTTATATCCGGGGGGGGGGGACATTCCTTTCCACTGCTTGTAAAAGCAGTCTAGAGGCTAATTATCTGCTAGAATTGCTTTTACATGAAAGCCGGCCACTGGCTGAAAAGAATGATACCAAGATGATACCTAAACCTGCAGGCATCATTCTTGTATAAACATTCAAAGTCCAGCAACATACCAGTACGTTGCTGGTCCTTGTTGGACATGTATTGTAATCTTTTTTTTCATGCAGCCTGTTGGCTGAACGAAAAAAAGAGTTTGATCGGTGGGTATGCCCACCATTAGAATACCTCCCTTCATCCACCCACTTCTAATGATGGGCATACATGCACCATTTATATATGCCGAAGCATGGGGGCATCCTCCCGCAAAAAAGTTATGCCGCGTACACACGGTCGGACTTTTCCACGGGCAAGCCTTTGTTGGAATTTTGACCGTATGTACGCGGCATAAAAGGTTATGCTGCGTACACACGGTCAGACTTTTCCACGGGCAAGCCTCCGTCGGAATTTCGACCGTATGTACGCGGCATTAGGAGCAAAATCGCTCCTCCGCCCCTGCTGCCCCCATGCTTCGGCATATATGCTCTTTTTTTTAACTGTGGTGGTGAAATCACCTCCTACAGCGTTGGAGTCACGGCTTTATGTATCGTGGGAGCAAACGCTGTTGCTGTCAAGATAAATAGATCCGCCCTGCAACTGAATGGCATACCTGCTAAGCAAATGATGGTTAACATTAAAACAAAGTAACATTACAGTACAACAGTAAGACCTTACCATACCATACCTGCAAAGCAAATACCAAAACAAAACCTAGTAAAAAATAAAACATTTTTTTAACGCAACCTGTGCCTAAAATATATATATGCTGAAGCATGGGGGCATCCTCCCGCAAAAAAGTTATGCCGCGTACACACGGTCGGACTTTTCCACGGGCAAGCCTCCGTCGGAATTTTGACCGTATGTACGCGGCATTAGGAGCAAAATCGCTCCTCCGCCCCTGCTGCCCCCATGCTTCGGCATATATGCTCTTTTTTTTTTTTAACTGTGGTGGTGAAATCCCCTCCTACAGCACTGGAGTCACGGCTTTATGTATCGTGGGAGCAAACGCTGTTGCTGTCAAGATAAATAATTCCGCGCTGCAGTTGAATGGCACACCTGAAAACAAAAAATTATAAAACATTGCAGAATAGAATACAGTAAAAAAGAGCAGAACAATAGAGAGAAAATAGAGAGAGAGAGAGAGAGAGAACAATAAAACGACAACTATTTTTGTTTTTTTTATTTTATATTTTTTTTGTGTCTTGTTTTTTACGTTTTTTTTTTCTTTTTTACACTTTTTTTTGTAACTTTAACAACTGTAATGGTTCGGGTCTCTCAAAATGTGATGGCATCTTGGGAGACCCTGTGTAAGTGTGTCCTAGTCTGTGAAATGCTGTACCCTACGCTAAAACTTCACTTTGAGTGGTAGCGTTCAAAACATTCACCAACGCAAAGACCAGGTTTGTCAGGACAGAGTGGACAATAATAACGGGTGTCACGCCTAAATCCGCGCTTGCTACAGACACAACATCTTTTTTGGGGGGTTCGTTGGGTAGGGGTACTCTGGAGGGCATACGGATAATGCCTCTCATGCAGCCGGCTTACTGCATTTGGTTGGGGATGGTGAGGTGCAGAACCGCCTGGATACAGGAGTTCTGTGACTATCTTATTCTGGAATTTTAGAAGAGATAAAGTCCCGCCTGAAGCTCTGTATAGCACATGAGCATTCAGCAAAGCCATTTGGAATAAGGATAGAGACACTTTTTTGTACCAGCGTCTCGCCTTACGGTCAATTAGATAAAGCGCCAACAACTGGTCGTTGAGGTCCACCCCTCCCATATTTTTGTTATATTCGTGGACACAGAGGGGTTTCTCCACAACACCAGTCGCCGTACGAATTTGGACTGTCGTGTCTGCATGAAGGGAGGTAAGAAGGAAAACATTCTTATTGTCCCTCCACTTCATAGCGAGCAAGTTATTACACTTCAAGCAGGCTCTCTCCCCCAGCCTAAGATGGGCATCTACAAGCCGCTGGGGAAAGCCCCGGCGATTAGGTCGCACGGTGCCACATGCTCCAATCTGATGATCAAACAAGTGACTAAACAGTGGCACGCTCGTGTGATAATTGTCCACATACAAGTGGTACCCCTTTCCGAATAAGGGTGACACAAAGTTCCACACTATCTTGCCAGCGCTCCCTATGTAATCCGGGCAGTTGACCGGCTCAACCTGACTGTCTTTTCCCTCATAAACCGTAAAGCTCCATACATAGCCTGTTGCCCTGTCACAGAACTTATAGAGCTTGACCCCGTATCTGGCACGCTTGCTGGGAAGGTACTGCTTGAAAGACAAGCGGCCAGAAAATTTAATCAGGGACTCATCAACGCAGACAACTTGATGGGGAATAAACAAGGCTGCAAAACGTTCGTTGAAGTGGTTTATGAGGGGCCGAATTTTGTAGAGCCGGTCGTATTCAGGGTCTCCACGTGGAAGACAAAGTTCATTGTCGTTGAAGTGCATGAACCGCAAAATCTGCTCGTATCGTTTCCTGGGCATGGAGGCAGAGAACATGGGCATGTGGTCAATTGGGTGCGTGGACCAATAAGCACGCAATGACGGGAATTTATGTGTGCCCATGTTGAGGGAAAGGCCCAGAAAGGTCTTAAATTCGGAAACCGTAATTGGTTTCCAATCTTTGGCAATGAAAGGCAACTGGGGGTTAGCGGCGATGAATTGACCAGCATATAAATTACTCTGGTCCACAATAGATCTATAGAGATCTTCCGTGAAAAACAGCGAATAAAAATCAATTTGCATAAAATCAGCTGTTTCCACCTGAATACCGGGTTGGGCAGTGAATGGGGGAAGTACGGGTTCTGCAGAAGTGGTGGGGACCCAATCAGGATAGGCGAATTCTGCAGGAAGGGCAGTATGGGCACGACGGGCCTGCCTTTGTCTTCTTGGTGGCAGCGGGACACTACTTGTGCTTGCCACCTCGCCAGCTTGAACTGCACTTATGGGACTCGCCACGTCACCACGTGATACTGCAGTGCTGGATGTACGCCCAGGCTGTACTAGGCCGCTGGTGCTTGCCAATTCACCAGAAGGAATAGCGGCGCTAGTACTACTCTGCTCCATGATACGAGAGACCTGCGGTTCTTGCTCCTCAACAACCTCAGAAGATCGGGATCGGGTACGCCTGACCTTAGCAGGGACCTCACCTGCATCGTCAGAGCTATCTGACGTGGAGCCGCTGACTTCACTGTCTTCTACGGGAAGATATTCTGAGCCTGAATCTGACAGATGCGTGACCTCCTCTTCACTATCTGTCATGCTCAGAATCTCGTAGGCCTCTTTACTAGTGTACCTTCGTCTTGCCATTTTGGGCTCTAAATTTAGGGGTACACTAGTAAGATTCACAGGTAAAAAAAGCACCTGACTGTCAGGAAATGTATCAAACGCTTCCAAAAAAACTGTTAGCGATCGCAGGGATCAGGACTGTCTCTGCGAACGCTGAAGTTATGTGTGTTGTGTTTGGTAAGTGACAGTGATCGATCGATACTGCACTTGGGTGGGCTGGGGCTGGGCGGAGGGGCTAAACGCAGGTGCTAGCAGGTATCTGGGCTGATCCCGCTAACACTGCGTTTTTGTGAACCCTAAACCGCTGGGGACGCTAGTATAGATCAGATCAGATATTGATCTGTTCAGATACTATACCACTAAGGGAGGTGTATGCTTTGCGCGTGGGTGTTAGCGTTACTGGCACTAACCTAACGCTGCCTGGGGCGACGCAGACCCTCTCTGGCGCTAAAACCTAATTGATATCAGCCGCCGGGCGATCAGGGGGTTAAACCTTTATTGGGTTATATACGGCGGGTGCCCTGATGCTATAAAAAGCAAACTAATCAACCAGCGTCACCCATAAAACTTATATGGTGATCACTGGTGAAAGGGTTAACTAGGGGCAATCAGGGGGTTAAAACCTTTATTAGGTTATATATGGGGGTACCTGACGCTATATAAAAACCTGACGGGTAACCTAAATAACTAAATAACTAACTGGCTAACCAGTGTCACCAGTAAAACTTATACAGTGATCACTGGTGAAAGGGTTAACTCTAGGGGCAATCAAGGGGTTAAAATAATATATGGGGGTACCTGGCGCTATAAAAATCTGCGGCAAAACTAAAAATAAATAACTGGCTATCTAGGGCACCACCGGCACTAAATACAGCGATCGGAAATATGATCGCTTAGTGACGCTGGCGTTAGGGGGTGAAAGGGTTACCTGGGGGGCGATCAAGGGGTTAAACCTTTATTAGGGGGGGTTAGGGGGCTACCCTGGACCTAAAGGGGCCTAAACCTAACTGCCCTGCAACTTTTTACTGTCACAAATGACACTGATTGCAGTGATCAGTAAAAAAATGACCACTGCAAACGGTGCACTGTGACTGGGGGTACTGGGGGTGATCTGGGGGTGACTGGGGGGTGAAAAGTGTGCCTACGTGTACTGGTGTCAGTGGGCTGTTGGTGCACTTACTATGTGATGTCTTCTCTCCTCGCGCCGGATCGAAAAGACCGACACGAGGAGAGATGACATCACTTCCTCTGCCTGTGTTTACATTACACAGGCAGAGGAAGGTTTTCATTCGCCGGGAGCGATCGCGAACGGCCGTCCCCTCATCCCGGATCGCTCCCGAACAAATAACCACCGCTCACTGTATAGAAGGGGGGTCCGATCGGACCCGCCAACTATACGAAGGCAGTCACGTACCGGCACCTGATTGTGCCTGTCCGTGCCATTCTGCCGACGTATAATTACAGTGGGCGGTCGTTAAGTGGTTAAGTTGTTAAGGGAACAGGTTTGTTTTTTTTAGGTTAACAAACGCTTTTAAGAAAAATACGTTTGTTTTTCTCTTCATTATATAGCAAATATTTTATTTTCGCTACTCTTTTCTAAGTTCCACCCTAGTTACTGGTGGCCGATTGTAGTGGCGGTCCGATACTAAGATCAGATGCATTTCCAAATATTGTAGTAATAGAATAAACAATTATAGGTTACAATACAAACAGTGGGGTCTATTTACTAAAGGAAAATACACTTTCCACTACAAGTGCACTTGGAAGTGCAGTCGCTGTAGATCTGAGGGGGACATGCAAGGAAAATAAAAAAACAGAATGTTTTCTTGTACACGATTGGATGATAAAATCAGCAGAGCTTCCCCTCATTTCAGAGTTTCTCCTCAGCTTTACAGCGACTGCACTTCTGGGGAGGACATGCCCTCCGGCTGTTTGTAATAACAGACAAGCGGCTGCTTCGCCACATCGGTTGTTAAAAAACTGTACCAGGTGATGTCTGCCGCTGCAAGCATCACCCCAGTACAACACCTTGAAGCACTATATTGGTAAGTTTGTCAACGATATCGATTATTACAAAAAAGTGGCCACCAATAATCGGTCGACCCCTAGTTTGAGGTGTGTGTGTATGAACTTAAAAATGGATGGTTGTTAAATAGCTTTTTATGTGTTTTATAATGCCTGTTTGTAAAGTGTGGATGATGATGGTGCCTTGTGTCCTGTTTCTATATATTGGCAGCTTGCGTATTCTACTTACGTTGAGGAGTAATGGGCCGCTGCTTCCTGACAGAAGCTGACGCTGGAGGGTCCGGGATATGGCTCAGGCTTTCTGTTAAAGATAGAATAAAAGAGTTAAGGTAACCACTTCTGGACCAAGCCTATTTCTGACAGTTATTGTTTACAATTTAAAATCATTATTTTTTGTTAGAAAATTACTGAGAACCACAAACATTATATGTATATGTATTTGCACAGCGGCCTTTCAAAAGCAATTTTTGGGGTAAAATTTACTGAATTAAAAAAAGAAATTTTACATTAAATGTATTTAGCCCAATTTTTTGGGATATTGCGATAGACGATGTTACTCCAAGTAAATAGATATCGAACATGTTATGGTTTAAAATTGCAAACGCTCTTGGAATGGCGAGAAACGACGGTACTTAAGAATCACTATAGATGAGCATGTAATTTTTGTTTTACGATTACCAGTTTAGAGTTACAGAGGAGATCTTGTGCTATAATTATTTCTCTCGATGTGAGGATCGCGGCGATACCTCACGTGTGATTTGAACACCATTTACATTTGCGGGCGCCACATACCGGTATGTGTTTTCTTTGGTAAGCGAGCATGCGGGGCACTTTCAAATATTTTTTTTTGTTCTTATTTGTTTATTTTTTTCCAGTTTTACTTTTAAAAAAATCCCAATCCCCAAATCCCTCCTTTGCATGTACAAGTATTCAAAAAGCAAAAATCTGCATATTTGAATACTGTGGATTTTTTCATATCAGCGCCATTGGCAGCCAAGTAAACGAGAACGTAACTTCTGAGTTACTACATTGGAGACTCGATTGAAGCCGATTCCGGCTTTGTTTGCGACTCTGGCATGCCGGCGGACGTGCCGGCTGGTCGCTCCGGACTGGATACCCAGGCGAAGCGGTGTAAGGCGGCGGGCGGGGGGCTTGTCATGTCCTCTCCCACTCCTTATGATGACAGCTGAGCAGCTTCTGAGCCGCATCAGTTGTTATCATAACAAAGCCGACCACCAGATCTAAAAAGCGGTACCGGGGTGACGGCTGCAGCTGCTTATCACCCCGGTACAACCACTTCCTCAAAGAACTGTACAGATACATTGTTTTGCGGGAAGTGGTATGCTACAGGACTTATTTGAGCTTTAATTTTTTTTTTATTTCCTTGCACAGTGTGCCATTTATTGGCCGAGTACAATCAGCTAATCTCTCAGCCAGAGAATGGACGGCAGAGGATTGTCACCCGGCTTCGGCAGCACAGCAGAAAAAGGGAGCCGCTCAGATGTAGATATCCTCCAAATGACCTCCTCCCAGCAACCAAGGGTGCAAGCAATGCAAGTATGAGCAAAACAGGAAAAGGATTTTTCTGGATAGCAGCACTCCAAGATAAAAAGCCTTTATTTCAAAAGTCCAGGAATCCAAAGCCAGATGTCGTAAATCTGACTTCATAACAAAAAAGGATTCTAGCAAGTCCCAGGTAAGAGGACAAATCATTGCTAAATGGTTTGTGCTTTGACAGCCCCTCCTCTTTTATTTCTCCATCCCATTCTTACATCAGTTTCCTCAGTCCCCTGGCATATCACAATCCCCCTTCACATCACAGTTTACAGTAGTGTTCTGACCCTCCGTTCACAATGGTATCTTAATCTTCTCTGCCACCTTCACAGCACCTCCCCACAGCTTTGTCCACTGCCCTCCTTCACATCACAGCCCCCTGCAACTCTGGGCCCCTTCACATTACACAGCCCCCTGCATCTCTGGGCCCCTTCACATTACACAGCCCTCTGCATCTCTGGGCCCCTTCACATTACACAGCCCCCTGCATTTCTGGGCCCCTTCACATTACACAGCCCCCTGCATCTCTGGGCCCCTTCACATTACACAGCACCCTGCATCTCTGCCAGTTTCCCATCTTAACCTCCCAGCTCTGCCCCCGTCAGAATACAGCCTCCACAGCTCTGCCCCTTGCTACCTTATTTGGGCTCACAGAGCTGGAGACACAGTGGGAGACACAGCAGCACTGAATAGTGAGCAGGAGCGGGAGGTGCTGAAGTTAACCAGCAGGTGATTGGTTGTTAGGGCTGCCTAGCAACCAATCACCTGCTGGTTAACTTGGAAAGTTATCTTCAGAAGCTCCGTTCTTGCCCAATATTCAGAGCTGCTGTGTCTCTGGCTCTGTGTGCAGAACGGCACATAAATAGCTGGACTGTGGCAGTCTGGATGGCACAGTGTCTCGTATGCATTTAGCCCACAGTCTGCCATTTAGTGATGTCTGCTTTAAATGTTAAATAGATGTTTGTTATTATGTTTATTATTATGTTTGCTTTGTGTTTATGTTAGGTAGGTACTCACCACCACCACTGCCAGAATCTTGAGGGCAGGAACTTGGAGCTGTTCCCTCCACAGATGACGTTGCTCGATCTGGAAAACATGAATGTAAAGCAAAACGTAAGTCTCACATGCGTAGTCATAAAAAAAATAGTGAGCTGGAAACAACCATATAACTGCAATATATAATGATATATTTTATTTTACTCACCAGCTCTCTGATGCTCGGGTGGACCCTTTCTGCTGACTCCAGGGACATCCTCATCTGCAAGAAGGCCATCTCTCAGCTCTGCCTCCCACTGTCTGAAGACCACAGCCTTTCCTCCAGTAGACTGGGCCAGAAGATGCTTCTCTATCTTTTTATTAACTGACGCCCGACAATCATAAAACCTGCAAATGAAAAAAAGATACAGTATAGTTAATACACGTTACAACAATATTATTTTTATTTTACATGTTACTTTTCTGTGTCTGTGCCAAATAAATATTTGTGTTACGTTCAAATCAGTTTATTGACTAGACTACTATACTGTGTATTTTTCACATATATGTGGTGTGTTCTAAGAGTGATATAATATTTGAATAATTACCTGTGCCTGACACCATCGGAGGCCCTGCGAACCTTGGAGACTGCATTCACTGAGTCCTGGACTCGTTCCCAGTCTCACTTTTTCTATGTTCACTGCAGCAACCAATGCAGAATTCTCGTCTGGGGTAAATACGGGCCCCCTTGATCTTCTCTGTCTCTTGGTTCACTGCTGCTGCTGCATGTAGGCGTCAGAAATCTCTTCTGATGTAGGGGTGGACACTTGCCTCTTTTTTTGGCCATGCTCCCGCTCCACTCCACCTCCATGGGCATGCTCTCTTCCATGCCTTGGCTCCACTCCACGTCTCTGTTCACCTCCACTCTTACTCTCCCCTTCACGCCTCTCCTCTCCTCCACGCCTCCTCTTCCCTCCACGCTTACTCTTCTCTACTCTCCCCTCCACACCTCCTCTTCCCTCCTCTCCCCTCCATGCCTCCTCTTCTCTCCTCAATCCCCCACTGATCCTCCTCTCACCTCCACTCCTCTCCCCTCCACGCCTCCGCTCCCCTCCACGCCCCTCCTCCCCTACACTCCTCCTCTCCCCTCCATGCCTCTCCTCCACTACACTCCTCCTCTCCCCTCCATGCCTCTCCTCCACTACACTCCTCCTCTTCCCTGAGTCCCCTCCACTCCACGCCCCCCCTCCCCTACACTCCTCCTCTCCCCTCCATGCCTCTCCTCAAATACACTCCTCCTCTCCCCTGAGTCCCCTCCTCCGCTCCCCTCCACTCCTCCGCTCCCCTCCACTCCTCAACTCCCCTCCACTTCTCTGCTCCCCTCCACTCACGCCAACAACTCTCATACCAACACAAACATTCTCACTCACAAGACTCACACGTCCATTCTCACCCCCAGATATTATAATTTCACCAAAAGCACCAAACCACACAAAAACAATCACAAATCTAACACAATAACACTTTCTGCTCTGCTCTCTGCTCCTCCCTCACCACACCACTATACAACCTCTCAAAATGACATACAGGGGCGGAGACTATAGGCATTAGGCACATGTCAAAAACGAAAGTAAAAAATCGAGATTTAGAATAGTTACAAATAACCGCGATGTATTAGAAAAGTATGAATTCATTCGAAGCACGCAGCGCCACTGTCAGACATGTAAATTTACGAATCAACGACCAAAAAAAGTTACGAATGTAAGAATCCATTCGAAGCACAATAACACTCTGCTCTGCTCTCTGCTTCTCCCTCACCGTGCTGAACTCCCTCTCAAAATGGTGTACACTGTACAGGGGCGGAGGCTATAACTGCATGTCAAAAACGAAAGTAAAATACGAGATTTCGAATCGTTACAAATAACCGCTATGTATTTAGAAAAGTACAAATCCATTCGAAGCACATTTGGCATAATAGGGCAGTGACGTTGTGAGAGAGACACGGAAAATTACGAATCAACGAACCCAAAAAAAGTTACGAAAGTAGGAGTTGTGTCCAGAATCAACTAAAAACAATGTACTCTACCGAAAGTACGAATTGGTGGACAAGGGCGGAGGCTATAGCATTAGCCGCATGTAAAAAACGAAAGTAAAATACAAGATTTCGAATCATTACGAATAACCGCTATGTATGAAAAGTACAAATCCATTCGAAACACATTAGGCATAATAGGGCAGCGTCGTTGTGAGAGAGACACGGAAAATTACGAATCAACGAACCCAAAAAAAGTTACGAAAGTAGGAGTTGTGTCCAGAATCAACGAAAAACAATGTACTCTACCGAAAGTACGAATTATAAATCAACTAAAAATAAGGCTTTCATTAATACGAATCATTCAGATTCAACTAAAAATGTCGCTTTCGAAAATACGAATTAGTCCGAACACGAAAAATCCCGGCTAGCAAAATTACAAACGATTACGAATCAACAGGACCGAAAAGAAACAAACCGAAACTAAACAAATTTTTCCGTTGTGCACAAGCCTAGTATGTGACAGTGTATATTGATGGCGGCGGGCTCGGGAATCGATGCGCCGCTCTAGATGTTGCGGCCGGGGCCACAGGACAGTTAAACTGTTGCTATATGGAGAGCTGATGGCCCGCCCATTCAACTCAGTGGCCCGTCCCACCTGACGCCGGAAGTGAGGGGAGTGGTCTGTCACATATTATACCTCACGTATCGGCCCCTCCAGTAACCCCGCCGCCCACACACAGGCACAGCAGCATAAAACCTGATGTGACAGGGAGGCCGAGCGGGCCCCCTTGAAGCAGGGGCCGGGTCGCCATGGCAACCCCTGCGATCCCTGACGCTACGCCCATGTACAATGGCATACTGTATTTGACCAAAGGCTTTATTTTTATAGCTTTATTCTCTACTGAAAAAGTCAGCTTTATTATACAATTCTCTGTATAGTTATGAGGCAAAATATTATCAGACATAGAACTTAAACTTAGGGCCTAAAGTATTATTTATTTTTTTACTTCATAGGAGCATACTTCTTTTTTTAAATTGCAATGTGAGGACTGGCTGTAGGACAACAAAGTTAGCAGACATCCACCTCCTGCAGCTAAGGAGACACCCATGTGTGAATGCTTAGCACCCACCAAGCCATGCCCCTGCTCCATCCTACCTGCAGTTTAACTGGGGGCAGCAGGAGCCAATCGCTCCTCGGCCCAAAGTACCTGCATCTAGAAACTGGAAAATTGCGAAGTGGCACAGATTGGAGGACCTAAGGCAGTGAACATGCACTGCAGGTAAATGTTTGGGTGTGGGAGGGTAGAAAAATGTAGGAGAATGCACTGGGGTATTTTATACCTTAATGCAGAGAATACCTTAAAGTAAAAAATGCTCAGCATTTAGTACCACTTTAATTTTACTGAAGTAACTAGACTGATAAATATTGTAACACTGAATTTTACTTACTAATTCCAGCGACACTGGTTGATTTGTAATTCCAGCGACACTGGTCGATTTGTAATTAATGACCAGACGAGCCATAAGTGACAGAAGTAATGTGTTACCAAATAGAAACCGTTTCAGCTTTTAATTATACTGTATATAAAGCTGAATCAAATTAGCCTATTTGCCACTCTGTACTTGCCTAATTGCCATTAAACCTATTTAATTTGGTCATCTGAACATCATAAGACCTAGATAGAATCTTTAAAATCTGCACAGATGAAAAAGCCTCAAAGTGCTGTAAAACTTAACAAATTACATTTCCACACTGAAGATAGTAACAGGAATAAACAAGCATAACAGCTACTTCACACAACTACAGTATAATCAATGAAAGATGCTCATGTAGCCTAAGAGCTCAGGTGAAACCACAACATATATTTTTGGTAAAGACCTGTAAAATATATTTTTTTAAAACTTTATTTTAATTTTCTTGGCAAAGTTTATGGGTTTGTAAGATGTTGTTGAAAAAGACTCTGTTACCACCACAGGGTCACTTGCATCTAAAAGCATACCTGCAGAATATACTCAGTTATCCGGTGGCCCATGTGTTGAAATTCAGACATGTTGCCTCTCCCTAACTGCTGCATGCTTCCAGGTGCAAAATACCTGAAATCCCACAATACCCAGTAGATTATCCTGCCTCCTTACATGCGTCTACAGGAAGTATGAGCGGGAGTGAATTCTCAAAGCAGTCAGTGTGCAGCGAAGTTGTGGCATTTCAACACACCTGTATTTTGGAATGGTAAGTTTATTCACTCTTCTTTTTCAGGTATGCTTTTGGAGGTGCAGTTAATTTGAAAAGTAAAAGAAGATATCAGAGTATAAGAATTTTTGTCATACAGATAAATATTTAAATCATGACAAAACATCCCCAGAGTGCTTAGGGTTATTTAAAGGGGTATTTAAAGAGACAACACTCTCAAAGTATCTCCCTTTTAGACACAGCTGTCTCTGCAACTCTAGACTGAAAGGTTCAATAAGGATAACTCACTATGGTAAGTCTTTTTGTTCTATGTATAAATTTAGCCTTGAGCTATTGAGCTCTGCAAACAACTGTTTTTTTTCTACAAGTCCTAAAGGAACATAGGAAAGCTGAGAGAAGCACTTGGATAACAGACACGATTAATTAACATGCAATATTTCATATTTGCCTGACTAAAAAGAAGACAATGTTGGCATTTTATTTTGTAGTCCTGATCACAATAAAGAAAGCAAATATGTACAAAACCACTCCACTGCCCCTATAATTTTAGTTAGCAATCAATTTAAGTCTGTTTTGTAGTTCTAATATACTTCCTAATGAAGCGGGTGTCACCTAGCCCGCCCGCAGCCCCACACAGGATAGACAAGGACACAGGCTCGAGGGGCACAGCACCTGCAGGGGAATTTCTTTCCCTCCTCTCCTCACTCTACACAGCACCCCGAGTGGCACTCACAGGGACCCAGCTGCCTGATATGCTCCCTCCCCTGCTTCTTCATTGGCAGGGGAAGGGGCCAATTACCAGCCATTATGACTGCAGCAAAGCATCATGGGACATGTAGTCCATAACACAGGTGGCCCCACTGTGATCCCTGGGGGAAGAACTGCAAACCCCAGCATGCCACAGGAAAAGAGGAGTAAAGGACACCAAGAGGCTACCTGGAGCTGGGCAGACACCACGAGGCAAGGGAGAAGACCGGACCCAGGGAAGAGGTGTTGCCTTCCCGGGTCGGTGTGCCATTCGTCCCACAGATCCACAGCCAGTCTGGGACATCCTAGCTGAGAGGGGTATCCCAGGTGCATTCTCCAAACAAACCTGTACAGATGGTGTGAAGTGTTCTGGTTGTAAGGTAACCAGTCGGGGCAACCCAAAGAGCCTGCCTGTTCCAGGACACTTTGCAACGTTGCCTATTTTGTCTACACCTGTAGAACCTGAGTCACACTTACACCCTGTTAAGCAGTCACAGTGTCCACCTTGCTTACCCAGATACTGCCAGCATACTGCATTTTCACTTTACCAAACAGGACACTTAAATACTAAAGTAGCTAGCTGAAGATTTAAGGCCTTCATTCTTCCCAGGGACTGCAACCCATTTCCCCTCAAGGGACTGAAGTCACTGGTGGGTGCCATATGGGCACACAAATATACCCAAGGCTCAGTATATGTAGTGTATGAGCGGGGTAATCTGAACTTGGGAGTTACACTATTGAATACTGAACTAGGTGCAGTGTTTATGGTTCTTTGGGCCTTTTGTGTCAGGGGACAGAAGGGAGAGGTCTGACATAAGAAGGGGTCATTCCTCCACCCTCCTCATGCCTTGGCCCATAGAGTTCAATTCAAGTAGAGTTGGTGGTTGATCTGTTAAAGTGTTTAGCACTGACAGATCACGAAATGGCAAAGTGTTTTCCTCTGCTTTTGAGGTATGGATGAGTCGAACACCCCCTGGTTCGGTTTGCAGCAGAACATGCGAACAGGCAAAAAAGTTGTGCGAACACTGTTAAAGTCTATGGGACGCGAACGTGAAAAATCAAAAGTGCTAATTTTAAAGGGTTGTATGCAAGTTATTGCCATAAAAAGTGTTTGGGGACCCGGGTCCTGCCCCAGGGGACATGTATCAATGCAAAAGAAAAGGGCCATTTTTAAAACTTTCTTTTGCATTGATACATGTCCCCTGGGGCAGGATCCGGGTCCCCAAACAATCAATGCAAAAGAAAGTTTTAAAAATGCCCATTTTTTCGGGAGCAGTGATTTTTAATAATGCTTAAAGTGAACCAATAAAAATGAAATATTCCTTTAAATATTCTGCCTGGGTGTCTCCTTAGTCTGCCTGTAAAGTAGTGCATCTTTCCCATGTTTATAACAGTACCACAGAAAAATTACATTTCTAAAGGAAAAAAAGTAATTTAAAACAGCTCTCTGCTGTAATGTATTGTCGGATCCCGGCAATATAGATAAAAATCATTGAAAAAAAGGTGTGGGTTCCCCCCTCCAGTCCAATACCCGGCCCTCTGGGTCTGGTATGAATATTAAGGGGAACCTTGCGCCAAAAATACAAAAAAAATGGCACTATATACTCTGAACAGCAGTATATATACTATACGGCCTGCCCTATATACACTGTAACCCCTCACAGTTACTCTTGTTGGGTGCAGGAAAGGGCTCTGCTGTGAAATATTATGTCAAAATTTTTAATTACATGCCCCTGTTAAAAAGGGGCAGAAAAATTGGGCCTTGGGTGGTGGTGCCCTAAACCAAAAATATTGTTGGAAGCTAGAATCATCAAGATTGCCTATGCTGACTATCCTATTCCTTATCAGTCTTCAAGGGATCCCAGATCCATAGCAAATTCCATCAGTTACATCAGCATCAAGTGCTTGATAGCTGCTGATCCAAGACTGATTCATTTTTATGAATGTGAGCCTATCAACAGAGTCTGTGGACAGGCGCACTCTTTGGTCCGTTACAAACCCTCCAGCAGCACTGAATATGCGTTCAGAAAGCACGCTGGATGCAGGACAGGCCAGTAGCTCAATTGCATATTGAGCAAGTTCTGGCCAGTGGTCCATCCTCAAGACCCAGTAACCCAGTGGATGCTCTGTTGGAAAGGTCTCCAAGTCTGCTCTTGCCCGTAGATATTCCTGCACCAGATTATGCAGATGCTGGCAATGGTTTCTTGAACCAATTAGACATTGGCGCTGAGGACTGAAAAATTGTTTAAAAGGCATCGGTCAGCCGGCCACCTTCTCCACCGCTCTTCCTCTGACTGAACGAAGCCTCAGCACCAAGAAATAGTAACCTCCCAGGGTCTGGAAATGCGTTACACAAACCTTTCTTCAAGGCCTCCTGAAGATGTTTCATCCTTTGCTCCATCTGCGAAGGCAGGATGAGTTCTGCAACTTTACCCTTGTAACGTGGATCAAGAAGGGTTGCCAGCAAGTAATGATCCCTCTCCTTGATACAACGAATCCTAGGGTCCTTTTGCAGGCTTTGCATAATCAGGGAGGCCATGCAGCGTAAGTTTGCAGAGGCATTTGATTCTGAGTACTCTGGGTCACTAGTGATCACATTATCCGTAACTACCTCCTCCCAGCCACGTAGAACTCCTTGGGTTTCTGGGGACTGAAAACCATCCCTTGAAGACTGCTGTGTGTTATTCTCTACATCCATGCTGACACAATCCTCCTCCTCCTCTTCTTCCTGTGTGTTTGGTGGGCCCACACGAATACTATCTGGATAAAGGGTGCCTTGAGAGGAAAGGAAGTCCTCCTCTACCTCCCGCTGTTCTGCCTCAAGTACCCTGTCCATGATTCCACGAAGCGTGTGCTCCAGCAGCAAGACTAGAGGGACAGTGTCACTGATACATGCATTGTTCTGCTCACCATTCTTGTGGCCTCCTCAAATGGTGACAGGACAGTGCATGCATCCTTGATCAGTAGCCACTGGCGTGGCGAAAAGAAGCTAATTGTCCCTGACCCTGTCCTGGTGCCATACTTGCACAGGTACTCATTGATGGCCCTCTGCTGTGTGTGCAGCTGCTGCAGCATTGCCAACGTTGAGTTCCACCTGGTGGGCATGTCACAAATGAGGTGGTTAATGGGCAGGTTGCATTCCCTTTGAATATCAGCCAGCCGAGCACTGGCATTGTATGACTGGTGGAAATGACCACAGACTTTTCTGGCCTGCCTCAGGAGATCTTGTAAGCCTGGGTACCTGGTGAAGAACCGCTGCACCACCAAATTCAGGATGTTTGCCAAACATGGAACCTAGGTCAAGTTACCCTGTCGGAGGGCAGAGAGAAGGTTGGTGCCATTGTCGCATACAATTATTCCTGGCTGAAGCTGGCGTGGCGTCAACCACCTCTGAACCTGCACCTGCAGAGCTGACATGATCTCTGCCCCAGTGTGGCTCCTGTCCCCTAGGCAGACCAACTCAAGCACCACATGGCATCTTTTAGCCTGACTGCATGCGTAGCCCTTTGAATGCTTAGGGAGCACTGCTGGTTCAGAGGAAAAATCTGCAGAAGAGACCATAGAGGAAGAAGAAGAGGAGGGTGGAGAAGGGAGCTGTGGCAGAATCACCACTAGCATTTTGGAGGCGTGGTGGCGGAACAAACTCCAACAACACTGAACCCTGTCTTGCATCCTTTCCAGCTGCCAGCAGAGTTACCCAGTGCACCATGAAAAAAAGGTAATGTCCCTGCCCATGCCTGCTGGACCATGAGTCAGCGGTAATATGAACCTTACTGCTGTACGCCCTGTCCAACGGGGCCAAAACATTGCCTTCCACATCCCGGTAAAGAGCCAGAATGGCCTTCCATGAAAAGAAATGGCGTTTTGGAACCTGCCACTGCGGTACAGCGCATTCCACAAATTCACGAAAGGGGGCAGAGTCTGCAAGCAAGTGCTGCCTTTTCAGCTGGTAATTTTGCCAAGCTCGCATTTAGACGCTGATCGCTGGGACCCAATTTATTTTTACGGTTCAGCAACTGAACTTTGCCTGCTAAAATCAGATGGTGGTCTATAGCTAGCAGATTGTCTGAAAGTACGTGGGACACCTATTGCTATACCTTCATTCCTCTCAGTGCAGGTTTTTGAGAGGACTGGAGGTATAGTAGGGTTGGAAATCCCAGATAAGGAGCAAGGAGAAGTCCGCCTTTTTCTATGATGTGGGTCTTTCAAGTTTTGTTGCCAACAGACTGCATGGCAGGTCGTCATATGGCTAGTCAAGCATGTGGTGCCCAAGCGGTTGCTGTTCTGGCCATGCTTGATCCGATTCAGACATAAGTTGCAAACAGCAACGGTGCGATCTGCTGCACACGTGTCGAAAAAGGCCCACACCAAGTCCGCGGGGAGAGAGCAGGGCCCTGCACCTGCGGAGCTCTGTGGTGTGATGCAATAGGGTGGCTGCCCTTAAGCTGCCCCTTAGAGGACAGCCTTCCTCGTTGGAGTTGTGCCTCCTCCTCCTTCTCCTCTCTTCTCTCAGGCACCCAAGTACAATCAGTGACCTCATCATCCCCTCCCTCCTCGTCACTTGGCTAAACTTGGCAGTATGCTGCCGCTGGGGAACAGGACTGCCAGTTTCTGTGGCACCCCTCTCTCTAGGCTCACGTTACTCCCTTTCTCAACCTGTGAACCAACATCGGAGCCTTCAAATCGCTGCGCATCCACCAGCAGCATATAACCGACACTGTGGTTGAATAATTCTGGAAACTCCTCCGTGCATGATGGTGGGGCTTCAGAAGGAGTGACTGTGGACAAGGAGCCGGTGGAATAGGCCGCTTTGGCGGATGCGTTGGAAGGCGAACTACTCTGAGCCTGGATGACAGAGGATGAGGAGGATGAGGACGGCTTCGTTATCCACTCCACCAACTCTTCTGCATGTTGTGGCTCAATAACATGGCCAGCAGCAGAAAAAAAAGGGCAAGCCCCACAGCCACCTGCAGAGGATGCACCATGTCCATGACCACCACTGTTGACTGTAGACACAGAGGCTGATTGCCCTCTTTTAGTGGCCTGTGAGCATCTGCCTCTCCTTGGTGGCCTTCCGGACACAATGTATTTTTTGTTTTGCAACACTACACTACACTGTATTATATACTGTGAACACCACCTGAAGTGTATTATATACAGTGCATTTGTTGGTGTATAGTTTCTATCTGCTACACTGAATGCAGAGTATTTATATACTAAACTGTATATATATATATATATATATATATATATATATATATATGTAGCACCCGGCATTCTCTTTAACCTGCCTTTGGCTCACTTGCAGGAAAGACACACCCTGCTACCTGCCCGTACCCTCTTGTGTGAAGAGGTTGAGCGGTGTCACAAACTAGGGTCCCTTTAGTTGGTTCCCGTCTCTTAGGATGTAAGGACAAGTCTTTATATCCCCAAGAAACTCCAAGGTCCACACCAGTAGTAAACTCCAACCTAGAGTTTATTTCGTTATATGCAAAGTCAATGGATAGAAAAGGGTGGATAGAAGACAGTACAGTAAGAGTTTGGATATGAGTCCAGGCACAAGACAAATTATGTATTCACTACTTGTTCCTCAAGTAGGCTTAGCTCACCCGGATAGTTCCCTATGAAAGTGGATCCTAGCAGCTGAAGTGATGCTCGGACGTTTCTTCAGATTTCCCCTTTCTTTAGATGTGACTAGCAGATTCTCTGCCACAGAACCGTTAATCCCAATCCTCTAGTGTTGGATGGATCTAATCCCTCCAGAGAGTTACCAGGCCCTTCTTTCTCCGTGAACTTTTCACTGATCCTTCAGAAGGGTCCTCCCCCGGCCTCCTCATCTCAGACCGGGTCCCCATGCCAGAGGCACCCTGGGATTTCTCCTTCCAGGACACGGGCCCCAGCTAAAGGTGCTGGGCCCAAGGTTGTTGCTGCAGTCCCAGGGCTAAAGGTGCCTGGGACTGATGCGTATGCGGGCTCCTGGCCAGGAGGGCCAGGTACCACGTACCAGGACTCCAACTCTGGAATGAAAACCGAACCGAGCCCCCCGCAAGCAGCGTCTGCCCCTTTTATATCCTCTCCCGGCGTGCACAGCAGGCCGATCACGCCCACCACACAACTGCCAAGAGAGGACATCCAAGGCACAGCACTATACCAGCGGTTTAACCCTGGCCCATTATGGCAGCGCCACCTACAGGCCACAGGGGACCACATACCAGTATACTACCTGTGCTGTAAAATAGAATGCCCTAACAATTAAGGTGGTCTGAGCCCAACTACAGCTCAAACCTTCCCCTAAATTTAGGTATAGCGGGGTTAAATTTGGGGACCCCGCTACATACACCCCCCAGAAAAATAGACACTGTCCCCAGTGTCTGGAGTAAACTCACGCTCCTCAAGCCTGAGTCAGCGCAGGTTTATTCCAACTATGTACAAATTTGCAAAGTGTTTGTGCCGGAACTTATGCAATGGGGAAGGTATATGAAGGAAAGAAATGAAGGAAGAACAACAAAGTACAATATGGACATCCCATACTCAATGTCACATAGCATAATAAACATTATTATTCACATTTCCCACCCTTCCTAGGCTAGCTAGTTCCACCCATTCTCCGGCGGTTGCTCGTAGTTCACCTGCAGAGGGAGAGAAAAACATAAAAAAAAAAAAAACAACATCCTACCACTACTTTATACACACGAAGGGAGTTATCCTTCCCGAGGGAAAAACAACTTCCTTCACTAAGTTTTAAATACACTAGGCCTAGTGTAAAATAGACATTTCTCAATAGAGCGCACAAAGAATCCTGCAGAACACCGCCACCTGGTGGAAGTGCTACCGTCATGACACCTTGTTTTAAACATTGAAAAGACATTCTCCAACTTGAACACGTCGATCTCACAATGACCCTGACTGCATCTACCCCAAAGTCTGTGTCTTTGTGATGCTGTGAGCGGAGAGAAATGGCAACAGCTCCCCTGACACTCTCATCTCAGTGGGTTACCCCAATTCAGTAAGGGCAAAATCCTTGAGCTCCCAGGGGGTACACTCCGGAACAAAGAAAAAAGAAAACACAGAGTCCAGTCTCTTACAGATAGAAGCGAGGGTCTGGCAAAACAAGGAGATTCCAGTTCTTATCAAAAGTCTCAACAGAGTACACAGAATCCTCTCGCTCTTTACAACAAACGACCACCCGATCCGTGTGTATGTGCCGGCCAAGGTTCCAGTCCTGTTTGCACCCCTTGAACCTGTCAGTAACAGCAGCAGAGCACATAAAATATCCGCGGGCATTGGGCACCTTCAAGTAGTTCCAGACAAAGTCCGCATACCACCTCTCTCTGTAGGCCTCGACTTCAAATAGCAAGTCCCTCGGAACATAGGGGTACTCCCATCCGTACTCGACAGCCACTCTCTGGTTGAAAAGCCGCTGCAACCTCGAAATCGGAGGAAGGGTAGCACGGTCTCCTACACCCGGAAAGACAATTGCATCCGGAGACCTAGGCACTTTCACTGCCTTAAGTTTCAGCAAAGGGGCCCGCAATGGCACACGTTCCGCCACAGCAGCAGGCGCTGGCGACACAGGTGTGGATAGTGCAGGCATGGGATCATTCCTCTCCTCAGGCGCATGGGCCTCCACCCGGGGTGTTGTATCCCCAGAGTCCATGGGTGAATCCTTTCTACTTCTGGATGAGGATAATGGGATTTGCTCCCAACCCTTTCTTGCAAAAAGTTTGTCTATCTCGACATCATCGCCAACTTCAGAAGAAGAGTCTATCTCTGAGGTATCACACGCCTCTGCTGGCAAATAGTTCTTAGTGGAGGCAGACTCACTGTCTCCCAAAAGTTCTCTAGGGTCAGGCACCCAACCATCCCTAATGCTACAAACACTTATTTTCGTACCCTTCCCAGGCAGTCTCCAAACAGTCATGACCCCAGCCTCCTTACCGTCACCCTCCGTGGATCCCTCCGACTGGATGATCCGGTTCGGACAGGTGCTGGGATGTATCTAGAAGGTGCAAAAAATAGGCCTAGATTGCACTTTCCGGCGCCACAGTAGTGAAATACTAATTCACAGTCTTCCTTTAATAGCCGTGAAGCTACAAAGGGTACTGGTTAAGTGTAATTAATAAATATATATGTAGCGGCCTCACCCCTCTCTCCCTTTCTCATACTCGGCTAGTCTTTCTTTGTCTAGGGGTCTCAGTGCTGGGGAGAGGGATGAGATACACCACGGCCCATGTCCTCCATAGCTGAGAGGTGAAGGCCAGAAAAATTGGGTTTTGTGTAGGTGTCCTAGAGTCAAGTCCAGTACTTCGTCCCTGACTCCTTTGCTCCTAGTAACCAGAGTTCCACGCAGTGAATAGGTCCAACTCAGTTTTATTCTTCTTGGCAAACAAACATACAGTTTCTTCTACTAAGTAATGATGGGGAATAGATCGAGGCACAATCCCTTCCCTTCTCCTGCTAACCACTGTGGTATCACCAGTGGCGGGTAGTCACTGCCACTGACTATATTGAGTAGAATGTGAATTACCTTCGCTAGCACGGCCCCTGTCAGGGGAAGGAAATCCGTCCAAGGGAGAAACCGGAGGCCTCTCTGTCACCAGCAATGCTGTACCTGGACTCTTCAGAGAAGTTCCGCACACCAACTCTCACAAACTCAGACACGGTCACCCAAGAAGTTAGGGCCCCCTCGGATTCCTCCACCCTTGCAGAACTCAGTCGAAGGTACTGAGCCCCAGGCCTCCGCCATAGTACCTCACCCCAGGCTAAAGGTGCCTGAGATGGACTCCATCTCTCGCTCCAGGCCAGGTCAAGGGCACCTGGGCCTGGAACACTGGAACTCCAGCACCCAAGCTGAAGGTGCCTGGGTGCGGCCGCATCCTCCAACTCCAACTCTGAACTCTGAACCCTGTGGTAAAGGCGTCCGCCCCTTTTATCCCATCTCTCTTCATGCCACAGCGGGTTCCCCGCCCCGCTGTACCAGCTCCAGGGGAGGACAAAAGGGTACAGTCTTGCGGTGTGAGTTCAGCCCCGGCCCAGGGCAACAGCGCCACCTGTGGACCACAAGGAACCTCACACCACCAGAGTCCTCCAAGAACCAGAAAAAAGGTCTCGGATCCCCTAGCAATTAGTGCATCTGGGCTACACTACCACCCAGATGCCTCCCCCAAATTCAAATACCCGCTACACTCTCCCCCTGGTGATTTGACACTGGTCCCCAGTGTCTGGTGCAAACTCATGTCCCCAAAAGAGTGGCAACATAAGTTCAACCCAGAGACAAACTACACAATCTAACCCCGGATTGCGCCAAGACCTAAATGGGAAAAGGGAAAACATAAAACAGTACAACTATAAAACTTTTCAATAAAACACTTTAAACATCTCACACATTTACATTCTTCCCTCCCCCTGGCTATCTAAGGACCACTCATTCTCAGTAGCCTTGATAGACGAGTCTCCTGCAGAGGGGAAGAAAAGAAACATACATCCTAACAATACACGTGTGTCTGCTTGGAATGAATGGGTCTATCCGAAAAGAAACCCACTCGCTCCAATAAGTGCTGCATAATGTAAAAAAAAAAACAATTGTTGCGCAACACTGCCACCTGGTGACAATGCCGTGGTCAAGACACTCATCACTTCCAGATGAACCTTTTCTTTTTTTCCTCTGTGACTCTACACTGACTAAAACCCCAAAGTCACTGATTTCTCTGAAGTGCAAGGAGAAGGAGGGAGAACAAAACAAGAACAGCTCCCATTTTCTCCAAAGAGTAGAACTGCCCAAATGCAAAAAAAAAAACTAGGGCACAGTCCCTGTGTTCTGGTGAAGGCACTCCGGAAAGTTCAACAATGAACAGTAAAAGAACACACAGGAGTCTTTCCTTTCTCCTAAAGGTAAAACCTTGGATGCGGTAGGAACACAGGCTTCAAATGTCTGTCCAAAGCCTCCACATGATATTCAGCATTTCCTCCTTCCTTGCAGCAAATCACCACTCTGTCCGCATGGATATGCCTTCCCAGCATCCACTTAGCTTTACAGTCCTGGAACTTCTTGGTGACTGTTGGTGAACAAGAAAGGTATCGCCGTGCTTGCGGTACTTTAAGTTTGTCCCACACAAAAGTATCATACCATCTTTGGCGAAAAACTTCCACCTCATAAAGCAGTTCTCGAGGCAGGTACGGGTATTCCCACCCATACTCCTGGGCAATCTTCTGGCCGAAGAGACGCTGCAGCCTTGACAAAGGTGGCATGGTGGCCCGGTCTCCTTCTCCAGGTGGAACAATCGCTTCTGGGTGGCGAGGTGCGTTCACCACCTCGGTAGATCTGGGCCTAGGAGCCCGCAGTGACTTGCGTTGCACTCCCGCAACAGGAACAGGTGAAATGGATGTTGAGTCCAGAAGAGGAACATCGGACAGGGGACCAGATCCCTCCCTAGGCACCGAGGCCTCCACCCGGGGTGTACTATCTCCAGTAGACATGGGCAGGTCCCTTGTGACACGAGACGAGGGTAGCTTCATCTTGTCCCATCCTTTCTGATGGAAGATTTCGTCTATCTCCCCATCATAGCCATTGTCAGACAATGAGTCCAGGTCAGAGGTGTCGTAGCATTCAGCGGGTAGATAATTCCCAGTCACGGAACTATCCCCCTTGACGACCTCCACCGACTGTGGGCTTCTGCCACTTTTAACCACACAGACAGTCCCAACCCCTGGCTCACCTGGGCCTTCAGAAGAACGGGGATGTCCAGGACTCTTCTGTCCGGATACATCCAGACCAGGCAAGCAGCGGGGCGAAGCTCTTCCACGACCACACGATTCCATCACTAGGCCGACTTTCCTCTTCGGTGGTCGGAGCAGGGAGCTGCTGGTGACCGAGGCAGCATCCTCTGATTTTTCTCTTTTCATCTCCGCTTGGGCAGTCACTTCGCCCGGATCAGTGCGCACGGGAAACGCACCAGCATCGATGTCTCCTTCCGGAGTGGCAGTCCCTGTGAGGTAGTTGAGGTGGAAAGCCCGAGGCTTTTCTGTGAATGGTTCCACCTCAAAGAGAAACTCTTTGCAGACCTCACATCGCCCGAATGGCTTCAGCTGGACCACCAGTCCCGAACAGCCGGGACAGATCACACTGAGGGCCTCCATGTCTCTGCAGGTGTACAGAGCCAATCGCCCCCGGGGCCTTAGTCTTATCCCCGTATCCATGATCGGAGCAGCCAGAGAAGTCATCTCCATTCCTGAAGAAACTGAAAACCATGGAGTAGTTGAAGTCATCTTCTCTCTTCGCTGCTCCATTGCGCACTGACCCACAAACGCCGGAATCTCCACGTGCGTACGTCCACATGGCCAGACTCCTCCCACACTCTGCACTTGTTCGCGGGCTTTCTCTTCTCCCCGCCCACGAACTACGCAGCTATGGGTTGCCTCGTGGCGCGTTGGCCAATATGGCCAACCTACTCTGAACTCCTCCGGGCAGCAAAGTTCAAATTCACACACCATACACATCCCGGATACGATGCCCCCACGTGTAGCGGCCTCACACCTCTCACCCTTTCTCATACTCGGCTTGTCTTACTTCGTCTAGGGGTCTCAGTGCTGGGGAGAGGGATGAGATACACCACGGCCCATGTCCTCCATAGCTGAGAGGTGAAGGCCAGAAAAATTGGGTTTTGTGTAGGTGTCCTAGAGTCAAGTCCAGTACTTCATCCCTGACTCCTTTGCACCTAGTAACCAGAGTTCCACGCAGTGAATAGGTCCAACTCAGTTTTATTCTTCTTGGCAAACAAACATACAGTTTCTTCTACTAAGTAATGATGGGGAATAGATCGAGGCACAATCCCTTCCCTTCTCCTGCTAACCACTGTGGTATCACCAGTGGCGGGTAGTCACTGCCACTGACTATATTGAGTAGAATGTGAATTACCTTCGCTAGCACGGCCCCTGTCAGGGGAAGGAAATCCGTCCAAGGGAGAAACCGGAGGCCTCTCTGTCACCAGCAATGCTGCACCGGACTCTTCAGAGAAGTTCCGCACACCAGCTCTCACAAACTCAGACACGGGCACCCAAGGAGTTAGGGCCCCCTCGGATTCCTCCACCCTCGCGGAACTCAGTCGAAGGTACTGAGCCCCAGGCCTCCGCCATAGTACCTCACCCCAGGCTAAAGGTGCCTGAGATGGACTCCATCTCTCGCTCCAGGCCAGGTCAAGGGCACCTGGGCCTGGAACACTGGAACTCCAGCACCCAAGCTGAAGGTGCCTGGGTGCGGCCGCATCCTCCAACTCCAACTCTGAACCCCGTGGTAAAGGCGTCTGCCCCTTTTATCCCCTCTCCCTTCGCGCCACAGCGGGTTCCCCGCCCCGCTGTACCAGCTCCAGGGGAGGACAAAAAGGTACAGTCTTGCGGTGTGAGTTCAGCCCCGGCCCAGGGCAACAGTGCCACCTGTGGACCACAAGGAGCCTCACACCACCAGAGTCCTCCAAGAACCAGAAAAAAGGTCTCGGATCCCCTAGCAATTAGTGCATCTGGGCTACACTACCACCCAGATGCCTCCCCCAAATTCAAATGTCAAGGAGAATTCACTCACTGTCCTTCCCTGTCCCTGGAAACAAGGACTTGCACAGTGAAAGAAACTGACACTCTCCCTACCTAGAGTTTTCTGTCCCTAGAAAAAATGTTTTTTTTAAGCACACTATAGCACAAGGAGAATTCACTCACTGTCCTTCCCTGTCCCTGGAAACAAGGACTTGCACAGTGAAAGAAACTGACACTCTCCCTACCTAGAGTTTTCTGTCCCTAGAAAAAATGTTTTTTTTAAGCACACTATAGCACAAGGAGAATTCACTCACTGTCCTTCCCTGTCCCTGGAAACAAGGACTTGCACAGTGAAAGAAACTGACACTCTCCCTACCTAGAGTTTTCTGTCCCTAGAAAAAATGTTTTTTTTAAGCACACTATAGCACAAGGAGAATTCACTCACTGTCCTTCCCTGTCCCTGGAAACAAGGACTTGCACAGTGAAAGAAACTGACACTCTCCCTACCTAGAGTTTTCTGTCCCTAGAAAAAATGTTTTTTTTAAGCACACTATAGCACAAGGAGAATTCACTCACTGTCCTTCCCTGTCCCTGGAAACAAGGACTTGCACAGTGAAAGAAACTGACACTCTCCCTACCTAGAGTTTTCTGTCCCTAGAAAAAATGTTTTTTTTAAGCACACTATAGCACAAGGAGAATTCACTCACTGTCCTTCCCTGTCCCTGGAAACAAGGACTTGCACAGTGAAAGAAACTGACACTCTCCCTACCTAGAGTTTTCTGTCCCTAGAAAAAATGTTTTTTTTAAGCACACTATAGCACAAGGAGAATTCACTCACTGTCCTTCCCTGTCCCTGGAAACAAGGACTTGCACAGTGAAAGAAACTGACACTCTCCCTACCTAGAGTTTTCTGTCCCTAGAAAAAATGGTTTTTTTAAGCACACTATAGCACAAGGAGAATTCACTCACTGTCCTTCCCTGTCCCTGGAAACAAGGACTTGCACAGTGAAAGAAACTGACACTCTCCCTACCTAGAGTTTTCTGTCCCTAGAAAAAATGTTTTTTTTAAGCACACTATAGCACAAGGAGAATTCACTCACTGTCCTTCCCTGTCCCTGGAAACAAGGACTTGCACAGTGAAAGAAACTGACACTCTCCCTACCTAGAGTTTTCTGTCCCTAGAAAAAATGGTTTTTTTAAGCACACTATAGCACAAGGAGAATTCACTCACTGTCCTTCCCTGTCCCTGGAAACAAGGACTTGCACAGTGAAAGAAACTGACACTCTCCCTACCTAGAGTTTTCTGTCCCTAGAAAAAATGTTTTTTTTAAGCACACTATAGCACAAGGAGAATTCACTCACAGATCCCTCCCTAGGCACCGAGGCCTCCACCCGGGGTGTACTATCTCCAGTAGACATGGGCAGGTCTTTTTGTCTATCTCCCCATCATCGCCATTGTCAGACAATGAGTCCAGGTCAGAGTTGTTGTAGCTTTCAGCGGGTAGATAATTCCCAGTCACGGAACTATCCCCCTTGACGACCTCCACCGACTGTGGGCTTCCGCCACTTTTAACCACACAGACAGTCCCAACCCCTGGCTCACCTGGGCCTTCAGAAGAACTGGGATGTCCAGGACTCTTCTCTCCGGATCCATCCAGGCCAGGCAAGCAGCGGGGCGAAGCTCTTCCACGACCACACAAGGCCATCACTAGACTGACTTTCCTCTTCGGTGGTCGGAGCAGGGAGCTGCTGGTGACCGAGGCAGCATCCTCGGATTTTTCTCTTTTCATCTCCGCTTGGGCAGTCACTTCGCCCGGATCAGTGCACATGGGAAACGCACCAGCATTGATCTCTCCTTCCGGAGTGGCAGTCCCTGTGAGGTAGTTGAGGTGGAAAACCCGAGGCTTTTCTGTGAATGGTTCCACCTCAAAGAGAAACTCCTTACAGACCTCACATCGCCCGAATGGCTTCATCTGGACCACCAGTCCCGAACAGCCGGGACAGATCACACCGAGGGCCTCCATGTCTCTGCAGGTGTACAGAGCCAATCGCCCCCGGGGCCTTAGTCTTATCCCCGTATCCAAGATCGGAGCAGCCAGAGAAGTCATCTCCATTCCTGAAGAAACTGAAATCCATGGAGTAGTTGAAGTCATCTTCTCTCTTCGCTGCTCCATTGCGCACTGACCCACATGCGCCGGAATCTCCACGTGCGTACGTCCACATGGCCAGACTCCTCCCACACTCTGCACTTGTTCGCGGGCTTTCTCTTCTCCCCATCCACGAACTACGCAGCTATGGGTTGCATCGTGGCGCGTTGGCCAATATGGCCGACCTACTCGGAACTCCTCCGGGCAGCAAAGTTCAAATTCAGACTCCATACACATCCCGGATGCGATGCCCCTACGTGTAGCGGCCTCACCCCTCTCACCCTTTCTCATACTCGGCTTGTCTTTCTTCGTCTAGGGGTCTCAGTGCTGGGGAGAGGGATGAGATACACCACGGCCCTTGTCCTCCATAGCTAAGAGGTGAAGGCCAGAAAAATTGGGTTTTGTGTAGGTGTCCTAGAGTCAAGTCCAGTACTTCGTCCCTGACTCCTTTGCTCCTAGTAACCAGAGTTCCACACAGTGAATAGGTCCAACTCAGTTTTATTCTTCTTGGCAAACAAACATACAGTTTCTTCTACTGAGTAGTGATGGGGAATAAATCGAGGCACAATCCCTTCCCTTCTCCTGCTAACCACTGTGGTATTACCAGTGGCGGGTAGTCACTGCCACTGACTATATTGAGTAGAATGTGAATTACCTTCGCTAGCACGGCCCCTGTCAGGGGAAGGATATCCGTCCAAGGGAGAAACCGGAGGCCTCTCTGTCACCAGCAATGCTGCACCGGACTCTTCAGAGAAGTTCCGCACACCAGCTCTCACAAACTCAGACACGGGCACCCAAGGAGTTAGGGCCCCCTCAGATTCCTCCACCTTCGCGGAACTCAGTCGAAGGTACTGAGCCCCAGGCCTCCGCCATAGTACCTCACCCCAGGCTAAAGGTGCCTGTGATGGACTCCATCTCTCGCTCCGGCCAGGTCAAGGGCACCAGGGCCTGGAAGACTGGAACTCCAGCACCCAAGCTGAAGGTGCCTGGGTGCGGCCGCATCCTCCAACTCCAACTCTGGGCTCTGAACCCCGTGGTAAGAGTGTCCGCCCCTTTTATCCCCTCTCCCTTCGCGCCACAGCGGGTTCCCCGCCCCGCTGTACCAGCTCCAGGGGAGGACAAAAAGGTACAGTCTTGCGGTGTGAGTTCAGCCCCGGCCCAGGGCAACAGCGCCACCTGTGAACCACAAGGAACCTCACACCAACAGAGTCCTCCAAGAACCAGAAAAAAGGTCTCGGATCCCCTAGCAATTAGTGCATCTTGGCTACACTACCACCCAGATGCCTCCCCCAAATTCAAATACCTGCTACATATAAATACACATAAGAACAGATAAAACAGAGTTAATAAATCACTAAATGTAAAATAAATAACATAGACTAATATTACACTGGATAAGAGCAATAAAAGCCAGCCAGCTGCTGTTTAAAACTCAAACGAGAAACCTTGTAAAAGTGCATAAATAAATAAAAGTTATCAAAAAGTCCTGAGACATGAAAGTCCAGATGATAAAACAGCGCTATAGTTGGATAAATGTCCACTTGCATAAAAACATTCGGGTGATGATACAGTAGTAAGTCTTTAAATCCGTGAGTGCATGTAAACAGTTGATTAAAAGTGCATCCTACACCTGTTCCCAGACTTCACCACACGTGAGGCACTCTCACCCGTCGGGGTGCAAACTCACCACAATAAAGACACAATTGGGCCTGAGATATTAATACTGGTGGGCTCTCTCACTCGACCATCCATCATCACCAAGCAGGGGACAGCAAGGGTTAACTCCATATACCATTCATATAAAACACAAAAGACACTAACATCTAACATCTAACACTGATCTAAATACCCACTCCCAGCCGTTAGTTGGTCGACGTGCAACCGCTCTGATTGGTGAGTCTCAGAGCGGATAACAGGCAGATCACAGACCCTATCAGGGACGGAGAGAGGGGAGACAGCAAACTTCAGTATAGAACACCGCACAATGTCAGCAACCAGAGGGCCATGTCATAGCTAGTAACCCAGCCAAAACTACAGCCGTTCTGGAGCATAAAAAAGGAGCTGGATTTAATTAAAAAAAATATGTATATCGAGCATAATCATTCCAAGTTTAAAAATATATTGGCTTGCACTGCACAGGTATTCTATCTAGTATACTACAACTGCAGCCGTGACAGACCTGACCCCTGGCACTATTTAAATCAATGCTGACAGAATGTAATAGGCAGTAACCTAGTGCAGAATGAATATTGCATTAAAATACTCAGCATTATCTGTTAGTATTTAGAAAATTATCCTTATTTGATTAAATCAATGAGTTTATGTGAATATAAGATCAATTATGATCCATAAATAAGGGAAAGAAAAAAATTAATTAAAATAGACTAAAAATAAAGGAAAATTGTATATAGGTACATGTGATACAGCATATATAGAGCTACCATACATGTAAAACAATGATAATCATAGTAGATGGAGGCAAAATAAATGAGCCACAGAGGTGCCACACCTTCCTAGTTATGTATCAAAAATGGAAATATTAAATATTAATAATATATTAAAATACTAAGAACATTGAAAATATTAGAAGTATTAAAATTATTAAAAAATATATTAAAATATATATATATATATATTAAACGTTAAAATGTTAGAGAGGGGCACTAATTCAGTAATCACTAATGAAACTATTTATGTTGAGGTCAACATTTAACCCTTTAGGGACCAAAGTGTCTACCGAATGGATCCATTGGGTCTCAAGCTTGGATATCTCCCTAACTAAATTGGCCCCTCTCCATGGTGGTAAATCCACCCCCCCAAAATTTCAGTCCAGCAGGGTTTTGATTGTGAAAAAGTTTAAAATGTAAAGAAACGTTTAAAACCTATCTTAATGTTCGCCACATGTTCTGCAATCCTTATCTTGAGCATCCTTTTTGTGCGACCAATATATTGTAATTTACAAGGACATTCCAAGATGTAAACTACATATGAGGAATTGCAGGTTATAACATTTTTTATCAAAAACTTTGCATTGTTGGATGTGGATATAAAACTATCCAACGCTCTCAAAGGTGTATTTACTTCCTTACATGGGCGACACTTCCTACAAGCAAAAAAGCCATCTTTATCCCAAAACGTGGGTGGTCTGCTTGGTGGGTCAAGAATTTTCTTCACTACCCTGTCTCCATAGTTGGGGGCTTTTCTATAAATAAAAGTTGGTTTATCTGGAATGACGGTTTTTAGAACTCTATCTAAAAATAATATGTTAAAATACTAAGAATATTGAAAATATTAGAAGTATTAAAATTATTAAAAAATATATAAATATATTATTGGCTTTCAATTGGGCATTAAGCCAGAGGGATGATATTCCATATCCCCAAAAAATCTTTTTACGGAATGCACTTGACTTCTGCTTAGGGCACAATTATTTTTGGTACGATGGGTCCTTCTACTCCCAGAGAAGAGGCGTGGCAATGGGAGCCAAGTTCGCTCCCAGTATAGCGAATTTATTTATGGCCGAATGGGAGGATAAGACCATTTTTAATAAAAAAAGAGAAGAACTAATCCTCTATCGGCGATACATTGATGATCTGTTTTTCATCTGGGCAGGATCAACAACCTCACTGGAAACCTTTCTAGAGGAGTTGAATAGTAATACGCAAAATATTATTCTTACTTCTGAATATAATTCTGTAAGCGTACACTTCTTGGACCTTAACATATATAGGAATGGTGACAAAAAAGGGACAAAAGTCTATTTTAAACCCACTGACGCTAACAGTTATCTTCCCACACAAAGTGGGCACCATCTTACATGGCTGAGGAATATACCCAAAGGACAGATTACGAGAGTAAGACGTAATTGTTCAACAGATGCTGACTATATATCTCAAGCATGTCTTTTGAAAGGGAAATTCATTGAGAAAGGTTACCATGAGAGTCAACTGGACAAGATTATTGAAGAACTCCTAGTAGTACCAAGTATCCAGCACTCTGATGACATCCTCCCTGGTCGTAAAAAGATTAGTCACGAATGGAGTTTTATTTCTGGGTATCATTCCCAGTTTAAGGAAGAAGAAAATATCTTTTTTTCTCACTGGCACATTTTATTTTTAGATAGAGTTCTAAAAACCATCATTCCAGATAAACCAACTTTTATTTATAGAAAAGCCCCCAACTATGGAGACAGGGTAGTGAAGAAAATTCTTGACCCACCAAGCAGACCACCCACGTTTTGGGATAAAGATGGCTTTTTTGCTTGTAGGAAGTGTCGCCCATGTAAGGAAGTAAATACACCTTTGAGAGCGTTGGATAGTTTTACATCCACATCCAACAATGCAAAGTTTTTGATAAAAAACTTTATAACCTACAATTCCTCATATGTAGTTTACATCTTGGAATGTCCTTGTAAATTACAATATATTGGTCGCACAAAAAGGATGCTCAAGATAAGGATTGCAGAACATGTGGCGAACATTAAGATAGGTTTTAAAGATCATAACGTTTCTTTACATTTTAAACTTTTTCATGATCAGAACCCTGCTGGACTGAAATTTTGGTGGGTGGATTTACTTAAACCACCATGGAGAGGGGCCAATTTAAGTAGGGAGATATCCAAGCTTGAGACCCAATGGATCCATTCGGTAGACACTTTGGTCCCTAAGGGGTTAAATGTTGACCTCGACATAAATTGTTTCATTAGTGATTACTAGGGATGAGCTTCGAGTTCGAGTCGAACTCATGTCCGACTCGAACATTGCCTGATCGCCCGTTCGCCGAACAGCGAACAAATTGGGGTGTTCGCGGCAAATTCGAAATGTCTATGGGAGAAATCTAAAGTGCTAATTATAAAGCCTAATATGCAAGTTATTGTCCTAAAAAGTGTTTGGGGAACCGGGTCCTGCCCCAGGGGACATGTATCAATGCAAATTTTTTTTTTTAAAACTGACGTTTTTTCGGGAGCAGTGATTTTAATAATGCTTAAAGTGAAACCATAAAAGTGAAATATTCCTTTAAATTTCGTACCTGGGGGGTGTGTATGATATGCATGTAAAGTGGCGCATGTTTCCCGTGCTTAGAACTGTCCCTGCAAAAAGTGTCATTTTTGAAGGAAAAAAAGTCATTTAAAACTCACTCGCGGCTATAATGAATTGTCGGCTCCCGGCAATACATACAAAAGTCATTGATAAAAAAAAAAAAAAAAAGCGTGGGGGTCCCCCAGAATTCAATTACCAGGCCCTTCAGGTCTGGAATGGATATTAAGGGGAACCCCGCCACAAATTAAAAAAAAAATGCGTGCGGTTCCCCCAAATATCCATACCAGGCCCTTCAGATCTGGCATGGATTTTAAGGGGAACTCCACCCCAAATAAAAAAAAAATGGCGTGGAGTCCCCCCAAAAATCCATACCAGACCCTTATCCGAGCACGCAACCTGGCCGGCCGCAGGGGAAGAGGGGGGGACGAGAGAGCGCCCCCCCTCCCTCCTGAACCGTACCAGGCCACATGCCCTCAAAATGGGGAGGATGTCCCCATGTTGATGGGGACAAGGGCCTCATCCCCACAACCCTTGCCCGGTGGTTGTGGGGGTCTGCGGGCGGGGGGCTTATCGGAATCTGGAAGACCCCTTTAACAAAGGGGACCCCCAGATCCCGGCCCCCCCATGTGAATTGGTAAGGGGTACTTTGTACCCCTACCATTTCACCAAGAAAGCGTAAAAAAATGTAAAAAAAAACACACAAACACCTTGAAAAAGTCCTTTATTAAAAAAAAAAAACATTCCAGCAATGAAATCCAGTGTCCCGCAGCGATCCGATGTCCAGCGCCGTCCGTCATTGGTTTTGCCTGAGCGGACCTGATGGGGAACTTCCTCCTCAGTGTTTTAAATGTATAGACCCGCCCCTTCTAAAGTTCCCCATCAGGTCCGCTCAGCGGACCAGATGCGGAACATGAGAAGGGGCGGTTCTATACATGTATTACCAAAGTGAGAGAAGTTCCCCATCAGGTCCGCCCCCTCGGTATGTCGGACCCGCCTACGTCATTGGCTTGAGCGGGGAACTTCCTTCACTGTGTAAATTTAAATTACACAGTGAAGGAAGTTCCCCGCTCAAGCCAATGACGTAGGCGGGTCCGACATACCGAGGGGGCGGACCTGATGGGGACTTCTCTCACTTTGGTAATACATGTATAGACCCGCCCCTTCTCATGTTCCGCATCTGGTCCGCTGAGCGGACCTGATGGGGAACTTTAGAAGGGGCGGGTCTATACATTTAAAACACTGAGGAGGAAGTTCCCCATCAGGTCCGCTCAGGCAAAACCAATGACGGACGGCGCGGGACACTGGATTTCATTGCTGGAATGTTTTTTTGTTTTTTTTTAATAAAGGACTTTTTCAAGGTGTTTGTGTGTTTTTTTTTACATTTTTTTACGCTTTCTTCGTGAAATGGTAGGGGTACAATGTACCCCTTACCAATTCACATAGGGGGGGGGGGGGGCTGGGATCTGGGGGTCCCCTTTGTTAAAGGGGTCTTCCAGATTCCGATAAACCCCCCGCCCGCAGACCCCCACAACCACCGGGCAAGGGTTGTGGGGATGAGGCCCTTGTCCCCATCAACATGGGGACATCCTGCCCATGTTGAGGGCATGTGGCCTGGTACGGTTCAGGAGGGAGGGGGGCGCTCTCTCGTCCCCCCCTCTTCCCCTGCGGCCGGCCAGGTTACGTGCTCGGATAAGGGTCTGGTGTGGATTTTTGGGGGACTCCACACCATTTTTTTTAAAATTTTCGGCGGGGTTCCCCTTAATATCCATTCCAGACCTGAAGGGCCTGGTAATTGAATTCTGGGGAACCCCCACGCTTTTTTTTTTTTTTTATCAATGACTTTTGTATGTATTGCCGGGAGCCGACAATTCATTATAGCCGCGAGTGAGTTTTAAATGACTTTTTTTCCTTCAAAAATGACATTTTTTGCAGGGACAGTTCTAAGCATGGGAAACATGCGCCACTTTACATGCATATCACACACACCCCCCAGGTACTAAATTTAAAGGAATATTTCACTTTTATTTTTTCATTTTAAGCATTATTAAAATCACCGCTCCCGAAAAAATGGCAGTTTTTAAAACTTTTTTTTGCATTGATACATGTCCCCTGGGGCAGGACCCAGGTCCCCAAACACTTTTTAGGACAATAACTTGCATATAAGCCTTTATAATTAGCACTTTAGATTTCGAACGTTCAAGTCCATTGTATTTAATAGGGTTCTAAAGTTCACACGAACATTTTGTCTGTTCGCAGGTTCTGGTGCGAACCGAACAGGGGGTGTTTGGCTCATCCCTGGTGATTACTGAATTAGTGCCCCTCTCTAACATTTTAACGTTTAATATATATGTTTTTTAATATATTTTTTAATAATTTTAATACTTCTAATATTTTCAATATTCTTAGTATTTTAATATATTATTAATATTTAATATTTTCATTTTTGATACATAACTAGGAAGGTGTGGCACCTCTGTGGCTCATTTATTTTGCCTCCATCTACTATGATTATCATTGTTTTACACATATGTATGGTAGCAATATATGCTGTATCACATGTACCTATATACAATGTTCCTGTATTTTTAGTCTATTTTAATAAAAAAAATTCTTTCCCTTATTTATGGATCATAATTGATCTTATATTCTCATAAACTCATTAATTTAATCAAATAAGGATAATTTTCTAAATACATTCTGTCAGCATTGATTTAAATAGTGCCAGGGGTCAGCTCTGTCACGGCTGCAGTTGTAGTATACTAGATAGAATACCTGTGCAGTGCAAGCCAATATATTTTTAAACTTGGAATGATTATGCTCGATATACATATTTTTTTAAATTAAATCCAGCTCCTTTTTTATGCTCCAGAACGGCTGTAGTTTTGGCTGGGTTACTAGCCATGACATGGCCCTCTGGTTGCTGACATTGTGCGGTGTTCTATACTGAAGTTTGCTGTCTCCCCTCTCTCTGTCCCTGATAGGGTCTGTGATCTGCCTGTCATCCGCTCTGAGACTCACCAATCAGAGCGGTTGCATGTTAAATCTTTCGACCAACTGACGGCTGGGAGTGGGTATTTAGATCAGCATACTAGTGCCGTGTAGCCACGCCCTCTGTTGAAGTCAATTGGACGAAACCGGTCAGGGCGTGGCTACAACAACACTTCTCTAACTAAGAACTAATGGATGTTGTTCCCTGCTGACTGGCCACAACAAGGAAGTAATTCCTCAGGAATACAGACGCTGCTGTGGTCAAATGCAAAGCGGTGAATATACACATATACATGCTGTTTGACTGATTTTTTTCTGTACGTGCATTTGTAGCAGGGGTTTACTGCATGGGGGTATTTTTTATTTCATTAAAGCAGGATTACACTATGTTAGTGTCTTTTGTGTTTTATATGAATGGCATATGGAGTTAACCCTTGCTGTCCCCTGCTTGGTGATGACGGATGGTCGAGTGAGAGAGCCCACCGATATTAATATCTCAGGCCCAATTGTGTCATCATTGTGGTAAGGTGTTGGGATGTACCTCGACCGCAGCCGCAGGAGGCTTTCACATAGCCCACCTTCCGCTTGGGAGGTGGAAGGGAAGACTCGGTAAGGACAGAGGCAGCATCCGCCTGCTTCTCCGTCTCTGGCTCCGCAACGACTGGAACATCAGACCTGACTTCCTCCGAAGTCACAACAGTGCGCGTGGGGGTGTCTGTGGAAGCGCAAGTTTCCTCCTCTGGAGTGGCGGTGCCCGTCAGGCAATTCATCCGGTAGGCCCGAGGCTTCTCTGTAGGCTGCTCCACCTCAAAGATGAATTCTCCGCACTTGGTACACCTTCCGAAGGGCCGCAGACCATCCCAGAACAGACCATCCCAAGGGCCTCCGCATCTCGGCAGACATAGAAAGCGAAGCGCCCTCGAGGCTTCAACCGAATCCCCGTATCGGTCAAGAGGGCAGCCAGTGAGACAACGTCCATGGTTGTAGCAGAAACAGAACTCCATGGGACAGCCGACATGTTGCTCACTCACTGATCCATTACGCACTGTTCACTTGGCGCCAAAGCCACCACGTGCATCTCACGGCATGGCAAGGCTCCTCCCATTTTTCTCTTCTTTCTGCAGTGTTCGCGGGCTTTCCAAGCTCTAGACATGCCCACGAACTACGCAGCTGGAGCTCTCCTCGTGGGGCAGTCCAAATTTCGCCAAAAATGGCCGACCTCCACGTAGTCTCACAGGGGAATAAAGTCCAACGTCTGAGGGGGGTTTTCACTGCAGAATCCCGGACCTGAGCCCCCACGTGTAGCACTCGGGCATTCTCTTTCACCTGCCTTTGGCTCACTTGCAGGAAAGACACACCACCTGCTACCTGCCCATACCCTCTTGCGTGAAGAGGTTGAGCGGTGTCACAAACTAGGGTCCTGCAGCAAGGTTCTCCCTTTAGTTGGTTCCCGTCTCTTAGAATGTAAGGACAGGTCTTTATATCCCCAAGTAACTCCAAGGTCCACACCAGTAGTAAACTCCAATGTAGAGTTTATTTTTTATGTGCAAAGTCAATGTATAGAAAAGGGTGGATAGAAGACAGGACAGTAAGAGTTTGGATATGAGTCCAGGCACAAGACAAATTATGTATTCACTACTTGTTCCTCAAGTAGGCTTAGCTCACCCGGATAGTTCCCTATGAAAGCGGATCTTAGCAGTCGAAGTGATGCTCGGACGTTTCTTTCGTTTTCCCTTTTCTTTAGATGCGACTAGGAGATTCTCTGCAACAGAACCGTTAATCCCAATCCTCTAGTGTTGGATGGATCTAGTCCCTCCAGAGAGTTACCAGGCCCTTCTTTCTCTGTTAACCTTTTACCGGTCCTTCAGAAGGGTCCTCCCCCGGCCTCCTCATCTCAGAACGGGTCCCCATGCCAGAGGCACCCTAGGATTTCTCCTTCCAGGACACGGGCCCCAGCTAAAGGTGCTGGGCCCAAGGTTGTTGCTGCAGCCCCAGGGCTAAAGGTGCCTGGGACTGATGCGTATGCGGGCTCCTGGCCAGGAGGGCCAGGTACCATGTACCAGGACTCCAACTCTGGAATGAAGACCGAACCGAGCCCCTCGCAAGCAGCGTCTGCCCCTTTTATATCCTCTCCCGGCGTGCACAGCAGGCCGATCACGCCCATCACACAACCGCCAAGAGAGGACATCCAAGGCACAGCACTATACGTGCGGTTCAACCCTGGCCCATTATGGCAGCGCCACCTACAGGCCACAGGGGACCACACACCAGTATACTACCTGCGGTGTAAAATAGAATGCCCTAACAATTAAGGTGGTCTGAGCCCAACTACAGCTCAAACCTTCCCCTAAATTTAGGTATAGCGGGGTGAAATTTGGGGACCCCGCTACATATATATATATTAGGGGTGCTGAATTTAATCGCTGCATCGCGATTCGGGGGTCCCCGATGCGGCATCGATGCATGTGACCCCAATAATCGATGTCCGTGACGTCATCCGACATGCCCCGCCCCCGCTCAGAGCGTGTCTGTCAAAATTACCGTTTTGTAATAAATGCCGCGTTCTAATCCATTAAGTGTACACCGCTGTATGTGCTTTTTAAAATATATATATGCAGATTCATACCTCAGTGTGTATATAACTGTAATTGCCGCTCATGTGACTGCATATGCTGCGGCCCGCCCCTCTCCTCTCCTCTCCTCGCACGTCTCATCTCTCTCGTCTCTCGTTCTCTTGACGTCAGCCCCGCCCGCCTCTCTTCTGATCTGATACGGTAGCTACAGCCGGTGGGCGGGGCTGAGAAGTCCCACTTACGTCAGGAGAACGAGAGAGATGAGACGTGAGAGGAGAGGGGCGGGCCGCACCATATGCAGTCAAATGAGTGGCATATACAGTTATATCCACACTGAGGTATGAATCTGCATATATATATTTTAAAAAGCACATACAGCGGTGTACACTTAATGGATTATAACGTGGCATTTATTACAACACAGGTATTATTTTAACAGCAGTATGTGTACTCCTACACACGCTCTGTGCTGGCATTTCTCTGGCTCCCCGTTTGCACATTCCACTGTGTTAACTCCTAGTGTGCTGGAATGTGCAAAGCCCAGAGAAATTTCAGCACAGAGACAGTAGAGTGAAATTCACAGGGCTGTTTGTCAGATGTGGATTCTAATCCCTCCTGACCTCCCAGCAGCCGTGTGTGTGAATTCCTGTACCCTGTAGTGCACCGGATTAGTGCACTTTTTAAGGGGAGTTCCACCCTATTTTTAGTTTAATAAAAGTCAGCAGCTACAAAAAGTGTACCTACTGACTTTTATTAAACCGACACTTACCTGTCCCACGGTCCTTCGATGCAGCCGCACAGAGCCCCACTCCTCCCGTCCAATCTACTGTGGGCACACGGCAATGACAGCTTACAGCTTCAAGGCCAGGGGCCCGCACCCTGCGCTCTGCCATTGGCCAGCCAGTCTTCTGGGACCTGTGTTGTGTCCCAGAAGATCGCTGGCACGGAGGGGCCACCTAGGCGGCCGGGACAGGAAGGATAAAGTGGGACAGGAAGTCCCACTAAAAAGAGGTTACACACTCCCCCCCCCCCCTCTAAAAAATGACATGCCAAATGTGGCATGTCAGGGGGCGAGGAGTGCTTACCACTGGGTGGAACTCCGCTTTAAGGGAGTGAGGTTATTTTTAATTCAAAGCAGTTCCAGTAAATGTTTTGTTTATTAAAAGTCAGCAGCTACAAAAAAAGTGTATCTTCTGACCTTTAATAATAAGACACTCACCTGTCCCACAATCCAGCGACGTGGCCACCCAAACACTCCATGCTCTCCCCCGCCTGTCCACGGCGCTGGCAATACTACTGTGGGCATCCGGCTGTGACAGCTTGCAGCTTCACAGCCGGGTGCGCATGTCTCACTGAGCTGTCCTGTCTAGCCGGGCAATCTTCTGGGACCTGTGATGTGTCCCAGAAGATTGCTTGGAGGAAGGGCCGCTTAGGCAGCCCAAGCGGAAGTGGGAGCGCATCAGTAATCGTGATGCATCGTGATGCATCGCGGAATCAAATCGAATCGAATCGTTGACCAGATAATCGTAATCGAATCGAATCGTGAGACTAGTGAAGATGCACACCCCTAATATATATATAAATATATATATATATATATTGATACTCCGCCTGAGGTGTATTATATACTGTTCACTGCTGAATGCACTGTATATATACGCTACACTGAATGCAGAGTATATATACTAGATTGTGTATATATATATATATATATATTAATACACTACCTGAAGTGTATTAGAAACAGTACACCACCCAATGCACTGTAGATATAGGCTACACTGGATGCAGAGTATATACATATATTGTGGTAGTGTGGTACCCCACCATTGGAAGAATACAGGATTCTCAACCAGGCAGGTTGAGGGGCTCCAGGGTATTTGCTTGTTTTGGAGGAAACTGGCTTTTCAGTTTCCTCATGATTTACTAAAGTCCACTTTGGGACCTGGAGCTTGGGGATTTCTTAGAGATCCGGGTGGGATGAAATCCCCAGTCCTGGATCAGGGTTTTGAGACTCACCGTCACACTGATTGTTCAGGTGTGTGTGGGCCTGATAGTAGAGTCAGGAACAGCATTCTGGGCTCCACCCTCCCGACGAGTGCAGGTGTGCACTGGGGAAGCCATAGAGTGCATTTGTGCACAGTGGAAGCCAGAGACCCAAGTCTGAGGCTCAGAGCAGTGAGGGGCTGCTATCTAAATGGACGGTGTTGCCAAGGGAATAGTCTGTAGGAGACAGACGAGAGCCTGAAGTGGAAGTCCTTAGCAGCACTGCTGTATGTATAAGCCAGGAGGCTGAATGTCATTTTGTTGATGAAAAGGAGTGCTGAAACCCCTGCGAGGGAAACCTTTGACTTTGTTTTGAACTTCTTTTAATAAAAATGGGCAAACAGCCCTTAAAAAGAAGAACCAGCGAGTGGCGGTGTCCTTCAAGCTCTACCTTTGATGCTAGTCCTTCACACGTGGTGGAGAATTTTGGCACAATCTGAGATCCCTACAATCAAGTAAATTCATCTGTTATATGAACTGTGTTTTTATTGCCAGAAACTGCATAATCTGTGTGTGTTCAGGTGAGGAGAACCTGCAAGAGAAAGGTAACTAGCCTTAAAGAGACAGTGCTCCAATTTGTTGCTGAACTGTGAAAAAAATTTTTTTGGAGTGATTGTGAGTATGGGGCGATCAAAACGTCTAAAAGAAGCAAGGATGGTTGAGATGATAGATAAAGCTCTGTGGCTGGAGGGGTTGTTACCACTTGTCTGAACCCCATACATGCCTAAACAGAGTTTTCCAAGGGAAAAGAGGGCTGCTGTTGTCCCTAGCAACCCTGGTGCAATGAGTGCACAGATGACGGCTAGTGTGGAGAGTCCACCAGCATTTGAATCTGCAGTGGATTGGTGCAAGTGACACCTGGCAGAATTGGACCAAGCTAAAGTGGAAGGCAAGCCAACCTTCGATACAAAAAGAGAGCTGCCGGATGTCCATGCCTGGGAGAGGGGTGTTGTTGCCCCTGGCAACCTTGCTGTAGTTAAACCAGCAGCTGTTGCGAAAAGTGTGAAAGTGACACAGCTTGAGACAGGGTCCAGCAGATGCAGTGTGGGAAACCCTGACAAGACATGGAACCAAGGGGGCGCATGCGCGGCGCAAAGCTGGAAGGTCGCATCTAAGCAGAGCTCCGTGCACCGTGGGGACTTCGACGCCTTCCCTGGGGCCATCAAGCTTACGAACAACGCTAATTCTTACCTGCACCCCCGGGGGAGTGAGTGGTGCATGCCGTCCTCAAAGTCTCGCCGCGGGAAACCAGCGCAGAAGACCCTCACGAACTATCTCCTCAGAGTCCGGGAGATGTCGGGGAAGAACCAAGATGGTGCAGTACCACACTGTGATCTACACGCGGCTCAAAGCCCGGCGGCCTCCCCTGCATACTCGTCTGTGGATGGTGAGTACAGCTTGCAGCTCACCAAGGCGGACCTTGATGATAGTCTAGCAGCCATGTACACCAAGCTGGCTGAAAAGTTCCAGACTGAGCTCCATAAATCCACGCACACTCTGCAGCAAGAGATGGCGGTCCTGGGGGGGAGGACGGATCTCTTGGAGACTACTAAGCATGATGAGCTTCAGCTGGCTTATTCGGATCTCCGAAAAGATCATGAACTGCTTAATGATTCTGTGTCACAGCTCCAGTCCCACTTAGAGGGGTCCCGTAGGGGGTCACGGAGCTTGTCCCCGCCGTCCACAAGTTGTTTCAGTCCCTGCTCCCTGCTACCCCTGTGGCGGCTTTTGCTTGTGACAGGATTCATAGAGCCCTAAGCCGCCGGATGATAAACCTCGCAGGGATATTGTATTATGCCTTAAAGACTACCTGATAAAAGAGGAGATCCTGAGGGCCTCCCGCAATACCCCAAACATTGTGCTGGACGGTACCAAAATACAAATGTTTCTGGATATATCCCTGGCCACGCTAGACAAACGCTGCAGATTCAAGGAGATCACAACTCCTTTGCAGGAGGCCAGGATTCGTTACCGGTGGGGGTTCCCCTTTAAGCTACAGGTCCCACATCAGAGGACTACATACACAGTGGTCACCATTCAAGAGGGGAAGGAACTCCTAGTCAAGCTTGGCCTTATGGCGAAAGAGGACCTTCCGAGGAATACCTCCACCCCCCGCCCGTCGGCCATCTGGTCCACCCCATCGCCACGCAGGGACCGCAGAAGCCAGAGGCAAGATCTACGGGAGCGTTTGAACTGTGAGCTGGCTTTTTCCATCTTATCCGGGCCCAACTGAATGGCGGCAGTATGTATCTCTAACTAAAGTTTTTTTCTTTTTTCATCCCCTATGGCTGAGGGTCTTTCTGGAACGGTCGAGGAGTGCCTCCTACATGCAGGGGGAGGGGGTTTTCTGGGGGGGGGGTTTCCCCCTACCTCAAGGACTCTTCCCTCCCATTTTTTCCGCTGTTTACTCCTCATTGCACCATATTTTGCCTGAACTGTTCCCCGCGGTGCAATCCTGCAGCGGTGCCCGCTTGGTTGTTTCCCCACACTGGTGGTTACTGCCTTTCTAGAAGGTTGTCAAGAGTGTTGGACATTTCAGTCCTATTGGTCAGGAAGTTTGTAGCCTGACAAATTACTGCTTTAACCTACTGTCGGGATAGTCTTTCCCCTCCCGACCCAATGGTTTATGTGTGTTTTTTTTTCTTCTTTTTTCACTTTTTGGTTTCAGGATATGGGACTCTTTTTGCTGAATCAATTTTTACTGTCCAGATGCGTGATGGTATTTGTTATTTCATGGGTAAGCCGGATGGTCCCCAGCTCACTGAGGCACAGGACTGAGATGGCAGGCTCCTCGGGACCCTCCCACAAGGTGATGAACCTATATGCCCCCACAATTACAAAATGGGTATTAGATTAATTTCCCATAATACTAGGGGGTTTAATTCCCCTCAAAAATGGAAGAAGGCATTTAATGCCTATAAACGCCTGAGGGCGGATATCATATTATTACAGGAGACCCACTTCTCTGAGAGTAATCACCCTACATTTTTTGATAGATCTTTTGGTCCGGGATACTTTACAACTTTTGGGTCTAGGTCCAGAGGAGTGGCGATATTTCTGAAAAAAGGTTTGATGTTTGATGTTGAACATGTATATAAAGATCCAGCTAGTAGATTTATTATTTTGCAGGGCTCATTGCAAGGGAAAAAGGTAACGATAGCTAATGTATATGCCCCCAAGCTACCTTTTTTAGGATTTTTTTTCACATTTTGGATAAATATAGCTCCCCACATCTGCTGTTGGGAGGGGACTTCAACTTGGTGGCACACTCAGCTCTAGACAGAAGCAGGCCTGGTAGCGCCTCCAGTGCTTTCCCCAAAACGTTGAAGTCGCTGTTGCACACTCACAACCTGGTGGACTCCTGGAGAGCACACAATGTGGGGGCCTGGGAATACACGTTTTATTCCCACCCCCACGATAGCTACTCCAGGATAGATTATCTATTCTGCTCCCCCATACTGCTCGCGAATTCCACCTCTGCTGCTATTCATTCCTGCCCATGGTCGGACCACCAGATGGTTTCCTTAGATCAGGGGTCTCAAACTGGCAGCCCTCCAGCTGTTGCGAAACTCCAAGTCCCATCATGCCTTTGCCTTTGGGTGTCATGTTTGTAACTGTCACCCTTGCAATGCCTCATGGGACTTGTAGTTTCGCAACAGCTGGAGGGCCACCAGTTTGAGACCCCTGCCTTAGATTGTTTCCCACATAGGCCTTAGGCCCTCTGTTGCAGGATGGAGATTGAATGAGTCTCTCCTCACGGACCCTATAGTAGTGTCGCAGCTGGCTAAACACATGGCAGAATATTTTACCACTAATGACACTGGAGAGGTCTCCCCCCCGACCCTTTGGGCGGCCCATAAGGTGGTGCTCAGAGGCCACCTTATTCAAATTTCGGCTGAGAGAAAGAAACAGAGGCTGATAGATATTACTAGACTCACTAAGGACTAGGGGTGCAACGGATCAAAAAACTCACGGATCGGATCGATCCCTTGGATCAGGGGTCACGGATCGGATCATTTTCGTATCACCACTACTAAGGACCTAGATAGGCTATACCACGTACATTCACAAAATCACGCCGCAGACCTATTGTGTAGAATAAATGAAAATAGATTAGCGCTGGACAAGATTCTGTCCGAGCAGACGGAAAGATCCTTGAGATGGTCCGGAGCCAAGTTCCTGTTGCACAGTAACTCGGCCTCAACCATGTTTGCTCGGAAGCTAAACCAATCAATACAACCCTCCCACACATATAAACTGAGGAATCTTGCTGGTAGTTTGGTTTCCCACCCTACAGAGGTTTTGCTAATTTTTTCTAAATTTTATACTGAGCTTCTTTCCCCACCTTCCTCACCCCCAGATCCTACCCTCAAATCTTGGTTAGATGACCTGCCTCTCCCTGCACTGACACAGGAGCATCTGGCTGAGCTGAATGCACCTTGTTCAGAACTGGAGATTGCAGCAGTTATCAAGTCACTAAAGCCCTCCAAGGCTCCAGGCCCTGATGGATACTCGGCCCCATATTATAAGAAATTTAGAGACACTTTGGTTCCACGCCTGAAATCCCTCTTCGACCATATACTAGAAGGCAATGTTTTTCCGGATGACATGCTTCTTGCGAACATGTCATTGATCCCGAAGCCCAATAAAGATCATACCCTCCCCCAAAATTATAGGCCTATTTCGGTCATTAATAACGATTTGAAGATATTTGGACGGATATTGGCAGACCGACTATCAAAGATTATTACTTCCCTAATCTCCCCAGATCAGACGGGTTTTATCCCTTCCAGGCAAATTACAGACAACATTAGGCTCGCCTCTAACATTATTTAGGATGCGGATTTACTCCTTAGCCTGGATATTCACAAGGCTTTTGATAGCGTGCTGTGGCCGTATCTCGAACTGACCTTGGAGAGGTTTGGCTTCTCTGGGGCCTTTGTTCATGGCTTTAGGGCGCTTTATAACCACCCGCGCACCCGTATTAAACTCCCGGGCTGTAATTCCGATTATTTTATGTTGGGTAGGGGTACGAGACAAGGTTTTCCATTATCTCCACTTTTGTTCGCGCTCGCTATAAAACCTTTGGCCAGATCAATTAGCCTAGACCCTAACATTAAGGGATATGCTAAAGGCGATCAGGAGTTTAAACTTAGCTTATATGCAGACAATGTCCTTTTATTTCTACCAGACCCTATTGTCTCGATTCCCAATCTTATATCTACCTTAAGCACCTTCAAGAAAATTTCGGGTCTAGGGGTCAATCTATCCAAATGTTCCGCCCTCCCTAGTGCTGACTGGTCTTCAGCTTGTCCTGTGAAACTTCCTGCTATCCGTTTGATTAACCTGATACCCGTTGCTGACTCTGGCTTGCCCTGACGCTTCTCTGGACTCTGATTATTTGCTGACTTATGGTTCCTGATCCCGGCTTCCTTGACCCTGCTACTGCTTTCTCCTTGAACTGCGCTGCCTGCCTGTTGCTGAACCCGGCTACCCTTGACCTCTGTTCCAGTTTGCTACGTTCCAGAATCTGCATGTGGGTTGGAGTTCCCCTTTACACCTGCGCTTCCATAAAAGTCTCTGGAACCTGTCTACCCATCGGGATCTCCAAGTTTCACCTGCCCCTACAACTTCTGCTAGCAACCTCTACTGGCACTCGTGTTCCTCCTAGCCTTGCCACCATCTGTTCCACCCTCAGTGGGGCTTGGACTGGAGATACAAGAGAGGCCGACCTCGTCATATCAGACTCCTACCAGGTACGTGACAGTACCAGTCAGCCAGGGATGGAGTCTGAAAGGGAGGCCTCTCCATCTAAGGACTTGCTCGAGACAATCTCTGCTCTCACCCATGTTGTGCAGAGCTTACAGAGCGATTTCAGTCGCATAGAAGAGCAACTCTTGGACAAGAAAGGAGTCGCATCTGCTTGCGTTTCTCCTCCTCCGGAACCCAGAGTGCCTATCCCTGAACGGTTTTCCGGAGATCGTAAAATGTTCAGGACTTTCCGGAACTCCTGTGAGCTCTACTTCTCCCTGCTACCCAGGACCTTTGTAGCTGAAGACATTAAAGTAGGGTTTGTGATTACTCTTCTCCTGAACGAACCGCTGTCCTGGGCCCTTCTCCTTCGGGAGCAGCATGATCCTGTTCTGGCAACCACCGTTTCCTTCTTCGCGGCCAAGGCCCAGCTGTACGCTGACCCTTTCCGCCAGCAGTCTGCAGAATCTAAACTTGGCAGGCTCCAACAAGGGTCAAGGCCGGTTGAGGATTACATTTCAGACATTCGTGTCCTGTGTGCGGACACCCTATGGAATGATCCTGCTCTTCGCCACCAGTTTCGTCTTGGTCTTTCAGACCCTTTAAAAGATGAAATAGCCAGAATTGCTACTCCTACGTCCCTGGAAGGTCTGATTAGCGCAAGCACCCTGATCGACCGGCGATTGCGTGAAAGGCAATCTGAAAGGACTAAAAAGACTCTTTCTGTGGCTTCTTGCCCCGACACGCCTGCTGCCACATTTGATGTGTCTCCCAGAGGGAAGAATCAGCACAGGACATACCACAGGAGTTTCTTCAGATCACCTCTTTCCCCAGCCGAACGGCACCGACGACAACATGCCAATCTGTGCCTCTACTGTGGAGAAGCAGGTCACTTTATACAGACTTGTCCAGCAAAATCTTGTAGAACCTGCCCTCCACAGCCCCCTGTGGAGCTTCCCTCTGGAGATGCCCGGTCTCACATTTCCCTCTCCGTCATTCTCCACTTAACCGGGAAGTCACTTCCAGTATTAGCCATTATAGACTCTGGTGCTTGTAGCTGCTTTGTGGACTCCACATTTGTTTCCCTTCATCAGCTTCCTGTATGTACCAAGAGACAGGGGTTCCGGGTCCACTTGGCCGATGGCTCTGGAATTAAATCTGGCCCGGTCACTCAAGAAACTATACCTATTTCTTGTCAAACCTCCTCTGGTCACCATGAATTCCTGCGGTTGGATGTCATTACCTCGCCTATGTTCCCCATCATCCTGGGCATCCCCTGGTTAAAAGCACATAACCCGCACATCAATTGGCTTACAGGAGACGTCACCTTTTCTTCCAGCTATTGCCAGATGCACTTTTACCCCGAAAGGACTGCTTGTACCACTCCTCTCCTAAGTCTACAGTCCGACCCAGAAACCGTTAAGTTGGTCCCGGTTGCCTACCACGAATACCTTGATGTGTTTAATAAAAAGAGTGCAGACACCCTTCCACCTCATAGGACTTACGATTGCCCTATTGATCTCCTACCTGGGGCAGAGATCCCCTTTGGGCGGATCTATCCTCTCTCCGAACCAGAACTGGAAGCCCTCCGTGCTTATATCGATGAAAGTCTGGCAAAGAAGTTAATTCGGCCCTCCACATCACCGGCAGGTGCCGGTATCTTCTTTGTAGAGAAAAAAGATCACTCCTTAAGACCTTGTATTGACTACCGGGACCTTAACAAAGTCACAGTCAAGAACCGGTACCCCCTTCCCTTGATTCCTGAACTTTTCCAGAGGCTGCGGGGGGCACAAATATTTTCCAAACTGGATCTGAAGGGTGCATACAACCTCGTCAGAATCAGGGAGGGGGACGAATGGAAGACGGCTTTTCGAACACGCTTCGGCCATTTCGAGTACCTGGTCATGCCATTTGGACTCTGCAATGCTCCAGCCACATTCCAGCACCTGGTGAATGATGTCTTTCGGGACTACCTGGACTTGTTCGTTATAATTTACTTGGACGACATCCTGATATTCTCCGAATCCTTGGAAGCACATCAATCTCATGTCCAGAAGGTACTGGCCCGACTCCGGAAACACTCCCTCTATGCAAAGGCAGAGAAATGCGACTTTGAGAAAAGGACGGTACATTTCCTGGGACTGGTCATCTCTGCCGATGGAATCTCCATGGACCCACAAAAGGTCACTTCGGTTCTGGAATGGCCTGCCCCTACCGACAAAAAAGCTGTTCAGAGGTTTGTGGGGTTTGCCAACTTCTACAGGAAGTTTATCAAGAAATTTTCCGGTATCCTTTCTCCCATTACTCAACTAACCAAGCAACACATTCCTTTCCGTTGGACACCTGAAGCTCAAGAGGCTTTTGAGCAATTGAAACTTTTATTCACCTCAGCTCCCATCCTGAAGCATCCTGACCCATCCTTGGCCTATGTGTTAGAGGTTGATGCTTCTGAGAGTGCAGTCGGGGCTATATTGTCTCAACGTCAAGGCCCTAAGTCCTTACTCTACCCTGTGGCCTTTTTCTCCAAAAGACTAAACCCGTCCGAGAGAAATTATGACGTGGGAGACCGGGAGCTACTGGCCATCAAGGCTGTGCTTGAGGAATGCCGCTATCTCCTGGAGGGAGCTGTCCACCCGATCCTCATATTTACGGACCACAAGAACCTTGAGTACCTGCGAACAGCTAAGCGTCTAAGACCTCGACAAGCAAGATGGGCACTGTTCTTTTCTCGGTTCTCATTCCATATAACCTTCCGTCCTGGTTCTAAAAATGGCAAACCAGATGCCTTGTCCCGCATGTTCAATGATCCTGTAAATCCCCTGGAGCCTGATACCATTCTCCCGGCCAAGAATTTTCTGTTCCTTCAAACGGACCTGATATCCCAAATAAAAACCAGTGTGGTTAATCAACCACCTCCCCAGGATTTGGCTCTTCAATTAAGGGACGGTTATTTCTTCCATAAGGAACAAATCTTTGTCCCGGAGCAATTCAGAGTGTCCATTCTAAGACGCTGCCATGATCATCCTCTAGCAGGACATTATGGAATCCGCAAGACTGACGATTTGGTCTCCCGTACCTTCTGGTGGCCTGACCTGATGCAGGACTGTAAGAGTTATGTTGGATCCTGTACAACGTGCCTTCAGAATAAAACCGCCAGAACAAAGACTTGGGGTCTCTTGGAGCCTCTCCCCATACCTCAGAAACCGTGGAGCATGATCTCAATGGACTTCATTGTGGAGCTACCCCCATCCGAAGACTTCACTACCATCTTTGTCGTGGTAGACCGCCTAACCAAAATGGCTCACTTTATTCCTCTGCAAGGGACCCCTTCCGCCTCTGAGACTGCCTCTGCCTTCATCAAAGAGATTGTCAGACTGCATGGTATTCCAGATAGCATCATCTCCGATCGTGGCGTGCAGTTCACCTCTAGATTCTGGAGGGCCTTATGTGAAGCACTTAATATTGAGCTCTGCCTCTCCACAGCGTACCATCCGCAAACTAACGGACAGACCGAGAGGACTAACCAAACCCTCGAACAATACTTACGATGTTTTTCCTCCTTCACGCAGGACGATTGGCTATCTCTCCTTCCGCTGGCAGAGTTCTCTTACAACAATAGTATCCACTCAGCAACCAAGCAGTCACCTTTTTTTGCCAATTTTGGATATCATCCCTCTTTTCTGCCTGAAATATCTGTGGAATCTTCTCTACCTGCGGTACAGGATCGATTAAGCTTCTTCAGCACCAACAATCAAATCCTACAAGAAACGATCTCTAAGACCCAGGTTAGCAACAAGAAGTTATTCGACAGAAAGAGGAGGGGTAACCTGAATCTAGAACCAGGGGACAAGGTCTGGCTGTCCACGGCGAACCTGAAATTGAGCTGTCCTTCTAAAAAACTCGGCCCTAAGTTTTTGGGACCGTTTCCTGTCAAACGGAGGGTCAATGCAGTAGCTTTTGAACTGGCGTTACCCAAAAGCCTGAAAATACATCCGGTTTTCCATGTTTCTTTATTGAAACCCACCGTGCCCAACCCCTTTCCTGATCAGGTGTCTGGGACCCCTCCTCCGATTCTTCTCGAAGGAAATGAGGAATTTGAAGTGGAGGCCTTGCTGGACTGTAGACGGAGGAATAATCAGATGCAGTTCCTTGTCAAATGGAAGGGCTACGGTCCTGAAGAAAATTATTGGGAACCAGCCTCCAATGTACATGCCCCAAGACTGGTACAAGCTTTCTTTCAGCGACACCCTGAAAAAAGAGCCCTAAAGGGCATCCGGAGGCTGCCCTTAAGGGGGGGGCAATGTAAGAGAACTATGTATTCTCGTATGGCGCATATGCGTGCGCCAATGCGCATGCGCGTGCACAATGAACGGCGTGCACGCGCAGGAGCGCGCCCCTAACGCCAGTTGGCGCCAGATGGCCTATTTAAAGGGTGCTCTGACTCCCTACAAGTGCTGACTGGTCTTCAGCTTGTCCTGTGAAACTTCCTGCTATCCGTTTGATTAACCTGATACCCGTTGCTGACTCTGGTTTGCCCTGACGCTTCTCTGGACTCTGATTATTTGCTGACTTATGGTTCCTGATCCCGGCTTCCTTGACCCTGCTACTGCTTTCTCCTTGAACTGCGCTGCCTGCCTGTTGCTGAACCCGGCTACCCTTGACCTCTGTTCCAGTTTGCTACGTTCCAGAATCTGCATGTGGGTTGGAGTTCCCCTTTACACCTGCGCTTCCATAAAAGTGCCTGGAACCTGTCTACCCATCGGGATCTCCAAGTTTCACCTGCCCCTGCAACTTGTGCTAGCAACCCCTACTGGCACTCGTGTTCCTCCTAGCCTTGCCACCATCTGTTCCACCCTCAGTGGGGCTTGGACTGGAGATACAAGAGAGGCCGACCTCGTCATACCAGACTCCTACCAGGTACGTGACACCCCTCTTCATGGGATCCCATGGCTTCACTTTGAGCGGGTGTCCGTGGACCCATATTATCTCCCAGGTTTGCTCTGGGCCGAGTCGATTGGCCCCGGAGAGGTTTCCGCTTTAAATTTGGTAGTGGGACAATCCCTACGCCTTTGGTCCCTATATAAGACAAAACTCTCCCTGCTACCCCCCAAGCCCAGATTGGCCTCCTTTATTGGGGACCCCTCCTTTCCGGCAGCTTTTCCCACCCGGAATAATTTTGCCCTGTGGATCGAGGGGGATTTGGTTAAGGCATTTTTTCTCCTCACGATATTCAGGCGCAGTCCCTAATCCCATCAATACCTTTGAGAGTCTCTGTGGCCCTGCATCAAGGGACAGGGGGACCATCTCCCGTTTATATGATTTTCTGGGAGGTCTTGGCCTTTCAGAGAAATCTACTGCCATGCTGGGGTGGGAGAGGGAAACTGGAGAAGTTGCATCCCCGGAGGAATGGAGTATTAGGATCTTGAATATGCACAAGTGTACAAGGTCGGTGGCGGTCAAGGAAACAGTGGTGAAGCTACATACTAGGTGGTATTATACCCGCGCTAAGCTACATAGATTCTTCCCCACTGTTTCCGAGCTCTGCTTCAGAGGCTGTCCAGAGGTGGGGACCCACTTACATATCTTTTGGAGCTGTACAGCCTTGAGGGACATATGGGATAAGGTTACTGATAGGGTGGCGGGGATCACAGGGGGTCTACCTACCCTGACGTATCAGATGTGCCTATTCTTTGCAGACATCCCCGGCTCCACCCCACCTGAACAAAAGTTGTTGCACACACTCTTCAGTGCAGTACAGTAGTCCATAGCCTTGTTTTGGTGTACTCCGGGGGTCCCGTGGGACCAGGTTCTTAAGCGTATGGCGGCTATTCAGATTATAGAGAGGGTATTCCACACCATCATGGATACTATGCCTATTTATGACCTGAAATGGAAGCCCTGGGCCCCATAAGTATCTGCTCCCTATTTGGGGAAAAACTCTCCTTTACTCTCACGCTAGGATGACATATTGTCAACACCTTCGGTAAAAGCTTCCCATATCGGGTCATGTTTTTCATTTTGTTATATGTATTATTTGACTCTCTCTCTTTGTTATTATTTTTTCCAGTTTTATATGAACATAAGTTTTTTCTTTGCAAGAAGAGAAAATGAACAAAAACATTGTTATGCCTTAGGAGCATTTTTTCTATCGCATTTTGTTTTTGTGTTATGGTTTCACAGTGTAACGGGGTGGTCTGGAATGCCCTGGATTTGCAGGTTTTGACCCTCTTGAGGGCTGCCTCCACAGGATCTTGCAAAATGTTTGTATGTTTTCATGTATTTTATCCTGGTCACTAATTGTATGTACCTTTAATTTCTCAATAAAAAACGTTTGTATGAAAAAAAGACATGGAACCAAGTGCGCTGTTTGCGGTGCAGTGAGTGGGGGCATGCAGTTTTCAAGTGCAAAGCTACCTAGCAAAACAGGTCTGAGAAGCCTGTGTTATATGACAGAAGAGAGGCTGATCAAAGGCCAGGACAGAGAGTGGTTGTCCATAGCAACACAGAGGAGGCCAGTCGGGCTGTCTGTGGACCATGGGGTGTGCCTCCCAAGGGTCGTGACAAGTGGCTTCCTGGAGGAGCCAATACAGCATGTTGGAGAGAGCCAGCAAAGCTCTGCTGGGAGACTGCGATCTCCCATGGCAACGAGAGTGGAAGTTGTGCCTGGAGGGAATCATCAGGAGAGAAACGCACTGGGGAAAAGCCGTCCAGTACCATGCCTGGAATGTGGTCAGCTGGGGCACGAAATATTGTCTTGCCCTAGATTCTGGGGTGCACCTCGAGGTAATGTTGCTCAGCAGAACTCTTTACCTGTGAGCCAAGATCCCTTTGCAAATATGTTTGCAGTCACCCCTGGCAACAAGGAGGAGTTTTCTGTGGTGTCTGCATGCGGTGCTAAACAGTGGGAGATGCCTGCTGTGATTTCATCCCATGGCCACCAGGGGGAATTGGCTAGTAAATGTGCGGCTGAGGACTGGTTCTTAAGACAACGTACTCTAATGAAGATGGTGACCCAAACTACTGTGGTGGGTAAGACTATCTTTAATGAAATAATGCCTGGAACTGCTGATTTCAGGTATAAAAGAACTGGCTACGAGACTGTCCATGATGATGTGAGATTGACTCCAGTTAGTGGGGCCACAGAATGTGCGCTTGAGAATGACTTTTTCATACCCAGTGGGAATGCAGGGGTTAAAGTCCAAACAGAACCTGTGTTGATGACTAAAAGTGATGACTAAAAGTGTTGGCAGTGGGCTAGGACAGCCTGCAAAAACGAAAAATGCTATAAGTGTTACTGTTAATGAAAAGTTTGCTGCTGTTGGGAAAACCCCAGGTTCTTCCAGAGCAAAAGCTGTTGTCACAAATGGTCGTTGCCTGTAGCAATTGGTGGTAAGACAGCACAGTTGTCCCCAGAAATCTCCAGGGAACTTCATGTATTGGAGTCGGAGGTTGCCATGGACAACTGTGATGTCACTCTGGTGGGACAGAGTGGAACTGTACCGTGTAATGCTGCTAGTACTAAAAATGTGCCGGTATATGGTGGGTTAACACAACCTGTGAAAAATGCAAAGGTGTGTGAGGCTTATGAAGCGCCGCCCGAGCAAGGTGGTGGTTGTGGTGTATTGCAACCTGTGGTGCTAAAACATGTGTTACCGAAGTCTGCCATGATTCGTAATTTGGGTGATGAATCTGCAACTAAACCCGTCTGTTCTAATGTGTCTCCTTGGGCGGATGGATCAGGGCTGAGGAGCGCCGGTGAATAAAGCACAGCTACAACGGATTGGGATAGTTGGGGTAAAAATCTAATGTCCCTGATAGATGAGGCTTTCATGCACAAAAATAAGGTGGACAAAGTCTCTGCTGTGCCAGCAGGAGGGACGGAAGAGCAGCTTATACCTGAGGGCGCGGTGGCTGCTGCAGGGGTTAACCCTCGTGAGAAATATGGACCATATAAGGGCAAGCACACAGCAGACACTTTGTCAGTAACCTACAAAAATTATGCTGACATGGCGTGTCAAAGTGACGTTGTCACTGGTAATGTGAAGCAGTTCATTGGTGCTGAACCTGAGAAGTTGGGTATGAGTCAAGCACCTGGCAACGCTCTGGTAGAGCACCAGGCTGTGGTTGTCTCCAGCTGGGAGAAGGTTCCATTAAACCTTGCAACCTCTCACGTCTCAGCAAGTGAGTCTGTATGCATCCCCAGTGTCAGGAAAGTCCCCAGGAAGGGTCTGGAGCCAAGGATATGGTTTCTAACAAAAGTGTTAAAGGAGATGCTTAAACTTTGGGATGTACAGCCAGTCTATACTGGGGTGTCTCCACCACACTCAGACAGTCTGGTACTGCGGTGTACCATTAGGTGGACCCCTGAGTGGCAGGTGGTACAGCACAAAGGAAGACAAGACAGAAATGGTTTATTTATGACTGTATTATCAGTGTTAAAAATCGCCTCTAGGTATGCTGATGGGTTACTTCCTGTACAAGAGGTATATGGGAGAGGCTTTGGCGAAAAGAAAGTGTCTGAGGTTTCACCACCTAACAGCCAGGTAGAAGGCATTTCTGCTGCTATGGTCCAAGGTAGTACTGGTCAGTTGTCGGTGAAGGGCGTGTATGCTGTACCAGTGGAAGAATCACATGAGATGGAAGGGCCAAGTGTGGACCAGAAAGCAGCAGAGATCCTGACCGGGGCTCAACCGAAGGTGGTTAAAAAGACTGGGGTCCCCAGTCCAATGTTTGGTTTAGGTGACAAACCCAATAAGGTCCCCGAGACAGGGAAACGGATAAGAAGTGCGGTAAAAATTGTATGTGTATCAGACAAGAGCTTGTCTGTTCAGGTGGATAAAAATACAGATGGCATCAGAACAGGTCAAGTGGTAGGACAGCTGCCTGCAGAGTGGGTGAACCCCGGGGAGGTCACGTCCTGTGAGGTTCCCGTGGGTGATGGCGGCCCTCCAGTATGTGTGCCCTCTGCAGACTCTGCCCTAGCAAATGCTAAAAAAAAAGACATTGGTGATCTGTGCAACATTGAGAGGTGTAATGTTGGTTTGAATATGTCTGTCAATGATGAACCAAATAATTTGTTAAAGGTACATGACAGTGTGGTGTCCAAAGGTATTGGGAAACCTGGGAACCTGAAGCGTGGAGGCAGAAGGGTTGGTAGAAAGACCAGGGGTGCCCTGTTAAAATTTCAGGAGAGGCAGTGCTAATGGAACCCCAAAAGAAGAGGGAGAAGGCTGAGTATAGGGAAATATAGGACCTTGTTAAGATCCAGGGTGGGACGTACCTGGAAGCGCACCCGGAAAAAAGGTTGGGCCTACGTGGCTGACAGCCAGCACAGAGGTGTCCCAACCATGATGACGGGTGCTGGTGTTCCGCCCTCTGGATCGAAACAAAGGGGGAGGGTATGTGGTAGTGTGGTACCCCACCAGTGGAAGAATAGAGGATTCTCAACCAGGCAGGTTGAGGGGCTCCAGGGTATTTGCTTGTTTTGGAGGAAACTGGCTTTTCAGTTTCCTCATGATTTCCTAAAGTCCACTTTGGGACCTGGAGCCTAGGGATTTCTTAGAGATCCGGGTGGGATGAAATCCCCAGTCCTGGATCAGGGTTTTGAGACTCACCGTCACACTGATTGTTCAGGTGTGTGTGGGCCTGATAGTAGAGTCAGGACCAGCATTCTGGGCTCCACCCTCCCGACAAGTGCAGGTGTGCACTGGGGAAGCCATAGAGTGCATGTGTGCATAGTGGAAGCCAGAGACCCAAGTCTGAGGCTCAGAGCAGTGAGGGGCTGCTATCTAAATGGACAGTTTTGCCAAGGGAATAGTCTGTAGGAGACAGACGAGAGCCTGAAGTGGAAGGCCTTAGCAGCACTGCTGTATGTATAAGCCAGGAGGCTGAATGTCATTTTGTTGATGAAAAGGAGTGCTGAAACCCCTGCGAGGGAAACCTTTGACTTTGTTTTGAACTTCTTTTAATAAAAATGGGCAAACGGCCCTTAAAAAGAAGAACCAGCGAGTGGCGGTGTCCTTCAAGCTCTACCTTTGATGCTAGTCCTTCACACGTGGTGGAGAATTTTGGCACAATCTATATATATATATAGAGAGAGAGAGAGAGAGGCAGAGTGCAGAACTAAATATACTCAAGCGGCTCCTCCGGGAGTAGCACTGCACTAATAATTTATAGAACATAAATATTTAGAAAGTAGAACTTTGACCTTTCAATAAAAAATGTGTGTAGCACTTGCATCTACATGCGTTGGCACTTACTGTACAGTTTTCTCTTGCCCCTCCTGCAAAGTCCCACCAACACTTAAGCCTACAATTGAGGTTTACCTAATGTAGATTTCTATAATAGTGTGACAATGATGCTGCACTTCTGAATTCAGAGTAGAGTTGCTACTCATGTAGGCTGTGCCTGTTTGCACTACAAAGGGATGATAAAATATGGCACTAGGTGTGGCTATCAGCATTGCCCACTGCTGATTGACAAGCCTGTAGCTTGTCAATCAGAACTTTGCAACACCACTGCTTTCTGACAGCATTGCCTCTGTTGCTGAAACCCTCACACTGAAGTATTTGGGAAGGGGAACGTGTGAAGCACAAGAAAAAGAGGATTTGGCTCAGTTAGGGAAGGTACGCATAGGCGTTTTAATGCTAGTGACAGACTGCATCATACAGTTATGGCCAAAATTGTTGGCACCCCAGAAATTTTTCCATAAAATCAAGTATTTCTCACAGAAAAGTATTGCAGTAACACATGTTTTGCTATACACATGTTTATTCCCTTTGTGTGTATTGGAACAAAACAAAAAAAGGGAGGAAAAAAAGCAAATTGGACATAATGTCACACAAAACTCAAAAAATGGGCTGGTCAAAATTCTTGGCACCCTTAACTTAATATTTGGTTGCACACCCTTTGGAAAAAATAACTGAAATCAGTCGCTTCCTATAACTATCAATAAGCTTCTTACTCCTCTAACCAGGAAATTTGGACCACTCTTCCTTTGCAAACTGCTCCAGGTCTCTCTTATTGGAAGGGCGCCTTTTCCCAACAGCAATTTTAAGATCTCTCCACAGATGTTCAATGGGATTTGGATCTGGACTCATTGCTGGCCACTTTAGAACTCTCCAGCGCTTTGTTGCCATCCATTTCTGGGTGCTTTTTGACGTATGTTTGGGGTCATGATCCTGCTGGAAGACCCAAGATCTCGGACACAAACCCAGCTGTCTGAAACTGGGCTCTACAGTGCGACCCAAAATCCTTTGGTAATCCTCAGATTTCATGATGCCTTGCACACATTCAAGGCACCCAGTGCCAGAGGCAGCAAAACAACCCCAAAACATCATTGAACCTCCACCATATTTCACTGTAGGTACTGTGTTCTTTTCTTTGTAGGCCTCATTCCGTTTTCGGTAAACAGTAGTGTAGCACTACCCCGTAGGAGCTGCTGGTTTAAGTTTTGGGCTTGTACTCTGTCTATCAACCCCTGTAATTTGGGTCGATTCCCCCTTGGCACAACTGGACAATAATAACAAAAATGTGATTGTGGGCTCCTAAAAGCTATAGAGGGCCACAATGATATCACACAACAATAAATGTAATTAAATAGTGTTACCTTGTTGTGGTTTTCCTGCCACACAGCTGCAAAAGACAGACTCCCACACAAGAAGTAGTTCAACCAAGAAGTAACGCGTAATCTCTATTTCATTACCAAGTAAACATATGTGACATTTGACTCAAACAGATCCCTGTGAGAGTCCACTGACATACATATACACAACAGTTCCAGGGTTTCACTTATAAGCTAAGAAACCCAAATGTACCGAACTTAGGATCAAACCTGAAGAAGTGCACGGTGGAGGAATCTCCCACTGTAATGATATCCGCAGTGGGGTACTTCTCCACCAAGTCCAACCCAGCTCACTGAAACAGCACAATGACAATAAAGTAAATGCAAACAGTTAATCTACACGTGTAAGTTCAACAAGCTATATGGCCCCCTGGTGGACAGCTTTACTGATACGTGTCCCGCTGTATCGACCTAGTCGTGAGCTGAACTAATGATTGATCCTAAAAGTCTCCAGTAATCTTCGCTAGCTTTTGTTGGTGCACTTAAGTATTTGTATTCCAAAAGAAAGGGTGAAGAAAGGTTAAACACTTAACATGTGTGGTGAAAGGGCAAGTGAAATGCGGATCCTTCCCAAAGCGCTAACTCACTCCTGAATGTGGCGCGTCTCCGCTTGCGGCACTGAAGTTGCCAGCAAGCGTAAGTAAAAGTATGGAAGTCACCTTCCTGCAACACAGTTAGTTATGTTGGTGGGCAGGTGCCCTCTCACCACATGAGGCCTCGCTGGTATTCTCCAACTGGGCCCTCTTGGTTCTTAGTCTCCAGACGAGTCGTGATCCCTGATCCTCCGCTTAGCTGCTCACAAGGCGTCGGTGGATAGGTGACTCTGGATGCTCGGGAGTGTAGAGCGGTTCTTCTTCCTGGTCCGATCAGCAGGGCTGTGACAGGAATCCCTCCATCAGGCCTCCGTCACTTTAGTCCAAGGCTTCTCCGGCCTAAGCATCCTCGCTGCAGGCCTCTTGCCTCTTGCAAGCTGGCGTCCCAAGAGACGGAACACAAGCCCCGCCTTGTCTTAAATAAGTTCTCCCAGCAGGCTGTGTTTGGCGCCACGCACCCTAGCAGCACAGTGGCATTGTGGGCCTTGTAGTCTATTTCTGACCCATAGCAATAGAGTCTCTGTCTCTCCGCACCACAAGGTCTGTCATGCATTGTTCTTATCATAGCTGAACCAAACAAATGGCAGCAGTATGATACAAACAGGCAACAAAAAGAGTTAAGTTCTTATTGGGCACAAACTGTAGTCCATAAGCTACGTGCAAAAGTGACACCTTGCTACAGTAGAATGATGTGCTTTACCAAAAAGCTCTATCTTTGTCTCATCTGTCCACAAGACGTTTTCCCAGAAGGATTTTGGCTTACTCAAGTACATTTTGGCAAACTGTAGTCTTGCTTTTTTATGTCTCTGTGTCAGCAGTGGGGTCCTCCTGGGTCTCCTGACATAGAGTTTCATTTCATTTAAATGTCAAAGGATAGTTCGCGCTGACACTGATGCTCCCTGAGCCTGCAGGACAGCTTGAATTTCTTTGGAACTTGTTTGGGGCTGCTTATCCACCATCCGGACTATCCTGCGTTGTAACCTTTCATAAATTTTTCTCTTCCGTTCACGCCCAGAGAGATTAGCTACAGTGCCATGGGTTGAAAACTTCTTGATAATGTTGCGCACTGTGGACAAAGGCAAATCTAGATCTCTGGAGATGGACTTCTAACCTTGAGATTGTTGATATTTTTCCACAATTTTGGTTCTCAAGTCCTCAGACAGTTCTCTTCTCCTCTTTCTGTTGTCCATGCTTAGTGTGGCACACACAGACACACAAAGCAAAGACTAAGTGAACTTCTCTCCTTTTTATCTGCTTTCAGGTGTGATTTTTATATTGCCCACACCTGTTACTTGCCCCAGGTGAGTTTAAAGGAGCATCACATGCTTGAAACAATCTTATTTATCCACAATTTTGAAAGAGTGCCAAGAATTTTGACCAGCCCATTTTTAGAGTTTTGTGTGACATTATGTCCAATTTGCTTTTTTTCTCCCTTTTTTGTTTTGTTCCAATACACACACAGGGAATAAACATGTGTATAGCAAAACTTGTGTTACTGCAATACTTTTCTGTGAGAAATACTTGATTTTATGGAAAAATTTCTGGGGTGCCAACAATTTCGGCCATGACTGTATACAGTATCTCACAAAAGTAAGTACACCCCTAACATTTTTGTAAATATTTTATTATATCTTTTCATGTGACAACACTGAAGAAATTACACTTTGCTACAATGTAAAGTAGTGAGTGTACAGCTTGTATAACAGTGTAAATTTGCTGTCCCCTCACAATAACTCAACACACAGCCATTAATGTCTACACCACTGGCAATAAAAGTGAGTACACCCCTAAGTGAAAATGTCCAATTTGGGCCCAATTAGCCATTTTCCCTCCCCGACGTCATGTGACTCGTTAGTGTTACAAGGTCTCAGGTGTGAATGGGAAACAGGTGTGTTAAATTAGGTGTTATCTCTCTCACTCTTTCATACTGGTCACTGGAAGTTCAACATGGCACCTCATAGAGGACCTTAAAAAAAAGAATTGTTGCTCTACATAAAGATGGCCTAGGCTATAAGAAGAATGCCAAGACCCTGAAACTGAGCTGCAGCATGGTGGCCAAGATGGTTTAACAGGACAAGTTCCACTCAGAACAGGCCTCGCCATGGTCGATCAAGTTGAGTGCACGTACTCAGCGTCATATCCAGAGGTTGTCTTTGAAAAATAGACATATGAGTGCTGCCAACATTGCTGCAGAGGTTGAAGGGGTGGTCATCCTGTCAGTGCTCAGACCATACGCTGCACACTGCATCAATCTGGTCTTCATGGCTGTTATCCCAGAAGGAAGCCTTTTCCAAAGATTATGCAAAAAGAAAGCCCACAAACAGTTTGCTGAAGACAAGCATACTAAGGACATGAATTACTGGAACCATGTCCTGTGGTCTGATGAGACCAAGATAAACTTATTTGGTTCAGATGTTGTCAAGCGTGTGTGGCGGCAACCAGTACTACAAAGACAAGTCTGTCTTGCCTACAGTCAAGCATGGTGGTGGGATTGTCATGGTCAGGGGCTGCATGAGTGCTGCCGCCACTGGAGAGCTACAGTTCATTGAGGGAACCATGAATGTCAACATGTACTGTGACATACTGAAGCCAAGCATGATCCCCTCCCTTTAGAGACTGGGACGCAGGACAGTAATCCAACATGATAATGACCCCAAACACAACTCCAAAATTAACGCTACCCTCAGCTTCTTTAGCATGGCAAAGGTGACGGACTGGCCAAGCATGTCTCCAGACCTAAACCCTATTGAGCATCTGTGGGGCATCCTCAAAACGGAAGGTGGAGAAGCGTAAGGTCTCTAACATCCACCAACTCCGTGATGTCATCATGGAGGAGTGGAAGAGGACTCCAGTGGCAACATGTGAAGCTCTGGTGAACTCCCTGCCCAAGAGGGTTAAGGCAGTGCTGGAAAATAATGGTGGCCACACACAATATTGACACTTTGGGCCCAATTTGGACATTTTCACTAAGGGGTCTACTCACTTTTGTTGCTAGCGGTTTAGACATTAATGGCTGTGTGTTGAGTTATTTTGAGGGGACAGCAAATTCACACTTTTATACAAGCTCTACACTCAATACTTTACATTGTAGTAAAATGTAATTTCTTCAGTGTTGTCACATGAAAAGATATAATAAAATATTTTCAAAAATGTGAGGGGTGTACAATTTTTTTTTGTCAACAGTTTCACTTGAGGGGCTAAACTACCATTCTCTACATTATCCTAAAATTTGATTTTCTCTTCCATGTTTATGCTTGAGTTGAATTTAAACAATGAAGTATTAAATAAAAATATGTGCTCATGAAAAATGTGTTATACTTTGCAATTCCAAAATTTGTTAAAGATGGAAATAATAGTTTTTTTACCTGGTCCCCAGAAAACCATTATGCCAGAGTTTTACTTTGAACAGCTTTTTGTGATTAAAAATGTAATTTATAACAAAAAATACTAATAATCAAAATAAAATACATAAACAACAGGTTTTTTTTTTTCGCAGACCATTATCATGGGCCATTACCATGCATTGGTCCAGTAGCCAAGTTGCTTCACTTTAAGTATTTTCCTCTTTTAGCAGTACAGTACAAAAAAAACAAACAAATACCCAGTACTGCAAATTCGCAATTGTCAGCTCACTTTGTTTCAATTAATTATGCTTCCAGAGAACATTGCTTGATTTTTGCATGAGTCCATTAATCAGATTCATACCATTATTCCAAAGCTATTTATAAAGCTGAAAACTAATTTCTCAATTTCTTAAGCAAAAGCTTATCAGTTGCAGCAGAAAATTACAGTTCTGACAAGGTCAGCATGTTAAAAACATAGAAAATGAAAAGCATACCAGGCAAGCACCAGAGAATAGCTAATGTAAAAGTAATTGTGTTCAGCCATTGAGAAGGTGTATAGTAATATTGGCTATATTAATGTGCAAGGCAAAATCAATGTATTCTGGTCAAAGAAGTCCCCTTGTGATTGAGAACTGTGCCTTGTCCTCTAGAATACCCAATTTTGATAGTCTACTAATTTGTGTGAAAAAGTGGCAGGGTTATATATGGGTTATTGTAGCATTAGGACTCAGTCTTAACCACTTATGCCTTGTACACACAATAGGAATGTATGATGAAAAAAGTCTGATGGAATTTTCCGTAGGATTTTAGAAATAGAACATGTTTTAAATTTTTCTGATGGCAAAAAATCCTATGGGAAATTCCGATCGTCTGTGTGGAACTCCGTCGGAGAAAAAACCCACGCATGCTCAGAATCAAGTCGACGCATGCTCGGAAGCATTGAACCTCATTTTTCTCGTCTCATCGTAGTGTTTTACGTCTCCGCGATTTGGATGGTCGGAATTTAGTGTGACAGTGTGTATGCAAGACTGATGGAAGACAGCTTGAACGGAATTCTGACAGAAAATTCCATCAGATTTTAGCCCATAGGAAATTCCTATTGTGTGTACAGGGCATCAGATTGAGGTCTCTAAAAGGTGGAATTAAAGCCTTACTCCAGGCAATTTTTTACTATGAATAAGGAACTATCGGTAGCACTTGAAACATGGATCTGTGTCATCACGATTGTAGAAACATTACCTGCCTTAAGCCTAGTATGACAGAATAAATATTTGAAAGTGATGTTATGTATTTGTATTGTATTTTTGTATTGTATTTTCGGACGAAAAATGTACTGATTAAATGAAAATCATACGATCTGGAATCGTCCGCAAATTTTTTTTGCATTTGTCAAAATTTTTAATGAAAGCTGTGTACTAATGATCAGATTATCAAACAATCTCTTTGAAAGCGGTATTTTTTGTACAATTTTCTGATTCATGTGTGTGGGCCTTTACCTGGCCTGCCTAGCAGGCTCTGATCATAAAAGTTGCTGATGCTTCAACCTCTGCCCAAGAGTACAAAAAGAGTAATGATCCATTGCACTGGGTCCAGTGGTTCATAATTTGAATGAGATAAAAGTGTGTGTGTATAGGGCACTCTGAATAGCAAGACTGAGCAGATGGTTGTGGTGGAAATGGAAACAGTTCAAGCGACGTGGAGTCTTCATACACTTAGGGCAGCACATGATAAAAGTGATCTCTAGCAAACAAGATAAAACAGAGAGAGACGCCGCTAAGTGCGGCATTAAAAACTTTTAATATCCAAAAAGGGATTAAAAACACTTATGCCGCGTACACACGATCATTTTTCCCGTCGGGAAAAAAATAAATTTTTTCCTTTGGACAAGAAAAACGATCGTCTGTGGGCTTTTTGTCATTTTTCCCGACGGGAAAAATGGCATTAATCACGACGAGAAAAATTAGAACATGCTCTAATTTTTCTCGTTGTGATTCCCGTCGTTTTTTTCCGCTGCAGTTTTCCCATAGGGAAACAAAGCCGGGGAGCCCACACACGGTCGTATTTTTCGACCCAAAAAAAAAATTTCATTTAAAACGCCCGTGTGTGGGGGGAACAAGCTGTTCCTCGTTTTTCACGTCGATTTTCTCGACGGTGTTTTCACCGTCGAAAAAATTGATCGTGTGTACCTAGCATTACAGGATAGTGGATAAAAGTGAGCTTATCGTAAGGATTTATAAGGAAGGTAATCTGGCATCAGGATGGTCCCAGTGTGTATATGGAGGTCCCAGGGGTGATCCGATCAGCAGCAGAAGGTCCCAGCTTGGCCAGCAGAGGGCCGCAGCAGTGGAAGCACCAAGAGAACAGCCGCACTGCCAGGATAAGCGTGGAACGCCCTGAGATGACGTCAGCGCGAGGAGACTAACAACCAGCGTAGACCACAAACTGGAAGTGAGGTTATAAAGGTGGGACGCATTTCGGAAAAACTGATTGGTTCCTTCTTCATGCCAATAAATGGAAGCTAGAAAGAATTGCTTCTAAAGCCCTGTACACAAGATCGGATTTCCTATAGATTCAAATCCAATGGATTTTTCCATCGGAATTCCGATGAAGCTGACTTCCATCAGTCTTGCCTACACACCATCAGTCAAAAATCCGACAGTCCCAAACGCCGTGACGTAAAACACTCCGACGAGCCGAGAAAAATTAACTTCAATGCTTCTAAGCATGCGTCGACTTGATTCTGAGCATGCGTGAGTTTTTTCTCCGCTGGAGTTCCACACAGACAATCGGAATTTGCTATGTTTTTTTTTTTCCATCGGATAAATTTAAAACATGTTCTATTTTTTCTCACCGATGGAAAAAAGACCGATGGGGCCCATACACGATCGGTTTGTCCGATTAAAAAAGTCCATCGGACTGTTTTCATCGGTAAAACCGATCGTGTGTACAGGGCATTATAGTCTTGGGGCAGACCGTGGGCGGGGCTATGGGCGGAGGGGGAAGAAACAGCCTAGGCCGGTATTGTGATGTGCTTTGCCAGCACTTGGAACACAGAGAATGACACAGATAGATATACAAAAATGCATACACAACAATGAAAAAAAATAAAAAAGACAAAAGAAGAGGGAAACTCCAAATGTCAAATGACAATGGACATGCAAGTGAAAGGCGGACATAGCAACCCAATTACATATCCCTCTCTATATACATACACGTGTACATGCATACATATATGGATTGATGTGGGTAAAAACACCATAGGACAAAAAACCTATATGCACTTGTAGCGCCCTCACCCGCTCTCTCTCCCTTCTTCTTGCTGGTTAACTCGCCTAGGGGGACCAGGGAGGTGGGTGAGGTGCTGCCACCAGCTCGCACCTCATATGTGTGTAGAGGTTTGAGCTAAGATCTTTACCTCCGGGTCTGTGTCCTTGTCCGGAGCTTCCACTTCAGATATGACAGGTAGATAGATGAATGTAGAACACTTTGCTCCCAGAAAAGTAAGCCCACACCAGGTGACAGTACAACATCTATATTTATTTCCGCAGAGATAAATATGCCTCTTTGCAAGCAGACAGGTTGATACAAACACAAACTTGGTGGGGAGAGGGTTCAGGCACAATTCTTTCGGATCAGAGAAGCTGTTAGGAACTCACAACAACTTTTGGCGCACGGTCGCTGCCACCGACCGTGAGGTTGGTCCCTGCAACAGACCGGGTGAACGATGAGGCCTCTGCCACAGACCTTTGGATAGGCCTCTGCCACTGACCTGATGTAGCTGGGTCTCTGCAAAGACCATAGAACATGGACTACCTTCTAATGGCGACCCCTGTTAGGGAGATGATCCATCCCGGACGGTCCCCAGAGGCCTGCACTGTCACCAGCCAATGCTGCGCTGGATCTTCAGGCCAGGTCACCTCCCTGGTTCTCCTCGTCCGAGACTCGGGTCCCCTCACTCGGGCCCCTAGGTATCTTCTCCCATACGGGACCCAGTCAAAGGTACTTGGCCCCAGGCCTCGGTTAGTACCTCACCCCAAGCTTAAGGTGCCTGGGATGGAACTCGAACTCCCTCGCACCCAGGCCGAGGGCACCTGGGCGCGGAGGAACAGAACAGCAGCCCCCAGGCTGAAGGTGCCTGGGGCTCGGACCTCGTGCGCAAGATGTCCGCCCCATTTATACCCTCTCCCAGCAGGCACAGCGGGTTCCCCGCCCCGCTGTACTACTGCCGCGAGAGGACACAAAGGGCACGGCCCTACAATGATGGTTCAACCCCAGCCCAAGGCGACAGCTCCACCCAGGGGCCGCAGGGAACTGAACACCATTATATCCTCCGCAAACCAAAATGGCCATAGATCCCTAATAATTAGTGCATCTGGGCCATGCTACCGCCCAGACACTCCCCCTAAATGTTGACACCCGCTACACACTAAAGAAAAATGTTTTAGGTAATAAAAAATACAGTATATATAAAATATTAGTGGTAAAGAGAATGCTAAGCTTAAAACATATATATATATATATATATATATATATATATATATGTAGCACACGGACCTTTTCCCTGCCTTTGGCTCACTTGCAGGTCAAGGCACACCGCACTATATGCCCGTACCCTCCTGTTTGAGGAGGTTGAGCGGTGTTAACAATTTTGGGTCCTGCAGCAAGGTATCCCAGCAGACTGGTTCTCATCTCCTAGAGTATAGGGACAAGTCTCTATTTTTCCCCCAGGAAGGCCAATGTCCACACCACTTTAACTCCAACGCTGAGTTTATTTTTATAAGCAAGTTCAAGTTCAGCAGACAGGAAAGGTGGATGAGAGAAAGGACAGTAAGGTTTTGGAGATAGGTCCAGGCACAATCTGGTACGATAGTCGCTACTCGATCCCGAGTAGGTTTAGCTCACCCGGATAGTCCCCTGTAAGAGCGGATCCTAGCAGCCGAAGTGACGCTCGAACGTTCACTTTAGGTTTCCTAGAGATACGATCGGGAGATCCTCTGCCACAGAATCTTTAAGTCCCAAACTCCTCAGCTATTGCAACACAAGGACAGGTGCCAGTGATAGCACGTTGCAAGGCCTGTGATGGATCTTTGAATCCCTCCAGAAGGTAACCAGGCCTCTCTTTCCGGTCAATCAGAAAGGTCCTCCCCCGGTCTCTTCTTCTTAGAGCGGGTCCACCCTTTCCTGGGCACCCTGGGATTCTTCTTTTGGTTATAGGCCCCAGCTAAAGGTGCTTGGCCCATTAGTGGAGTTGCAGCCCCAGGCTAAAGGTGCCTGAGACTGATACACGTGCGCACCCCTAGCCTGGAGGGCCGGGTGGCGCGAACCGCTCACACTCCAGACTCCCGACTTCCACCCAAAAGAATGGCATCTGCCCCTTATGTATGCACAGCAGGCCAACCACGCCCATTATACCGCTCCTGAGAGAGAACACCCTAAGGCATAGCAATATCACCCACGGTTCAACCCTGACCTGATATGGCAGTGCCACCTACAGGCCACAGGGAACTGCACATCAGGTTACATCACATAGGCAGAAGCGAGTACTAACAAATCAAAGTGGTCTGAGCCTGGCTACTAGCTCAGACCAGCCCCTAAATTTAAGTACATAGCACCCCTGAAAAGTAAAGGGGCGCTACATATATATATATAAAGAGAGAGAGAGAGAGAGAATTGAGCTGAGCAATACATGCCCAGTGAATAGAGAACAGGTGCATATGATATTATCCAGTAGCAGGCATACATATTTGAGTAGTATTTAATGCAACAAGTAGACTAAACATAGGTATATGATATATAATATTTATTATTTATTAGAGGACCTGTCTAGGTGAAAGATTAAAATGGAGGGGAATAAACTAAAGTATTGCACTAATTTCAAAATCCTCATTTAACCCTCCAGGGGCCAGGATGTCCAGAGAGAAAATCCAAATACATTTCTCTCTGGCAAAACTTGTGGAAGCGCTCAGCTGGGGGGAGGTCTCTAGGCATAGCCGAAACCTTTAAACCATCGGTGGATTTATTATGGTATTCAAGAAAATGCCTAGGAACACTGTGGCTATCAAAACCTTCAGTGATGAAATGGCGATGTTCGCTGATTCGCTTATGTAATGGCCTTATGGTTCCACCCACGTAGAAGAGACCACAAGGACATGTCAGACAGTAAACTACATGGTCAGAGGAGCATGTATGGAATCCCCTAAGAGGATATGTTTTCCCTTTAATGCAAAAATCCTTCTGACCATGTTTAACAAACCGACAGATCTTACAAAGAGGCTTATGGCATTGGTAGATGCCTGTGATAGCTAAAAAGGTGGGAAGGAAATACCCTGGGGGTGGTGGTTTCTTTTTGAGTTTGCTGGGTGCCAACTTACTTTGATGCTAGGGGCTTTCTGTAAGCAAACTTGGGTTTATTGGATAAAACAGGAAGGAGGTGTTGGTCCTGTTGAAGCAGGGGCCAATGTCTACGCACAATGTTTGCCATCTGTCTATGACAAGAGTGAAATTGGGTGATAATAAGGACGAGATGCGTTTTATTGTCAGCCTGAATTGGAGGACGTGATGCAGGTGGTGTATCTTTATAATGAGAATAGGCTGTTTCCACTATATCAACTGGAAATCCCTTATCAATTAATTTTTTCCTTCAAAATCTCGCTCTGTGTATCGTAGTCTGTGCTTCTGGTGCACTTATTTTTGAGCCTACAGAATTGGCTTTTGGGTATGTTGTTAAACCATTGGGGATGATGACAGCTTTTATAGTGAAGAAAGGAGTTTCCTGCCATTGGCTTTGTATAATTCCTAGCATGGATTTCCTTGCCAACATAATACAATTCTAAATCAAAAAAGGCCAATTTTTCTTTATCCATGACGGTGGTAAAGGACAAACCCATATTATTGTCGTTGCAATGTGTGACAAAATCCTGTACCCTGACGATGTGATTATCATCTGGGATGGCAATGAATCCAATGTACCTTTCATAGAACACAATATTGGACAAACAAAGATTATTGTGCCAAATATGAGATTATTCCCACTGTCCCATGGTGAGATTAGCATATGATGGCGCAAAGGTTGCTCCCATAGCTGTCCCAGTCACCTGTAGAAAAAATTCATCATTAAATTTAAAATAATTATGAGTGAGACAAAAAGAAGTTGCCTCTAAGATGGAGGCTTGTCTGGGGTTCAGCATGGGGTCTTCACATAGGAAGGATTGTATAGCACATAGTCCTACATCGTGAGGTATGGAGGTATATAGAGATTGCAAATCAAGAGAGGCCCAAAGGTATGATTTCCAGCAGATGTGTGCCATCTCTAATATATGACTGTAGGGATTGAGCAGGTGGCTGGAGAAATTGTTCGACATATTGTGAGAAGCCACTGGTAATGCTCCCCTTGGCTGCCACAATTTGTCATCCAGGGGGGTTGACAAGGTTTTTGTGAATTGCCTTGACCAAAAATGAGTAATGATGTGAACATGAAGAGCATCAGTGATAAGTGTGGTAGCTTCTGAAGTGAACTGAGGTAGGGGGTCAGTACTCAATTTAATATAGGTATTAGTATCAGTATCTTAGTGCTTCTGTAATGTAGTCAGCTTTATTTTGTACCACCATACCCCCTCCTTTGTCCGCAGATTTAATAACTAAGTCAACATTTTTAGTCAAGGCATCAAACTCTGTCTTTTCAGTATGTGTAAGATTGTGAGCAATCCTATTTTTACCTTTATGCTTACTTTTAGCTGAAGCAAACATATCCAAAATTTCAGCATAAACGATGCAATAGAAGGCATCCATGCACGAGCCCTTGGAGTGGGTGGGATAAAATGTAGATTTTGGTCTAAACTTCATACTTTGGATGGGTGGTGAACTCATGAGGTGCTAAGTGTACAGTATTAAATCCCCCTCAGAGCTCAAGTGAGAAAGGGGAGTGGTGGTGATTGCTTCTAGGGTCTGTATTATGAAAGTAGAGCTCTTCCAAGAGAGCCAAACCGATGGAGTCATCATTTGTAGTGTGGGATGTATCATCAGTAAAGGAATTGACAGGAGTGGGGTTAACCTTATTGTTGTTATTTTTGTTGTTTTTGTTGGACTGTATATTGTAAAACCTTTAGGGGTCAGAAGATGTATGAATTTATTCAAATATTTGAATAAAAGAAAGGGATTGGGTGGGACGGAGGCTGCAAAGTTGAGATCTCGGCTGAGTAGCGAAATCCCATCCCTCGTAAGGGGGTGGGTGGATAAATTGAAGATTTTCACTATACTCTCTTTCTCCTGGGGTCTGAACTTGGATCGGCCACCTCTACCCCGGCATCCTCTACTTCATGTTTTATTTTTAGGGGCTTGGTCCGGGGGAGATCTGGCACTAAAAAAGGGACCGCTGTAGGGTCAGTGGAGTGGGCTGTAATGGTGGATGTAACAAAAAGGGAATTGGGTCCATGCCAGGGAAAAATAGGTTGTCTGCAGAGCACACAGCCATTTCTCCTTGTGCTAAATAAGCACACCCTTCGTCTTAATGATATAATGCATCTCAAGCTAAAAGTCCACTCACCATTCATTTGCTTTCCCATTCATTCAAGTCAAGAGACATCACCAGACTGTTATGTTCATCTCCGCACGGCCAGCATCACTGACTGCCGAGCCCCTCACTGGCTCCTTTTATGATCACAAAAGATCTCACAAACAGGAAGTGATGGCTGCAGCAGCCAATCACGTCCTCCATGGGAGGGGACATCACAGGATGTCCCCTCCACACAGGAAATTACCATATAAGGATTTGACCATATAAGGATTTGACAACACAAGAAATACAGCTAAAGGATACAATACAACACAATACAATACAATTAAAGGATTCTGATGGGTGTGTCTGAGCAGAGACAGGGTGAATGTAAGCTAAACAAACATGGATGCAATTTCTGGTCAGAACAACCCAAGACTCCCATTTTACCACTGATAGGAATCCTTATTTTGCGCTAATCCAGAGAACAGAGCATACTCGGATTATACTATTATTGCTTGTGGAAGGGAGGCTATCTGCAGGCGTGCGCTACGAATCCTGACCATACTGATCAGACATAGCAGAGACAAGAGCGCACATCCGCCTATAACCAATAATGTCCTTGCAGAGCGAACATATTTGTCTGCGCTAATGCACAGAGGGCCCTTCGTCGGCGGGCATATCCCCACTCTGCAAACATCATCTCCAACCTTAAGACGTTTTTCCACTACCAGAAGGGTCTCAACCAACGTCAGTATGCCCCAGTCAGCTCTTTAGAGCGGGTTGCAGGAGAACTAACACTGGGAGACACTATGACAATACATATTAAATACATCTTAAAATTTCCACGACAGTCCAAAAGAAATTGATGGGCTGGATAGTACATTATCCAAAATGGTGGTAGACATGGATGTGGCATGGATGGTAGCTGCATCAGTACAAATAAGAGAAAGTGGACATGGTACCTGGTTGGCGGATATTGATTGGGGGTGAGGTATGGGAGAGCTGTACTTGAGAAACTGAGGATAATGGTGATGATTAGGCATGAGCCGATCACCCCCCGGTTCGGTTCACACCAGAACCTGCGAACGGACCGAAAGTTCGCGCAAACTTTAGAACACCGTTAAAGTCTATGGGACTCGAATGTTCGGAATCAAAAGTGCTAATTTTAAAGGCTAATATGCAAGTCATTGTCCTAAAAAGGGTTTGGGGACCCGGGTCCTGCCCCAGGGGACATGTATCAATGCAAAAAAAAGTTTTAAAAATGGCAGTTTTTTCGGGAGCAGTGATTTTAATGATGCTTAAAGTGAAAAAAAGTGTGAAATTTTCCTTTAAATACCGTACCAGGGGGGTGTCTATAGTATGCCTGTGAAGTGGCACGTGTTTCCCGTGTTTAGAACTGTCCCTGCACAAAATGACATTTCTAAAGGAAAAAAAAGTAATTTAAAACTGCTTGCGGCTTTAATGTATTGTCTGGTCCTGGCAATATGGATGAAAATCATTAAGAAAAATGGCATGGGTACCCCCCCCAGCCCATTACCAGTCCCTTTGGGTCTTGTATGGATATTAAGGGGAACCCCACACCCAAATGAAAAAAAAGGAAAGGCGTGGGGCCCCCAGGCCCTATATACTCTGAACAGCAGTATACAGGCGGTGCAAACAAGACAGGGACTGTAGGTTTGTTCTTAAGTAGAATCTGTTAGTAATTTTGAACTGGTACATTTTTAAAGTGTAGCTCCAGGCAAAAAATCTATTTTTAAGCTTTTTGGAAAACATAGGGAAGGGTTATCACCCCTGTAACATTTGTTTTGCTGTCTGTGCACCTCTTCAGAAGATTTCACCTCACTTTCTGTCCCAATGACAAATGTTTTTTTTAAATTTGGGGTTTGGTGATAAAGCATCAGTGGAGAGGAGACACAGTTTTCCCATATTAACTCTTACAGGAGAGAATTTCCCTTACTAGGGGTAGATTTCTTCTCACTTCCTGTTGTCTCCTTCCGTTTGCAAGTAGGAGTCGTTTGTAAGTTGGATGTTTGAAAGTAGGGGCCTGCCCTATATACTCTGCAGAAATTTGGGCCTTAGGTGTTGGTGTTGCCACAACACTGTAAGCCCTCACAGTTACTCTTGGTGGGCGCTGGAACGTCCTGCTGTGAACTATTATATCAAGAATTGTAATTACATGCCATTGTTGAACAGTGGTAGAAAAATTGGGCCTTTGGTGGTGCTGGTGCCACAACACTGTAAGTCCTCACAGTTACTATTGGTGGGTGCTGGAACGGGCCCTGCTGTGAAATATATCAAGAATTGTAATTACATGTCCCTGTTGAACAGGGGCAGAAAAATTGGGCCTTAGCCACTGGTGCCACAACACTGCAACCCCCCACAGATACTCTAGTTGGAGCGCAGGAATGAGCCCTGCTGCAAAGTATTGCATCAAAAAATGTAATTACATGCCCCTGTTAAACAGGGGCGGAAAAATTGGGCCTTAGCCACTGGTGGTGGCGCCCAGAACCAAAAATTTTCTTACAAGCTATCAGCATGATCATTGAGGAGGAAGAGAATAGTCACTCAGCATAAAAGGGTAGTCACTCAGCATCAGCATAGGCAGCCTTGAAGGAATCTGACATTTCAAAAAAAAATATTCGGTTACATCAGCATCAGGTGCTTGGTAGCTGGTGGTGATCCAAGACTGATTCATTTTTATGAAGGTCAGTCGATCTACCGAGTCGGTGGACAGGCGCACACTGTGATCAGTTAAAAAGCCTCCATCAGCGCTGAATGTGCATTCCGAAACAACACTGGATGCAGGACAGGCCAGTGGCTCAATTGCATACTGTGCAAGCTCTGGCCAGTGATCCATCCTCAAGACCCAGTAACCCAGAGGATTTTCGGTGGGAAAGGTGTCCAAGTCTGATCTTGCCCCTAGGTATTCCTGCACCATGTAAAACAGACGCTGGCGATGGTTGCTGGAACCGATCATACCTTGGGGCTGCGGACTAAAAAATTGTCTGAACTCAACGGTCAGACGGCCACCTTCTCCACCGCTCCTTCTTTGACTGACCAAAGCCTTAGCAACACGTTGTCCAGGACCAGGAATTTGTAACCTCCCAGTCTCTGGGAACGCGTTGCACAGACCTTTCTGCAAGGCCTCCCGAAGATGTTTCATCCTCTGCTCCCTCTGCGACTGCAAGATAAGGTTTGCAACCTTACCATTGTAACGTGGATCAAGGAGGGTTGCCAGCCAGTAATGATCCCTCTCCTTGATAGCACAAATACGAAGATCCTTCCGTAGGCTTTGCAGGATCAGGGAGGCCATACAGCGTAGGTTTGCTGAGGCATTCGGTCCGGAGTCCTCTGGGTCACTCAGGATGACATGATCCGCAGCCACCTCCTCCCAGCCACGCACAAGTCCATGGGTTTCTTGGGACTGTAATTGATCCCTTGAAGACTGATTCTGAGTGCTAGGCTCCACCTCTATGCTGACACAATCCTCCTCCTCCTCCACCTCGTCCTCTTCCTGTGTGATAGGCGGGCCAGCAGGAACACTGTCTGGATAAAGTGAGCCTTGAGAGGTAAGCAAGTCCTCCTCTTACTCCATCTGTTCTGCCTCAAGTGCCCTGTCCATTATTCCATGCAGCGTGTGCTCCAACAGGTGGACAAGAGGGACAGTGTCACTGATGCATGCACTGTCACTGCTCACCATCCTCGTGGCCTCCTCAAATAGTGACAGGACAGTGCATGCATCCCTGATCATGACCCCAAAAAAAACAAGCTCCCCTGACCCTGTCCTGGTGCCATATTGGCACAGGTACTCATTGATTGCCCTCTGCTGCATGTACAGCTGCTGCAGCATGGCCAACGTTGAGTTCCACCTGGTGGACATGTCACAGATTAGGCGGTTCTTGGGCAGGTTGTATTCCTTTTGGAGGTCAGCCAGCCGAGCACTGGCATTATATGACCGGCGGAAATGCACACAGAGTTTCCTGGCCTGCCTCAGGACCTTCTGTAAGCCCGGGTACCTGCCCAAGAACCGCTGCACCACCAAGTTAAGGACGTGAGCCAAACAGGGCACATGGGTCAGGTGTCCCTGTCGGAGGGCGGAGAGGAGGTTGGTGCCATTGGTGCAAACCACCATTCCTGGCTTAAGCTGGCGTGGCGTCAACCACCTCTGAGCCTGCCCCTGCAGAGCTGACAGAATCTCTGCCCCAGTGTCGCTCCTGTCCCCCAAGCACACCAGCTCAAGCACCGCATGGCATCTTTTTGCCTGCGCACTTGCGTAGCCCCTTGAACGCCTACGGAGCACCGCTGGTTCCAAGGACAAAGCACAGGAAGAGTCCATGGAGGAAGAAGAAGAGGAGGGGGTGGAGGAGAGAGGTGTGTCAGAATCACCAGTAGTAACATTTTGGAGGCGTGGTGGTGGAACAACCTCCAACACTACTGCACCTTGTCCTGCATCCTTCCCAGCTGCCCGCAGAGTCACCCAATGTGCCGTGAAAGATAGGTAACGTCCCTGTCCATGCCTGCTGGACCATGAGTCAGCGGTAATATGCACCTTACCGCTGACCGCCCTGTCCAGCGAGGCCAAGACATTGCCGGTATATAGCCGGAATCGCCTTCCGTGAGAAAAAGTGGCGTTTGGGAACCTGCCACTGAGGAACCGCACATTCCACAAACTCACAGAAGGGGGCAGATTCTACCAACTGAAAAGGCAGCAGTTGAAGTGCTAGCAATTTAGCCAAGCTAGCATTCAACAGCTGGGCATGTGGATGGCTGGGAGCAAACTTCTTTTGGCGGTGCAGCAGCTGGGGCAGGGAAATTTGCCTGCTACAATCTGACGTCGGTGTACCGATAGCAGATTGCCCGCAAGTACTTGGCTGTGACACACCTAATTCTACACCTTCATTCCTCTCAGTGCAGGTTTCAGAGAGGACTGAAGGTATAGTGGGGTTGGAGATCCCAGCTGATGAGGAGCAAGGAGAGGTACGCTTTGTTCTTTGGTGTGGGTCTTTAAGGTACGCTTGCCAACGAACTGCATGGCAGGTCAACATATGTCTGGTCAAGCATGTGGTGCCCAAGCGGGTGATGTTTTAGCCACACGAGATACGCTTGAGACATATGTTGCAAATAGCACTTTTGGAATAACACGCAGAGACAGCAGCGCCCTGCACATGCGGAGCTCTGCGGTGTGATGCAGTTGGTGTGCTACCCTTAAGCTGGCCCCTGGAGGGCATCCTGCCTCGTTGGAGATGTGCCTCCTCCTCCTCCTCCTCTCTCCTATCAGGCACCCACGTGGAGTCAGTGACCTCATCATCCCCTCCCTCCTCATCACTGGAGCAAACCTGGCAGTATGCTGCAGCTGGGGGAACATGACTGCCAGATTGCTGTCCTTCTTGGGCACCCCCTCTCTCTGGGCTCATGTTACTGCCTTCCTCTAGCTGGGTACCATCATCTGAGCCTTCAAAATGCTGGGCATCCTCCTGGAGCATGTACCCAACACTGTGATCAAACAGTTCGGGGGACTCCTCAGGAGGACATGGTGGGGCTAGGGAAGGAGTGACTGATGCCATTGAGCCGAGGGAAGAGGCCGCGTTGGCAGCTGCTTTGCCAGACAAAGTACCCTGAGCCTGGGTAAGAGAGGATGAGGACGGCTTGGTCATCCACTCTACCAAGTCTTCGGCATGTTGCGGCTCAACGCGGCCAGCTGCCGAAAAAAAGGACACGCGTGTCCCACGGCCACGTGCTGATAAGGATGCACCGTGTCCACGACCAGCACTGTTGCCTCTAGGCACAGAGCCTACTTGCCCTCTTTTATTGGCTTGTGACTGTCTGCCTCTCCTTGTTGGCCTTCCAGACATACTAATGGCCTGCAGTGAGATGTAGCTGCACAAAGCTGGGCTGTATATATATACTGATTATACTGCAGCTAGCAGAATCAACTGCCTGCCTGTATTATTATTAGTATGAGAAAACCAGCAATTATCTTCAGGTAGCTTTAGGTGCACACTGTGCAAAGGACTGTCAGGAAAGGTTCTATCCGCTGATAATATTTATTATTTGGCTTGCAGTACTGTGGTCCACCAGCAGGTGTCTCCTGGCAGTGTGGAACTGTCAGGAGAATTTCTGCCTGCTGGTATTATATTATCCTTTGGACGCAGTACTGGTCTTCACCAGCAGATGGATCCTGGCAGTGTGGAGCGAACTGCTCTTCCTGCGCTCAGGTGGGACTTGAAGCCAATTACAAGCCTTTCTATTTATACCCGGCAAGTACAAACATACCTTGCCCTGGTATCTCTCTCGCTGACCTAGAACCTGTGATCCTGACTTTGAGCCTACATCCTACCTGACCCGATCCGACCCGATCCCTATCCTGAGTCCATCCTGCACCTGTCCCTCCTGTCTCCTGAGAACCACGGTCACCTGTCCTCCTGTTACCTGAGTACTTTGGATCCCTGCTCTGCAGCCTACCCATCCTTCCCCTCCCTGTTCTTCTTTGTCCCCCGTCCTTACCCATCTGCTGACATCCCCTTGTGTATGACCTCAGCCTGGCTTTAGTACGATTCTGGTATCTCCCATTATTGTACATATTGTCTATAGTCACTGTTTATTGGTTGAATTATTGCATGGTATTCTGTTGGAGGTGGTTGTGTGTTTGTTCATTGATCTAAATAAATGATCATATTTTCACCTACATCCGTTTGGTCTCCTCTGTGCAGTCACACAGTCTGATCTACTAGCTTCTCTGACAGTATACCAGGGCCATCCCTAAACCAAATGTGGCTGCATTGAGGAACCATCCTGGTTTGTTAAGTCCTGTTAATATGGATATCAATGAAACCATTTATTATTCTCTGCTGGCAGCAGAGGATGGTGAATATTGTCGTCAGATTTTAAAAGATTGGACCAGTGACCAGCTGATGGAAACTATCCAATCAGCTCATTCCCTAGTGGATCAGGGTTACATAACTTTTGAGGATGTTCAGCCGTTAATCCGGTTATGTGTAAAGCCAGCCCTGTCATTTATTCCCGATGGGAGTGATGATTTTTTGCCCCCTTTTAATTACGACCAAGTTGAATCTTTGGTATGGTTATTAGAGGATGATCTAGCCTATTTTAGTTATTCCTCCTGTTCCCAGTGTTGTCTGATTGCATCCATTCAGTGCAACCCTGGTCAGACAGGCTGTGTGTGAACCAATGTTTGTTCAACCTGTGTTAGAATCATGGTCGGATCTCCTGAATTTAGCCAAGCCACAACATTCCAGCCCTGCCATTAATCACCTGCCTTCCCAAGAATCTATCCGCCCATCGCCTATGGCAACCCCAGCTACAGCCCAGTTTGCACAGCTTCCTAACAAATATTATTACCCAGTCTCTGCTTGTCGCACCTACCCTGCCTTCAATCCACCTGCTTCTTCCCTTCCACCTGTAACAAATCCACAAGAACCTCCTTCAGCCACTGTTCTCGTGTCTCTGCCGCATTCCAGTCCTTCCTCTTTCTCAATTCCATCCTTTTCTTTTCAATAGTTTTTTTATTGTTGTGCGTTTCCAAGTTACAAACATTGTTGCTTAGATGCATTACAGTGTAAGAAGCAGGTAAACATATGCATATATGAAACATAATCACGAGTACGTAGATTTATCTTTTGATTGGATAATTAGTCAAATAATTTCAATAACCTTATACTGTAAGTTATTCCTGGGTTACAACTTTGCTCAACGCTCTAGCAATTAAGTTCTAGAGGAAATGCAACAAACATACAACAAACATTTTTCAGGTTTGGGGGGGGGGGGGTCAGAAGAAAGGGGGGAGAGGAGGGGAACCTGCATGAGTGTTTATGTAGATTTACGTTGCGGTAATTCCCTTATACCAGCTAGACTACGAGTTCCAACTTTGTCCCAGCTTGGTGCTAGATTTGTTGATGTTGAATAGTAGTGTCTCGTAATCGTGGTGAGTCTCTACCATTATAATTACAACTTTAACAACTGGGGGTTTGGTATTTTTCCAGAGTTTTGTTATGCTGCGCCTAGCTGCCAGTAATATGTGAGTTATTACTTTTCTGTGAGCTATAGGTATGAGATCAATATTTAGGTTCAATAGAGCTAGATCTGGTGATGGTTGGATATTTAAACCTATGATTTGTGAAAGGATCGAGAATACTTCCTGCCAGTATTTTGTTTAGATGTGGGCATTCCCATAGAATGTTGATTAAAGATCCCTTCAATCCACAATTCCTCCAGCACATAGGAGATGTTTGATGGTCAAATTTAGCTATTTTATCAGGGGTTAAGTACCTCCTTTGAATGATGTTTTGTGTGAGTTCCCACAGCGCTGTGCATTGTGTGGCGTTGTGTGTAGATTTGATAGCTCTCTGCCATTCTGTCCCTGAGTATGAATTGCCTAGATCCCGCTCCCATTGATTGAAAGTCAGGGAGTGGTGGAATTGTTTTTTCCTGAAGAAGGTTATAAAATAGGGAAATACCTTTATTTCCTAGGACTTGGGGTGAGTAAAATGTAATAATTTGTAGGGATTGAGGTTAGAAGTTGTGGGTTGCTTTTAAGACAGTGTGCGATTTGTATATATTGGTATTTTGATTTTGATTTTGGGTCTAGATTTAGCTCAGTTTTAAGGGTATGGAAAGGTTTGATCCTGTCGTTGTGCAGAAGTTTGTGAAGGGGTGCGGAATCTTGTTTGGTCCAATTTTGTGTGTGGAGATCAGAGATAAGCAAGTTAAGGATTTATAGGGGTAAATTTATCCGTGCTGTTGGAGTGTTTCTCCAGGTGGTAGATGTGAGTTTATGCCATGCTCCGACTGTGGCTGTCATAGTTAATGGAAGAAATTTGGGGGGTATTGTTTTCGGATGCTACATATACTAAATACTACATATCCATTTTTTTTATATATTGCTCTATGTTGCCCCATCTAGTAGAGGGCGATGAAAAGAAGCACTCTTTAAGTTGGGCTAGAATGCTTGCTGTGTGGTAGTCTGCAATATCTACTAGTCCTGAACCCCCTACCGATCTATGTTTGATTAATTTACATTTAGCCACTCGTGGTTTTTTACCCTGCCCATATGAATCGTTGTAAGGATGATTGGAGGGAGTTGGTGTAGCTTTTAGGTATAGGGATGGGTAAGGTTCGGAAGAGGTATAACAGTTGTGGGAGAGTAGTCATCTTAAACGCCGCCAGTCTGCCGACCCATGAGAATTCATGTTTTCTTAGATGGTGAAGAGACTGGGTAAATTTCTGTCTATATCTGGTGTAGTTTTCTTTGAAAAGGTTCTTTAAGTGTCTTGTTAGGGTGATTCCTAGATATTCTATGCCTGTTTCTGCCCATTGAAATGGGAACTGCGCGGCTAGGAGATTACGGTTGTGCCATCTATCCCTATGTCTAGGATGTGTGATTTGGTTGCGTTAGCTTTGTATTATGACAGTGTGCCAAATTCACGTAGTAAGGAGTGCACTGCTGGTAGAGACGAATGTGGGTGTGTGAGTATCAGTATTATGTCGTCTGCGAATAGGCTTATCTAATGGTTGTATTCTCCCACTGGGAGGCCTGAGATTAGTTTGGAATTTCGAATGCTTTCAGCCAATGGTTCAAAAGACAGATTAAAAATAAGGGGTGATAGGGGGCATCCTTGGCGTGTGCCATTGGAAATATGAAAGGGGGTGGATAGCATTTCTCCTACAAAAACTCGGGCAGAAGGGGCAGAGTATAATGCCATTATGGTGGATAGGATGGAGTCTTTAAATCCGAATTTGATAAGAACCTCTCTCATATGTCCCCAGTGGACTCTATTGAACGCCTTCTCTGCATCTAGCAATAGCAGCAGAGAAGGCGCTCTTTCGGTGTTGGCTATGTGGATGAGGTCTATGATTCTTCTCGTGGCATCGGATGATTGCCTGCCTTTGATAAATCCTGTTTGGTCTGCATTAACTAGAAGGGGGAGAAATTTGGATATCCTAAGGGCTAAAATGTTTGCATATAATTTTAAATCTGCATTGAGTAGGGGGATAGGTCAAAAGTTTTGGAGGGTGTCTGGAGTCTTACCTGGTTTGGGTAGGGCAACAGTTACAGCTGACAACATTTCAGGGGAAACATGGAGGAGGAGGCAACGTCATTGTAGAGATTTTGAAAGTGGGGGTTCAGTATATATTCAAACTGTTTGTAGTATTCTCCTGGGAGGCCATCAGGGCCAGGAGATTTACCAGATGGAAGGGAGTGGATAGCTTGGGCAATTTCTTGTTTTGAAAAGGGAGAGTTCAGCTCTTTCAGGTGGTCTTCGCTAAGGGTAGGGAGATGTATTTTGGAATTGTTGGATAAGATCTTGAGAGGGTTGGGGGGTATCTTTGTCATATTTTAGTTTGTACAGGGAGTCGTAATACGAGCTAAAAGCATTGGCTATATCTTGTGGGTTAATAAATTTTTCGTTTGTAAGAGGGTGGAATATATGGGGGATTACGGTCTTGATACGTTGGCCATGGATACGTTGAGCCATGGCCTTCCCTGCCTTATTAGAAGTTGAGTAGGAAGTGGCCTTGAGCTTGCAATGTGCTTTTTCGTAAGAATTTAAGAGAAGTGCTCTCAATTCTTGGCGGAGGGCTAGCAATTTAATTTTTAAGTCGTGAGTTGGGTTTAACTTATTTTGGGCATCGGTGCTTGAGATTGCATTGGTAAGCTCTTCTAAACGCTGCGTCCTCCTCTTTTTTGCCAATGAGCTTAATTGGATCAATATTCCTCTTATGAAGGCTTTATGTGCCATCCAGAGGGTAGAGGGGAGGGGGACAGATCCTTGGTTGATTAGAAAAAAGTCAGACAATTGGTCACGAATTTGTTCAGCGTATGGGGACATTTGCATGACTTGGGTATTGGCTCTCCAGATTCTCGATGGGTTTGAGGATGTAGAGGGTGCAATGGTGATTCTCAAGGGGGCATGGTCCGACCATGTAATGAGATCTATAGTTGAATTTCAATTTTTTTGTAGGATCCACTTGTCAACTAGGAAATAGTCGATTCGGGAGTAGGAGTTGTGTGGGGCCGAGAAATAGGTGTAGTCTTTTTCCGTCGTGTGTAGGCATCTTCATACGTCATGCAGATCGTGGGATCAAAGAAAGTTCATCATGGGTGAAGGATGTCTGGGGGTGGGGTTGGAGGTATCCAGTGTGTGATCCGGCACTATGTTGAAATCTCTGCATACGATCAAGGAGCCTTGTCTATGTTTGTTGATTTTTTTCATTGTCTCGTTTAAAAAACGGATTTGATGCGAATTTGCGGCGTATATGCACGCTAAGGTATACTTGGTGCCTGCTATGGTGCAAATCAGGAACAGAAATCTTCCATTGGGGTCAGAAACTTTCTTGTGGAGAGTAAAGTCTGTGGATTTATTAATTGCCACCAATACTCCTCTTTTCTTTTTGTCTTGGTTAGAGGCTAGGAAGATGTGCGGGAAGTCTTTGTGGTGACATGGAGGGGATGCAGAGTCAATAAAGTGGGTTTCCTGGGCGCAGATTATGTCGCAGCGGGACTGTTTAGCTGTCCGCCACAATGCTGATCTTTTCACAGGGTGGTTTAGCCATTTCACATTTATTGAGAGGATTTTAAGTGCCATGGGGTGTATGTAGTCTTAAGAACGTTAGAGTACTCACAGTTCTGTTGGGCGAGTGGTGGTTGTTTCTTCAAGGAAGGTCTTACGGTTCACTTGGGCTCCATGGTGGTTGCTAAGTTCGTTGGTATGTGGTTCTTCATTGCAGTCTCTTGGGGTACATCCTGAGGTCTCATGCATGGGGGGTAAAACAAAAACGGTGTCAACATGAAACAAATTTGAAATTTTCATAACTGTGCAACCTTTGGCAAAATCAGTTAAGTTGCAACAGAGTGGGGGGAAACAGTTCAAATGGAACAAGCGTGACGGCATGGGAGCCACCAAAGAGACATTGAGTGGATGAGTATTGTAACACCGACTTGTTAGGTGTCAGCGGTTTCTATTGCAGGTCCTGGATTGAGATGTGGACCAAGGTGGAGGGATTTTAGCAGGCATGTTGTGAGCTCCATGTTGGGGGACTTGGCTGGGTATGATTCCCCATTCCCCAAGCAGAGAGAGGCCGTGTTCTAGAGAGGAGATGGTGTGCGTTCCACACTGATTTTGGTGGGGTGTTTATATGGAATGTTGTTGTTGCGGAGTGATTTGGTAACCGTATTGAGCTGTCTGCGTAGATCCAGAGTATATTTGGATAGGTCAGCATAGATTTGTATAGGGAGTAGGGATCAGGGAGTTTCCCTAAGGTACTGTCAGGGACGTACTGGGCTTGAACCTGGGACATCTTCTGTGTCTGGCATTGACTCTTCCCACTGAGCTATCTGGGATGCTGGATAGTTCCCTGCCTGATCTGCTGGATAACCTATCTGACCCATTAGACTACTCTGCTTAGTGTCCTGATTACTGTTGAACGATGAACCCCTTGCTCCTCCCATGAACTTCCTATAAAAGGCGTTCCAGAGATGTTGCCCCTTGCGGTTTGATCTGCTTCTGTTCCCTGAGTTCCTGATTCTGTGCCTGTATCCTGTTCCTGTGTTTGACCCGGCTTCCTGACCACGCTTCTGTCTCCAGTCCTGACCTCGGCTCATTTGACCCTGCTCAGTTATCTGCCAGTCTGCCTGTTGCCAAGATTCGGCCTGGACTTTGACTACTCTCTGCCTGCCACTTATGATGTTTACCTTGATGTGTATGACCCGGCTTGTCTGACTCGGCAAACCTGCACCAGCTGACCTGCATCCTCTGCTCTGCGAGCTGCACATGCTGACCTGCATCCTTTGCAATGCAAACCTGCACCTTCTGACCTGCATCCCTGCTCTACAAACCGGCACCTGCTGACCTGCATCCTCTGCTCTGCAAGCTGCACCCGCTGACCTGCATTCTCTGCTTTGCAACCTGCACCTGCTGACCTGCATCCGCTGCTTCTGGAATTAGCCGTTCCAGTCTCTACTTGGCTCCACCACTCCAAGCAGTGAGGATCAGACAGGCACCCTTACCTCACGGTGCTCTTACCACCACTGTCCCCACTCCAGTGGTCTCCGAGCTGGGGTTGTACGGGAGGTCCCTCTCCGCACATCAGGCTCACACCTAAGGTACGTTACAGGTACGTGACTTCCGCAGTATTTGCTCTTTAGTGGAGAAAAAATGCACCCTCATGAGTACATCTCTGGGAGTTTTGTTGGGTAGGAAAGTGGGTTTGGGTATGCAGTGTATACGATCGATCGAGAGTTGAAGAGCTCTGTAGCGTATTTCGTGAGGTCTTTCTGTTATCCCCTTAGTTTCACGTTGTTGCGTCTCGATTGATCTTCGAGGTCTGCGATTTTTGCACGCATCCAGTGCCTTTCCTCCTCACTTTCTTCATTGGCAACTATTATGTCATTGACGGTAGTAGCAATATCAGTTACTGCATGTTCAACCTGGTTAACTCCTTCTCCCATCATGGAGAATTAATAGGTGATACTGGTAAAGTCTGCCTGCAGAGAGCAGTGTAATGTGAGAACAGGGATGAGCTGAACACCCCCCTGTTCGGTTCGCACCAGAACCTGCGAACAGACAGAATGTTCGCGTGAACTTTAGAACCCTATTAAATACAATGGACTCGAACATTCGAAATCTAAAGTGCTAATTATAAAGGCTAAGCGGACCAGATGCGGAACATGAGAAGGGGCAGGTCTATTCACATATTACACAGTGAAGGAAGTTCCCATCAGGTCCGCCCTTTACCCAGTCTGACATCCCAGTGCCTTTTACCCAGTCTGACGTCCCAGTACCTTTTACCCAGTCTGACGTCCCTGTGCCTTTTACCCAGCCTGAGGTTCCTGTGCCAATCTGCCGGCCTGAGGTTCCTGTGCCAGTCTGCCAGCCTGAAGTTCCTGTGCCAGTCTGCCAGCCTGAAGTTCCTGTGCCAGTCTGCCAGCCTGCAGTTCCTGTGCCAGTGTTCCAGCTCGATGTCCCTGTGCCCGTGTTCCGGCCTGAAGATCCGGTGCCCGTGTCTCTGCCTGAAGTCTCAGTACCTGCCTTCCAGTCTGATGTCTTGGTTCCTGCCTTCCAGTCTGATGTCCTGTGCCTGCCTTCCAGTCTGATGTCCTGGTGCCTGCCTTCTAGTCTGATGTCCTGGTGCCTGCCGTCCAGTCTGATGTCCTGGTGCCTGCCATCCAGTCTGATGTCCTGGTGCCTGCCGTCCAGTCTGATGTCCTGGTGCCTGCCGTCCAGTCTGATGTCCTGGTGCCTGCCGTCCAGTCTGATGTCCTGGTGCCTGCCTTCCAGTCTGATGTCCTGGTGCCTGCCTTCCAGTCTGATGTCCTGGTGCCTGCCGTCCAGTCTGATGTCCTGGTGCCTGCCGTCCAGTCTGATGTCCTGGTGCCTGCCTTCCAGTCTGATGTCCTGGTGCCTGCCTTCCAGTCTGATGTCCTGGTGCCTGCCTTCCAGTCTGATGTCCTGGTGCCTGCCTTCCAGTCTGAGTTCCTGGTGCCTGCCGTCCAGTCTGATGTCCTGGTGCCAGTGTTTCAGCCTGAGATGTCAGTGTTTCAGCCCGGGGTGCCAGCGTTCCAGCCTGAAGAACCAGTACCAGCATTCCAGCCTGAAGAGCTATAGCCAGCGTCCCGGCCTGAGGTTGTGGTGCCCGTTTCCCGGCCTGAGGTTGTGGTGCCCGTTTAACCGGCCTGAGGTTGTGATGCCCGTTTTCCAGCCTGAGGTTGTGGTGCCTGTTTCCCCGTTCTGAGGTTGTGGTGCCCATTTCCCGTCCTGAGGTTGTGGTGCCCGTTTTCTGGTCTGAGGTTGTGGTGCCCGTTTCCTGGCCTGCGGAGCCTCTATCTGCTACCCAGCTCGATGACCTGAAGCCTGCTGCCCAGCTCGATGACCCAGAGCCTGCTACCCAGCCTGGTTTATTCCTGCCTGCTGCCTAGCCTGATGTGTTCCTGCCTGCTGCTCAGCCTGGTGTGTTCATGTCTGCTGCCCAGCTTGATTTGCCCCTGTCTGCTGCCCAGCTTGATGACCCAGAGTCTGTTGCCCAGTTTGATGACCCGGAGCCTGCTGCCCAGCCTGGTTTGTTCCTGCCTGCTGCCCAGCCTGGTGTGTTCCTGTCTGCTGCCTAGCTTGATTTGCCCCTGTCTGCTGCCCAGCTCAATGACCCAGAGCCTGCTGCCCAGCTCGATGACCCAGAGCCTGCTGCCCAGCTCGATGACCCAAAGCCTGCTGCCCAGCTCGATGACCCGGAGCCTGCTGCCCAGCTCGATCTCCCAGAGCCTGCTGCCCAGCTTGATGACCCGGATCCTGCTGCCCAGCCTGGTTTGTTCCTGTCTGCTGCCCAGCCTGATGTGTTCCTGCCTGCTTCCCAGCCTGGTGTGTTCCTGTCTGCTGACCAGCTTGATTTGCCAATGTCTGCTGCCCAGTTCAATGACCCAGAGCCTGCTGCCCAGCTCGATGAGCTGGAGCCTGCTGCCCAGCTCGATGACCCGGAGCCTGCTGCCCAGCCTGTTTTTTTCCTGCCTGCTGCCCAGCCTGGTTTGTTCCTGCCTGCTGTCCAGCCTTGTGTCTTCCTGTCTGCTGGCCTGCTTGATTTGCCCCTGTCTGCTGCCCAGCTTGATGTGCCTGTCTCCTGCCCGGATGTGCCTGCTGTCTGCCTGGATGTGCCCGCTTTCTGTCCGTATGTGACTTTGCCTGTTGCCCAGCTTGTTGCCATGAACTTTCCCCAGCAACAGTTAGTTGGAGCGCTTTGAGGGGGGTACTGTGAGGAAAGGTTCCATCCGCTGGTGATATTTATTATTTGGCTTGCAGTACTGTGGTCCACCAGCAGGTGTCTCTTGGCAGTGTGGAACTGTCAGGAGAATTTCTTCCTGCTGGTATTATATTATCCGTTGGACGCAGTAGTGGTCTCCACCAGTGGATGGATCCTGGCAGTGTGGAGCGAACTGCTCTTCCTGCGCTCAGGTGTGACTTGAAGCCAATTACAAGCCTTCCTATTTATACCCGGCAAGTACAAACATACCTTGCCCTGGTATCTCTCTACCTGACCTAGAACCTGCGATCCTGACTTTGAGCCTGCATCCTACCTGACCCGATCCGACCCGATCCCTATCCTGAGTCCATCCTGCACCTGTCCCTCCTGTCTCCTGAGAACCACGGTCACCTGTCCTCCTGTTACCTGAGTACTTTGGATCCCTGCTCTGCAGCCTACCCATCCGTCCCCTCCCTGTTCCTGTTTGTCTCCCGTCCTTACCCATCTGCTGACATCCCCTTGTGTATGACCTCGGCCTGGCTTTACTACGATTCTGGTATCTCCCATTATTGTACATATTGTCTATAGTCACTGTTTATTGGTTGATTTATTGCACAGTGTTCTGTTGGAGGTGGTTGTGTGTTTGTTCATTGATCTTAATAAATTATCATATTTTCACCTACATACGTTTGGTCTCCTCTGTGCAGTCACACAGTCTGATCTACTAGCTTCTCTGACAAGGACACAGTACACTAACTGTAAATACTGAAGCTGCCTGCCTGTGGTATTAATATGATCAGAACACCAGCAATTGTTTTCAGGTAGCTTTAGGTGCACACTGTGCAAAGGACACAGTACACTAACTGTAAATACTGCAGCTGCCTGCCTGTGGTATTAATAGGATCAGAAGACCACCAGCAATTGTCTTCAGGTAGCTTTAGGTGCACACTGTGCAAAGGACACCGTACACTAACTGTAAATACTGAAGCTGCCTGCCTGTGGTATTAATATGATCAGAACACCAGCAATTGTCTTCAGGTAGCTTTAGGTGCACACTGTGCAAAGGACACAATACACTAACTGTAAATACTGCAGCTGCCTGCCTGTGGTATTAATAGGATCAAAAAAACACCAGCAATTGTCTTCAGGTAGCTTTAGGTGCACACTGTGCAAAGGACACTAAATGAAAATACTGCAGCTTCCTGCCTGTATTAGTATGAGAACACCAGCAATTGTATTCAGGTAAGCTTTAGGTGCACACTGTACAAAGGACACTAAATGAAAATACTGCAGCTCCCTGCCTGTATTAGTATGAGAACACCAGCAATTGTATTCAGGTAAGCTTTAGGTGCAAACTGTGCAAAGGACACTAAATCAAAATACTGCAGCTCCCTGCCTGTATTAGTATGAGAACACCAGCAATTGTATTCAGGTAAGCTTTAGGTGCACACTATGTAAAGGACACTAAATGAAAATACTGCAGCTCCCTGCCTGTATTAGTATTAGACATGTGCACAACGGAAAAATTTGTTTAGTTTCTGATCGCTTCTTGTGCAACAATGGAAAAATTTGTTTCGTTTCGGTTCGTTTCTTTTCGGTCCTGTTGATTCGTAATCGTTCGTAATTTTGCTAGACGGGATTTTTCATGTTCGGACTAATTCGTATTTTCGCAAGCGACATTTTTCGTTGAATCGGAATGATTTGTATTAATGTAAGCCTTATTTTTAGTTGATTTATAATTTGTACTTTCGGTAGAGTACATTGTTTTTCGTTGATTCTGGACACAACTCCTACTTTCGTAACTTTTTTTGGGTTCGTTGATTCGTAATTTTCCGTGTCTCTCTCACAACGACGCTGCCTATTATGCCTAATGTGCTTCGAATGGATTTGTACTTTTCTAAATACATAGCGGTTATTTGTAACGATTCAAAATCTCGTATTTTACTTTCGTTTTTTACATGCGGCTATAGCCTCCGCCTCTGTACACCATTTTGAGAGGGAGTTCAGCACGGTGAGGGAGAAGCAGAGAGCAGAGCAGAGTGTTATTGTGCTTCGAATGGATTCGTACATTTGTGTTTTTTTCATAACGAATTATGCCGAAGACATTCGGGCATTCGCTATTTGCGATATAATTTATTTTGGATTCTGTTTTATTCGTAATTGCTTTGTTCGGAAATTCGAATGCTTCCGAATGTCCGAAAGTTGCTAAAATTGGACGAATTTCGATTAGTTACGAAACGAATTGCACAAGCCTAATTAGTATGAGAACACCAGCAATTATATTCAGGTAAGCTTTAGGTGCACACTGTGCAAAGGACACTAAATCAAAATACTGCAGCTCCCTGCCTATGCAAAGGACACAGTACACTAAGTGAAAATACTGCAGCTAGCACAATCACCTGCCTGCCTGTCAGTATATTATAAAGAGAATAACAGGAACGGATCTAGCTAAACTGAATACAGTGTATAAATATATATACAACACCTAGGATGCATATATATCCTCTACACACTGTAACTATAGCTAACTCACTCACCTGCCTGCTCTACCTAACTCAAACTAAATGACACTGTCTCTCTCTCTCTCTGTCTGTCTTTAACCACCGCCGCAACACACTACACAAGGCCACCACGCAGGCAGCCTTATATAGTGTGGGGCGTGTACTAAACCCCGTGAGACATAATTGGCCAAAGCCACCCTGGCTTTGGCCAATTATGGCTCTCCGTTTTTTCCACGCTGTGATTGGCCAAAGCATGCGGGTCATAGTGAATGCTTGGCCAATCATCAGCCAGCAATGCACTGCGATGCTGCAGTGATTTATGGGCCGTGACACGCCACTCGAATTTGGCGCAAAAGGCCCATAATGTTCGAAATTCGGCGAACAGCCGAACAGACAATGTTCGATTCGAACATGGGTTTGACTCGAACTCGAACTCGAAGCTCATCCCTAGTGATGATGGTTTCTGCTTATGTTTGGAGTCTTTTTTATGTTTGAATGTTTGAATGGTACCGGTATGTTTTAAGCTTAGCTTTTTTTATCATTCTTTTTTACCACTAATGTTTTATATACATTTTTCTTTTACTTACCTAATACATTTTTCTTTAGTGTATATAGTTTTTTTGTCCTATGGTGATTTTACCCACACCACTATACAGTATCTCACAAAAGTGAGTACACCCCTCACATTTTTGTAAATATTTTATTATATCTTTTCATGTGACAACACTGAAGAATTTACACTTTGCTACAATGTAAAAGTAGTGAGTGTACAGCTTGTATAACAGTGTCAATTTGCTGTCCCCTCAAAATAACTCAACACACAGCCATTAATGTCTAAACCGCTGGCAACAAAAGTGAGTACACCCCTAAGTGAAAATGTCAAAATTTTGCCCAATTAGCCATTTTTCCTCACTGGTTTCATGTGACTTGTTAGTGTTACAAGGTCTCAAATGTGAATGGGGAGCAGGTGTGTTAAATTTGTTGTTATCGCTTTCACTCTCTTATACTGGTTACTGGAAGTACAACATGGCACCTCATGGCAAATAACTCTCTGGGGATCTGAAAAAAATAATTGTTGCTCTACATAAAGAGGGCCTAGGCTATAGGAAGATTGCCAAGACCCTGAAACTGAGCTGCAGCACGATGTCATTCTCTGTGCTTCAAGTGCTGGCACAGAACATCACAATACCGGGCCTAGGCTGTTTCTTCCCCCATCCCCACCCATGGCCTGCCACCAGACTATAAGAAGCTATGCTTTCTAGCTTTCAGTTATTGGCATGAAGAAGGAACCAATTCAATTTTACGAAACGCATCCCTCCTTTATCACCTGACTTCTGGTTTGCGGTCCATGCTGGTTGTTGGTCTCCTCCCGCTGATGTCATCTCCAGGCAGCGCGGCTGTTCCCTTGGTTCTTCCACTGCTGCGGCTTCCCTCTGCTGGCCAGGCTGGGACCTTCTGCTGCTGATCGGATCACCCCTGGGACTTCCATATACACACTGGGACAATACTGATGCCGGATCACCTTCCTTTTGAATCCTTATGATAAGCTCACTTTGATCCACTATTCTTTAAGTGTTTTTAATCCCATTGGGATATTAAAAGATTTTATTCCTGCACTTAGAGGCGACCCTCTCTGTTTTGTTTTGTACATAATTTGAATGGCTTTTTTGTTCTATTTATGTTTAAAAGAATTGAGTTGTGTAGATATAATCTTTCATAAAGCCCGCTTATTTAGCCTTGAGAAATGAGAAGAGGAGCTTTACAGGAATAATAAGGATGCCATGGGCTAAGAACTTGTTTTAAGATTTATTATAGCATTTTCAAATCAACAAGGGGTCATACAGGAAATGTTGGGCCATAATCTACACTTTCAATTGAAGCCAATGCTGATTTCTTAGATTGTCCCTTCTATGCTACAGTTAAAGGACGTTGTAAAGGCAATTAATTTTTTTTTTTTTTAAATAACAAACATGTTATATTTACCTCCTGTGCAGCTCGTTTTGCACAGAGTGGCCCCGAACCTGGTCTTCTGAGGTCCCTCGGAGGCTGTCTCGGCTCCTCCCCACAAGAACTAACCACCTTCATGCGAGTTCTTGCAGGTGCGCTCCTGTGATACAGTCGGCGGCTATAGCTGCTCACTGTATCACTCGGCCCCGCCCCCCGGCGCACCGCATCATTGGATGTGATTGACAGCAGCGCGAGCCAATGGCTGCGCTGCTTTAAATCCATCCACTCTAGCCAATCAACGGCCAGGCTGAGCGGCGAAGAGGACGTCGGGGGCGAGCGCAGCAGGTGAACGGGCTGGGGGGACCGGTATTGTCGGATGTTTTTTCACCTTAATGCATAGGATGCATTAAGGTGAAAAAACATGAACCTTTACAACCCACTTTAACATTTAGGCATGCAGCTTTACTTAGGGATCATCTAGTGCACAGCTATATTTGATATCAAAAGGAATATCTGTACTCTGAAAGGCACCTTTAAACGCAACAACTGTATAATATGCCAATATGTGAACGATGGTCCCAATATTTTACTCCCAAATGGTAGATATAATTCTGCTTTATATTTTGTAAATTGTGAAACTATTGTCATAACATCTTTTAAATTGTGAATGTGGAATAGGGATGAGCCAAACACCCCCCCCCGGTTCGGTTTGCAGCAGAACATGCGAACAGGCAAAAAAAAATTTCGAACACGCAAACACCGTTAAAGTCTATGGGACACGAACATGAAAAATCAAAAGTGCTTATTTTAAAGGTTAATATGCAAGTTATTGTCATAAAAAGTGTTCCTGCCCCAGGGGCATGTATCAATGCAAAATAATGCCTAAATTGAAACAATAAAAGTGAAATATTCCTTTAAATTTCATACCTGGGGGTGTCTATAGTATGCCTGTAAAGTAGAGCATGTTTCCCGTGTTTATAACAGTCCCTGCACAAAATGACATTTCTAAAGGAAAAAAAGTCATTTAAAACTACTCGCGGCTATAATGAATTGTCGGGTCCCAGCAATACAGCTAAAAGTCATTGAAAAAAACGGCATGGGTTCCCCCCCCTAGTCCATTACCAGGCCCTTTGGGTCTGGTATAAATATTAACACGATCCTGCCTCCACGGGAGGCACCCGACGAATGACGCGCTTCAGCCTGACAGCTCTTATATAGCTAAGAGGGGCCACCCGTCAGTGCGCGGGTGACCCAGCCCCCCTCTGACACAACGGGGAAAGGCTAGGGTTACCCAGTGACATGTACGGGTGACCCCGCCCCCTCTGACGCAATGTACCCCTTACCAATTCACATAGGGGGCCGGGATCTGGGGTCCCCTTTGTTAAAGTGGGCTTCCAGATTCCAATAAGCCCCCCGCCCACAGACCCCCACAACCACCAGGCAAGGGTTGTGGGGATGAGGCCCTTGTCCCCATCAACATGGGGACATCCTCCCCATGTTGAGGGCATGTGGCCTGGTACAGTTCAGGAGGGGGGGTGTGCTCTCTCGTCCCCCCTCTTTTCCTGCGGTCTGCCAGGTTTCGTGCTCGGACAAGGGTCTGGTATGGATTTTTGGGGGGAACCCCACGCCATTTTTTTTATTTTGGCGTGGGGTTCCCCTTAAAATCCATACCAGACCACCTGAAGGGCCTGATATGGAATTTGGGAGGACCCCCACGCATTTTTTTTTTTTTGGTTCGGGGTTCCCCTTTATATTCATACCAGACCCAAAGGGCCTGGTAATGGACTGGGGGGGGAACCCATGCCATTTTTTTTCAATGACTTTTATCTGTATTGCCGGGACCCGACAATTCATTATAGCCGCGAGTAGTTTTAAATGACTTTTTTTCCTTTAGAAATGTCATTTTGTGCAGGGACTGTTATAAACACGAGAAGCATGCTTTACTTTACAGGCATACTATAGACACCCCCAGATACGAAATTTAAAGGAATATTTCACTTTTATTGTTTCACTTTAAGCATTTTTAAAATCACTGCTCCCGAAAAAATGGCAGTTTTTAAAACTTTTTTTGCATTGATACATGTCCCCTGGGGCAGGACCCAGGTCCCCAAACACTTTTTATGACAATAACTTGCATATTAACCTTTAAAATTAGCACTTTTGATTTCTCCCATAGACTTTTAAAGGGTGTTCCTCGGCTTTCGAATTTGCTGAGAACACCCCAAATGGTTCGCTATTCGGCGAACGGGTGAACAGCCAATGTTCGAGTCGAACTCATGTTCGACCCGAACATAAAGCTCATCCCTAATGTGGAAGTTACTATGCTGGGAAAACTATGTGGGATTTTAGCATAAAGATGTGAAATCATATATTGGATATAAGATCAAATATGGGAAAAAGATTACTTGTGCGCTACTCAAAGTGTGATAAATAAAACAATAGAAAAAAAATAATATATATATATATATATATATATATATATATATATATATATATATATATATACTGTGTGTGTATATATACTGTGTGTATATATAAATATATATATATATATATATATATATATATATATATATATATATATTAAGATGTAAACGTCAAATAAAGACCACAATAGGTCTAGTCACACATCCAGATACTCCAATCACCTTTTTCTCCACTTGAGAAGGTGACACAGTGAAACAGGGAGGCAGCAGTTGTTCTTGTAGACGATTAAAGTTTTTTTTCCTATGTAATCCACGTCTCTGTCCAAATCTCCTCTGAGTGGTACTGTAAGCGTTATGTGGGAATAAAGGGAACCTCCAGTGTGTAGTATTTAAACAAGTAGATTTATTAAACGTAGCAACTTACATTTAAAATTACACAGATCAGCAGTGTGTAAATCAGTACCATTCAGGTCTCGGCCGTGACCGGAAGTGACATCACCCGGCTCCTTCTGACACGTTGCATCACTAGACACGTGACTTTGAAAAAGGTGATTGGAGATTGCCAATAAGGAGTATCTGGATGTACAGTAGGACTAGACCTATTGTGATCTTTATTTGAGGTAAGAGGCTAGAGCACACTGGTTATGGATTACTAAAGAGGTCCACTATTTTGATGATGTTTACATCTTGTTTTCTTTGTACTTGGACACTTTTTCCTCACCCCCCCCCCCCCACTCCTTTTTGCTCCTTTTTTGCATATTTTGGTTGGAGAGACAATTTTTTGCTTATCTTCATGATACTGTTTTTTGCACTGAATCAATTGGATTATAGTCTTGTATATGAATTCACTGTAATTGCATTTGCACTTTAATGATTATAATGCACTTTATGAATTATCTTTATGAATTATAATGCACTTTATGAATTATCTTTATGAATTATCTTTATGAATTATCTTTGTGATTTTGATGAGATTGCACTTTATTTAAGTTACAGTATATTAGTATATGCATTTAGCACTGCTCCATTCTGATTACATTATCATATATTGATATAGCCTCAGGGACCTTAAGATTGTGTATTGCTTGACATGTTCTCTACATACACAATAACAAAATATCAAGCATCTGGTTTACAGTTCTGGATTGAATATATTTATTTTCTTCCATTTTCTTTTTCAGTCTATTTTTGTTGTTACATTAACAAAGTTTATTAAAATCATAGTAAATAAGACATCACATCACATTTGTGGAGAAAAAAAATCTTTGAAAATAAATTTTTTTAAATGTCCTTTTATTCCCAAAATAGAGGTGTAAGATGTATTTATAAGTAAACAAACAAAAAAATAATTCCCCCTTTTCCCTCATTCCTGTGCTTCTCCCCCCCCCCCCTCTTCCGGCACTGATCTATATTACTGATTTGCCTGGCTGGACACAACTAAGTCTAATGGAACAATGGAACCAGCAATGTATGTACAGTGGATATAAAAACTCTACACACCCCTCTTAAAATGACAGGTTTCTGTGATGTAAAAAAATGAGACAAAGATAAATAATTTTAGAACTTTTTCCACCTTTAATGTGACCTATAAACTGTACAACTCAATTGAAAAACAAACTTAAATCTTTTAGGTGGAGGGAACTAAAAGTAAAAAAATAAAACCATATGGTTGCATAAGTGTGCCCACCCTTAAAATAATACTTTGTTAAAGCACTTTTCAATTTTTTTTTTACAGCACTCTGTGTTTTTCGGTATGAGTCTATCAGCATGGCACATCTTGACTTGGCAATATTTGCCCACTCTTCTTTGCAAAAAGACTCCCAAATCTGTGAGATTGCGAGGGCATCTCCTGTGTACAGCCATCTTCAGATCACCCCACAGATTTTCAATCGGATTCAGGTCTAGGCTCTGGCTGGGCCATTTCAAAACTTGAATCTTCTTCTGGTGAAGCCATTACTTTGTTGATTTGGATGTATGCTTTGGGTCAATGTCATGCTGAAAGATGAAGTTTCTCTTCATGTTCAGCTTTCTAGCAGAAGCCTGAAGGTTTTGTGCCAATATTGACTAGTATTTGGAACTGTCATAATTCCCTCTACCTTGACTAATGCCCTGTATACACGATCGGAGTATCCGATGGACTAAAATCCGATGGAATTTTTCATCGGAATTCTGTTCAAGCTGTTTTGCATACACACTGTCAGACTAAATTCCGACCGTCCAAAACGCGGTGACGTAAAACACTCAGACGAGCCGAGAAAAATGAAGTTCAATGCTTCCGAGCATGCGTTAACTTGATTCTGAGCATGCGTTCGGTTTTTTTCATCGGAGTTCCACACAGACGATCGGAATTTCCTATCGTTTCTTTTTCCATCGGACAAATTTAAAACATGTTCTATTTCTAAACACCGATGGAAAAAAGTCCGATGGGGCCCACACATGATCGTAATTTCGGATGAAACAAGTCCATCGGACTTTTTTCATCGGAAATTCCGATCGTGTGTACAAGGCATAAGGCCCCTGTTCCAGCTGAAGAAAAACAGCCCCAAAGCGTGATGCTGCCACCACCATGCTTCACTGTGGGTATGGTGTTCTTTTGGTGAAGTGCAGTGTTGTTTTTGCACCAAACATATCTTTTGGAATTATGGCCAAAAAGTTCAACCTTGGTTTCATCAAACCATAACACATTTTCCCACATGCTGTTGGGAGACTTCAGATACACTTTTGCAAAAGTGTATCTGGGCTTGGATGTTTTTCTTAAGAAAAGGCTTCCGTCTTGCCACTCTACTCCATAACCCAAACATATGAAGAATACGGGAGATTGTTGTCACATGTACCACACAGCCAGTACTTGCCAGATATTCCTGCAGCTCCTTTAATGTTGCTGTAGGCCTCTTGGCAGCCTCCCTGACCATTTTTCTTCTTTGCCTCATTTTTTTACATCACAGAAACCTGACATTTTAACAGGGGTATGTAGACTTTTTATTTCCACTGTATGTTGCCCTATGACTGTAGCTGTTCCACCAATGTTGTTTGGTAAAATTGCTGTATCTGCCATGTACGATAAAGAAATACTTGAATTTAAGAGAAAGTAAACCTTTCTGTTTAATTTGTACCTATATGTAAGCCTAGAATAAGGCTTACCAATAGGTATGGTAAATACCACCTAAACGTGTACCGTTAAGGAGATATTTACTGTATACTGCGCCAATGATGTCATCAGCGCATGCGCTCTGAAGGAACGGCCACCCGTGCCCTTTCTTCAGAAGTGTGTGCTGTGACCGGCAGCTCCCGCACGCATGCATGGGAGTGATGTCACGCAACTCGGACCAGTCACACAGTCTGCTGTCCCGGAAGTAAGAAGGGTGAAGATGGATGCGGCCTCCAGAGGGGACGACGCTGGTTTCGTTTGCAGGTAAGTGTCACATAATGTGCTAGCATGCAGTGCATACTTGCACATTATGCCTTTAGTTTTCAGGGAAGAAAAAAAAAGACTTCCTCTTTTAAAAAAAAAAAAAAACTTAAGCCCTGTACATACGATGGACTTTTTTCATCGGACAAACCGATCGTGTATGGGCCCCATCGGTCTTTTTTCCATCAGTGTTAAAAAATAGAACATGTTTTAAATTTATCCGATGGAAAAAAAATGATAGCAAATTACTATCGTCTGTGGGGAACTTCATCAGATAAAAAAACCCACGCATGCTCAGAATCAAGTCAACGCATGCTCAGAAGCATAGAACTTAATTTTTTTTGGCTCGTCTGAGTGTTTTACGTCACAGCGTTTGGGACGATCGGTTTTTTGACTGATGGTGTGTAGGCAAGACTGATGGAAGTCAGCTTTATCGGATTTCCGATGGAAAAATCCATTGGATTAAAATCCATAGGAAATCCGATCGTGTGTACAGGGCTTTACTGTATTGTATATTTTGGATGCTACAGTTATGTTTATTGTGCAGATTGTTTATTTGCTGACATTACATATAAAAGGTAAGCAGATCAGAAGTGTCTTTCATCACATTTGATTATGCCTTCCAATTTGCTGAGGTTTGCAGATGCAATGACATTCACAGGAATTATGGTACTGATGACTTTAGTAGTGGATCAGCCTTGTCTTTTATGCCCCTCTGATGGCACTATGGTCCTTGATATGTTGTCGTGTCCTTAGCCACATGGGTCTTATATGAGTCTCCACTGGGCATGCTAATATCACATGCTCACCATTGTGATTCACAGGCTCCCATTTTGATTTACATTGTGGATAAATGTCAACACACAAGCATCACTATATTCTATTATGGAGAGGATATCTGGAGTCAATACAGTTGAAGTATGTTCTTGAGAACCACAGTACACCGGACTACATGTATTATATAGTGAGACAGTATCATCTATCATATACCTAGATGAGAACTTTATTAGGTGAACAATCATAGAGTCAGTTGCAACAGAGTGGTATTTAGGGAGAAATAGCCTGCTGATGTGAACAGGATGTAATATTTTCTGATTAGCAATAGTAATAGCTCAGAGCAGAAGAACAAATAATAAACTGCAGTCCTATTTGCCTGATATTTGAGGCACAAAATATATTCCTAATCAATGCTCCGTACTCTGGGAAGAAACTGTGATGACAATCTGACCTCAATTGCACTGTATACATTTATCAACATTAAACCTCATCTGCCACGTAGGTGCTCAATTAAAGTTACGCACTTAAGAATATGCATGCATCATACATACTAGGGGGAGTACAACTGGGGAATCAATGGTGGAGAAGGATCTGGGTGTTCTGGTAGATCATGAGCTTAATAATAGCATACAATGCCAATGCCAAGCTGTGGTTTCCAAAGCGAGTAAATGTATTTCTTGTATTAAGAGAGGTATAGACTCTAGAGAGACAGAGGTATAATTTTAGCCCAGTACAAATCATTAGTAAGACCTCATCTGGAATATGCAGTTCAGTTTTGGGCCCCACTTCACAAAATGAATATCAGGGAACTGGAAAAAGTGCAGAGAAGGGCAACAGAACTGACAAAAAGGCATGAAGGAGCTCAGCTACTGTATGAGAAGATATTAGAAGAACTGAATGTATTCTCTCTTGAGAAGAGAAGATTAAGGGGGGATATGATCAACATATATAAATACATAAGTGGTCCATATAGTGAACTTGATGTTGAGTTAATTACTTTCAGGTCATCACAGAGGACAAGGGGGCACTCTTTACATCTGGAGGAAAAGAGATTTAATCTTCAAATGTAAAAAGATTTCTTCACAGTAAGAGCTGTGAAAATGTAAAATTGACTCCCTCAAGATCTGGTTCTGTCCAGCTCAGTAGATTGCTTTAACCACTTAAGCCCCGGACCATTATGCAGCTTAAAAACCAGAGGTGTTTTCAGAATTTGGCACTGCGCTGCTTTAACTGGAAATTGTGCGGACATGCAATGTTGTACCCAAACGAAATTTGTGTCCTTTTCTTCCCACAAATAGAGCTTTCTTTTAATGGTATTTGATTGCCTCTGCGATTATTATTTTTTTGCAATATAAACGGAAAAAGACTGAAAATTTTGAAAAAAAATGATTTCTTGTTCATACATCACGGGACACAGAGCGGCATAGTCATTACTATGTGGGTTATATAGAATTACCTTCAGGTGCTGGCACTGGCAACTTCCAAAACAACTTTTTTGTCACAAAGTTTTGAAAATTGAAAAAAATAAAATAAAAAATGTCTTTCTTCATTTTCAAAAACAAATGAGAGCTGTAAAATACTCACCATACCTCTCAGCAAATAGCTTGGGGTGTCTACTTTCCAAAATTGGGTCATTTGGGGGGGTTTGTGCCATCTGGGCATTCCATGGCCTCTGAAACTGTGATAGGCAGTGAGGAGTGAAATCAAAAATTTACACCCTTAGAAATCCTGAAGGCGGTGCTTGGGTTTCGGGGTCCTGTATGCGGCTAGGCACCCAAAATGTCTCACACATGTGGTATCCCCGTACACAGGAGAAGCAACAGAATGTATTTTGGGGTGCAATTCCACATATAACCATGGCATGTTTGAGCAATATATCATTTAGTGACAACTTTTTGTAATTTTTTTTTTCTTTTTGTCATTATTCAATCACTTGGGACAAAAAAAAAAAAATATTCAATGGGCTCAACATGCCTCTCAGCAAATAGCTTGGGGTGTCTACTTTCCAAAATGGGGTCATTTGGGGGGGGGGTTGAACTGTCCTGGCATTTTATGCACAACATTAAGAAGCTTATGTCACACATCATCCACTCTTCTAACCACTTGAAGACAAAGCCCTTTCTGACACTTGTTTACATGAAAACATTTTATTTTTTTGCAATAAAATTACGTTGAACCCCTAAACATTATACATTTTTTAAAGCAAAGGCTCTACAGATTAAAATAGTGGGTGTTGCATTTTTTTTCTCCACACAGTATTTGCGCAGTGATTTTTCAAACGCATTTTTTGGGGAAAAAACACCCTTTTTTATTTTTAATGCACTAAAACACACTATATTGCCCAAATGTTTGATGAAATAAAAAAGATGATCTTAGGCCGAGTACATGGATACCAAACACGACATGCTTTAAAATTGCGCACAAACGCGCAGCGGCGACAAACTACATACATTTTTAAAAGCCTTTAAAAGCCTTTACAGGTTACCACATTCGATTTACAGAGAAGGTCTACTGCTAAAATTACTGCCCTCAATCTTCCTTTGTGGTGATACCTCACATGCACGGTGCAATTGCTGTTTACATATGACGCTAGACCGACGCTTGCGTTCGCCTTCGCGCAAGAGCAGGGGGGGCAGGGGTGCTTTTTTTTTATTATTATTATTTATTTTGCTTTTTTATTTTATTTTTAAACTGTTCCTTCCATATATTTTTTTTTTTACCATTTTTATTGTTATCTCAGGGAATGTAAATATCCCCTATGATAGCAATAGGTAGTGACAGGTACTCTTTTTTTGAAAAAAATTGTGGGTTAGACCCTAGATCTTTCCTCTGCCCTCAAAGCATCTGACCACACCAAGATCGGTGTGATAAAATGCTTTCCCAATTTCCCAATGGCGCTGTTTATATCTTGGGGGGGGGGGGACATTCCCTCCCACTGCTTGTAAAAGCAGTCTAGAGGCTAATTATCTTCTAGGATTGCTTTTACATGAAAGCCAGCCGCTGGCTGAAAAGAATGATACCAAGATGATGCCTAAACCCACAGGCATCATTCTGGTATAAACATTCAAAGTCCAGCAACATACCAGTACAGCAGTTGCTGGTCCTTGTTGGACATGTATTGTAATCTTTCTTTTCATGCAGCCTGTTGGCTGAACGAAAAAAAGAGATTGATCGGTGGGTATGCCCACCATTAGAATACCTCCCTTCATCCACCCACTTCTAATGATGGGCATACATGCACCATTTATATATGCCGAAGCATGGGGGCATCCTCCCGCAAAAAAGTTATGCCATGTACACACGGTCTGACATTTCCACGGGCAAGCCTCCGTCGGAATTTTGACCGTATGTACGCGGCATAAAAGGTTATGCTGCGTACACACGGTCAGACTTTTCCACAGGCAAGCCTCCGTCGGAATTTCGACCGTATGTACGCGGCATTAGGAGCAAAATCGCTCCTCCGCCCCTGCTGCCCCCATGCTTCGGCATATATGCTCTTTTTTTAACTGTGGTGGTGAAATCACCTCCTACAGCGTTGGAGTCACGGCTTTATGTATCGTGGGAGCAAACGCTGTTGCTGCCAAGATAAATAGATCCGCGCTGCAACTGAATGGCGTACCTGCTAAGCAAATGATGGTTAACATTAAAACAAAGTAACATTACAGTATAACAGTAAGACCTTACCATACAATACCTGCAAAGCAAATACCAAAAAAAAAATTGTAAAAAATAAAAATTTTTTTTAACGCAACCTGTGCCTAAAATATATATATGTCGAAGCATGGGGGCATCCTCCCGCAAAAAAGTTATGCCGCGTACACACGGTCAGACTTTTCCACGGGCAAGCCTCCGTCGGAATTTCAACCGTATGTACGCGGCTTTCGGAGCAAAAACGCTCCTCCGCCCCTATGCTTCGGCATATATGCTCTTTTTTTCTGTGGTGGTGAAATCACCTCCTACAGCACTGGAGTCACGGCTTTATGCATCGTGGGAGCAAACGCTGTTACTGTCAAGATAAATAATTCTGCGCTGCAGCTGAATGGTGCACCTGAAAACAAAAAATTACATACCTGAAAAGCAAGCATGATAAAACATTGCAGAATAGAATACAGTAAAAAAGAGCAGAACAATAGAGAGAAAATAGAGAGAGAGAGAGAGAGAACAATAAAACGACAACTATTTTTTTTTTTTTTTTTTATATATTTTTTTTTTTGTTTTTCCTTTTTTTTTTTTTTTACACTTTTTTTTGTAACTTTAACAACTGTAATGGTTTGGGTCTCTCAAAATGTGATGGCATCTTGGGAGACCCTGTGTAAGTGTGTCCTGTTCTGTGCAATGCTGTACCCTACGCTAAAACTTCACTTTTGAGTGGAAGCGTTCAAAACATTTACCAATGCAAAGACCAGGATTGTCAGGACAGAGTGGACAAAAATAACGGGTGTCACGCCTAAATCCGTGCTTGCTACAGACACAACATCTTTTTTGGGGGGCTCGTTGGGTAGGGGTACTCTCGAGGACATACGGATAATGCCTCTCATGCAGCCGGCTTACTGCATTTGGTTGGGGATGGTGAGGTGCAGAACCGCCTGGATACAGGAGTTCTGTGACTATCTCATCCTGGAATTTTAGGAGAGATAACGTCCCGCCTGAAGCTCTGTATAGCACATGAGCGTTCAGCAAAGCCAATTGGAATAAGGATAGAGACACTTTTTTGTACCAGCGTCTCGCCTTACGGTCAATTAGATACGGCGCCAACAACTGGTCGTTGAGGTCCACCCCTCCCATATTTTGGTTATGTTCGTGGACACAGAGGGGTTTCTCCACAACACCAGTCGCCGTACGAATTTGGACTGTCGTGTCTGCATGAAGGGAGGTAAGAAGGAAAACATTCTTATTATCCCTCCACTTCACAGCTAGCAAGTTATTACACTTCAAGCAGGCTCTCTCCCCCAGCCTAAGACGGGAAGCTACAAGCCTCTGGGGAAAGCCCCAGCGATTAGGTCGCACGGTGCCACATGCTCCAATCTGATGATCAAACAAGTGACTAAACAGTAGCACGCTCGTGTAATAATTGTCCACATACAAGTGGTACCCCTTTCCGAATAAGGGTGACACCAAGTTCCACACTATCTTGCCAGCGCTCCCTATGTAATCTGGGCAGTTCTCCGGCTCTACGTGACTATCTTTTCCCTCATAAACCGTAAAGCTCCATACATAGCCTGTTGCCCTGTCACAGAACTTATAGAGCTTGACCCCGTATCTGGCACGCTTGCTGGGAAGGTACTGCTTGAAAGACAAGCGGCCAGAAAATTTAATCAGGGACTCATCAACGCAGACAACTTAAATATAAAATACAGTCATAAAAAAACTTATATCAAAAGTTCAGAATAAAACTGCAGCAGCGCTACGGACAAAAATGTTCATAGGTGCGTCTTCTATATACTTGATCATATAGGTGGTGTGGAACGGTGAGTCTGGTTATAATTGATTTGAATCCTAGTTCCAGTGCTTCTTTCACCAAGGTGTGATTCACCACGTGGGGGGTAAAAAGTCCCCCTATGGGGATGCACTCACCAGATGTTTAATCAATATGGACATAGATAAACCATCCTCCTTCAGTGTAACTGTCGTCTTTACCACAATCCTATGTCTATGGTGCCGCTGGCATATGTGAGGGAAAAGAACAAATCCACATAGGGCAGTATTGTTTGGAAAATTTATTGTGCAACAATCCCCATAATACCCCCTTTACAAATGCGCGTACCATAAAACATATAAAAACAGGCGTTTGTATAATGAGCGCTTTAAGCGCTTGAAACTTGCACCTGATGAGAGCCACTGGCGTCTTCCTAGTTCTGCAAGTCCTGGAGCGCAAAAAGCGTCACTTCCGGTTTGCTTGGTGTGCTGGTCACGCCCTGATGTTTCATCACTTCCTGACTTCTTCTGAGGGCGTGATAATAAATCCTCAGCTCCCGGATTAAATAGCACAGATATTCCGCCCACTGATTGACGTTGGGTTACCTTTCGCGCGCCCACGTCATCACGCATGCGCACTCGGGAATCCGCGTCATGCCCTGTTGTGGGCGGAAGTACTCCATCATGTAGATCCGAATTGCGCTGCCCTCATTGGCACGCACATCCGGTCTCCCACTTCATTGGATAGTCTGTGTCGCCATGGAATCAACAATGGCAAGACATGGATGAGCTAGTTAACCCCTTGAGGAGCGTTTTCCGTTTTGCATTGCTGAATAGCTGACACTGTTAACCCTGCACAGGTTCATGTACTCAGCATGCATTCCGGAACCACATAAAAAAGGAACAGACTTTCTGAAGGGATCAGTGAAACTGACATTTTCTATAGACTAATTACAACGCGTCTGTGCATTGTGCTGTGCTATTGCAAAAAGCTACCCTCAGTGTGATTATAGAATCTGTTCCTTCAAATGTGTTTTTGTAGGATACTCATGGGCTCATGTAAATAATAATAGATGCATGGCACCTAAGTGAAAGATAACTGCATCAAACAACCTATACATAAAATATGGCAATCCCAAGTATAAAAATATATGATAAATATATAAAACTCTATAAAACCTGATAATGGATCAATGTATATATAAAGGTCCACGTAAAGAATATTGCATCCAGTTGTCCATAAACCACTCAATCCAAGTCTATAAAAACATTCCCTTTCATAAAACTCATTCATCCATGGTCAATCAAGGTTAAGAATGAAGAGTGCATTAAAATTCCCATGAATAAACAAATAATGATAAATGTTCACATATTGAAGCATACAAGCTACAGAGTAGGAGTGCTGTCTAATTTCTACTTAGTTCCCCTTGGTGCTTGTGTCTTCACTCTGGGATTAGGCTAGAGATATGTTTCAAACTCTGGTTGCTGGTTAGTCCTCATTTTTGGGACCAAATGCCCCGGTTCCCTGGGTCCCTCCGAGAATAATATAGAATTATGAGAAATGGAGAAGAAAATCTGCTGATAAAAGAATTGTATATTTAAATAAGACCAGTGGGACTACTGTATGAAAGAAGGGGAAAAAGGAAAAAAAACTAAAAAACAGATGTCCCTCTAGGTCGATTAAGAGTCACTTATGAAGCAATTGATGTCCAGTTCGACGTTAAGCCCTTTAGGTACCAAAACATCTGTTAAAAAGATCCATTTAGTTTCCTTCTTGGATAATTTGCGTACTTTATGTGAGCCCTTAAAAATGGCTCCAGGCATTCTATGCCCCAAAATTGGAGGCCTGAGGCATCTTGGTCATGTTTCAATTTAAAGTGTAGTGACACATTATGGTCTTTGAAGCCGATCTTTATGTTGTTGATGTGCTCTGCTATCCTGATTCTGAGAAGTCTCTTTGTGCGATCTATGTAGAGGAATCCACAAGGACATTTCAGAGCGTACACTACAAAACTGCTGTTACATGTAATGAACTGTTCTATGTCAAATTGCTGATGATTAGAAGGGGAGATGAAGTTTTCTAGACCTCTTATTGGTCGTGCCACTTCCCTGCATGCCTTACACTTCCTACATGAAAATAAGCCATTTTGATTGCAAAATGTTAGAGGTTTGCTTGGAGGGTCTAGGATTTTTTTGACTACTTTATCTCCAAAGTTGGAGGCTTTCCGGTATATGAACTGAGGTTTCGGGGGTAGTACAGGGCCCAATTTTTTGTCTAATAGTAATATGTGCCAGTGTTTGCCAAAAATTGCCTCTACTTCCCTGTACTGAGTATGAAATTGAGATATAAAGCCCCATTCCTTTGAGTTGGTTCCATCTGGTACTGGTTTAGGTTTAAGTTGTAAGCATGTTTCCCTGGGTACTAATTCCACCTCCTCTACGATCTTCTGTAGGGCTTCTGGAGCGTAACCTTTTGCCACAAATCTGTCTGTGAGGACTTTTGCTTGTGTAAAGAAGTTGTTATCATCAGAACAATTGCGTTTGACTCGCATGATCTGGCCTTTAGGTATGTTCCTTAACCATTGTGGATGGTGTCCACTTGTGGTTGGAAGGTAACTATTCCTGTCTGTTGGTTTAAAAAAGACCTTAGTGCAGTGGTTCTCAACTCCAGTCCTCAGGGCCCACCAACAGGCCAGGTTTGCAAGATAACTGAAATGCATCACAGGTGATATAATTTGCTGCTCAGGGATTGCAGTATTATAGTCTGCATCTCACCAAGGTAATACTTAAAATCTGGCCTGTTAGTGGGTACTGAGGACAGGAGTTGAGAACCACTGCCTTAGTGCAAAACTCCAGATTTTGGCGATAGACAGTGACGTCAAGAAAATTTATCGTTTCTCTGTGCCATTCGGAGGTCAGTCTGATATTGTTGTTATTGATGTTTAAAACCTTTAAAAATTCTTGTAGTGACTCTACCGGACCAGCCCAAATTAAAAACAGATCATCTATAAAATGTTTATAAAAAATGAGCTCAGTTCTTCTGTCTTTAAAAATCACTTTGTCCTCCGGTTCCGCCATAAAAAGGTTTGCGATGCTGGGGGCAAATTTAGCCCCCATTGCAACGCCCCTTTGTTGCAAATAAAATTTGTTGGCGTACCAAAAGTAGTTGTGCGAGAGGCAGTAGTGCAGAGCATGGCCGATAAATACTTTTTGGTTACTCAAGGCCCAATTTAGGGCGAGTAAGGCGTCATCATGTTGGATGATTGAGTAGAGGGAGGACACATCCAATGTTACCAGTAGAATTTCTTGGTTTTCAGTTATTTTGACATTATGTAGACAATTCAGAAAGTCCTTAGTGTCTCTCAGGTATGCTTGTGTCGTTGTCACACTTTTTTGTAAGAACGTGTCCAGGTATTGTCCCATTCTTGATGCAATATAATCTATGCTATTTACAATGGGTCTGGGTGGTGGGTTGGTGGAGTCTTTGTGTATTTTTGGTAGTGTATAGATCGTTGGGATTTTACTACTAGCTGGTACCAGATAATGCCTTTCTTTGTCTGATAGTACTCCCAACTTAGTACCTATTCCTACTAGTGTTGTTGGCTGATTCCTAAAGGCTTGTGTTGGGTCACCATCTAAGACTTTGTATGTGATTTCATCAGCTAGTATCTCTGTGATCTGTGTATGGTACATTTCTTTTGTTAGTATGACGACTCCACCCCCCTCCACCCCCTTTGTCGGCTGGCTTGATGATGATGTCCGCAGATAACTTGATCGGGAATAAACAAGGCTGCAAAACATTTGTTGAAGTGGTTTATGAGGGGCCAAATTTTGTAGAGCCGGTCGTATTCAGGGTCTCCACGTGGACGACAAAGTTCATTGTCGTTGAAATGCATGAACCGCAAGATCTGTTCGTATCGTTTCCTGGGCATGGAGGCAGAGAACACGGGCATGTGGTCAATTGGGTGCGTGGACCAATAAGCACGCAATGATGGGAATTTATGTGTGCCCATGTTGAGGGAAAGGCCCAGAAGGTCTTAAATTCGGAAACCGTAATTGGTTTCCAATCTTTGGCAATGGAAGGCAACTGGGGATTAGCGGCGATGAATTGACCAGCATATAAATTACTCTGGTCCACAATAGATCTATAGAGATCTTCCGTGAAAAACAGCGAATAAAAATCAATTGGCATAAAATCAGCTGTTTCCACCTGAATACCGGGTTGGGCAGTGAATGGGGGAAGTATGGGTTCTGCAGAAGTGGTGGGGACCCAATCAGGATAGGCGAATTCTGCAGGAAGGGCACTATGGGCACGACGGGCCTGCCTTTGTCTTCTTCTTGGTGGCAGCGGGACACTACTTGTGCTTGCCACCTCGCCAGCTTGAACTGCACTTATGGGACTCGCCACGTCACCACGTGACACTGCAGTGCTGGATGTACGCCCAGGCTGTACTAGGCCGCTGGTGCTTGCCAATTCACCAGAAGGAATAGCGGCGCTAGTACTACTCTGCTCCATGATACGAGAGCCCTGTGGTTCTTGCTCCTCAACAACCTCAGAAGATCGGGATCGGGTACGCCTGACCTTAGCAGGGACCTCATCTTCGTCGTCAGAGCTATCTGACATGGAGCCGCTGACTTCACTGTCTTCTACGGGAAGATATTCTGAGCCTGAATCTGACAGATGCATGACCTCCTCTTCACTATCTGTCATGCTTAGAATCTCGTAGGCCTCTTTACTAGTGTACCTTTGATTTGCCATTTTGGGCTCTAAATTTAGGGGTACACTAGTAAGATTCACAGGTAAAAAAGCACCTGACTGTCAGCAAATGTATCAAACGCTTAAAAAATAAATGTTAGCGATCGCAGGGATCAGGACTGTGTCTGCGAACGCTGCAGTTATGTGTGTTGTGTTTGGTAAGTTACAGTGATCGATCGATACTGCACTTGGGTGGGCTGGGCTGGGCTGGGCTGGGCGGAGGGGCTAAACGCAGGTGCTAGCAGGTATCTGGGCTGATCCCGCTAACACTGCATTTTTGGGAACCCTAAACCGCTGGGGACGCTAGTATAGATCTGATCAGATCAGATATTGATCTGTTCAGATACTATACCACTAAGGGAGGTGTATGCTTTGCGCGTGGGTGTTAGCGTTACTGGCACTAACCTAACGCTGCCTGGGGCGACGCAGACCCTCTCTGGCGCTAAAACCTAATTGATATCAGCCGCCGGGCGATCAAGGGGTTAAACCTTTATTGGGTTATATACGGCGGGTGCCCTGATGCTATAAAAAGCAAACTAACCAACCAGCGTCACCCGTAAAACTTATATGGTGATCACTGGTGAAAGGGTTAACTAGGGGCAATCAGGGGGTTAAAACCTTTATTAGGTTATATATGGGGGTACCTGACGCTATATAAAAACCTGACGGGTAACCTAAATAACTAACTGGCTAACCAGTGTCACCAGTGACACTAATACAGTGATCACTGGTGAAAGGGTTAACTCTAGGGGCAATCAGGGGGTTAAAATAATATATGGGGGTACCTGACGCTATAAAAACCTGCGGCAAACCTAAAAATAAATAACTGTCTATCTAGGGCACCACCGGCACTAAATACAGAGATCGGAAATACGATCGCTTAGTGACGCTGGCGTTAGGGGGTGAAAGGGTTACCTGGGGGGGCGATCAAGGGGTTAAACCTTTATTAGGGGGGGTTAGGGGGCTACCCTGGACCTAAAGGGGCCTAAACCTAACTGCCCTGCAACTTTTTACTGTCACAAATGACACTGATTGCAGTGATCAGTAAAAAACTGACCACTGCAAACGGTGCACTGTGACTGGGGGTACTGGGGGTGATCTGGGGGGTGATCTGGGAGTGACTGGGGGGTGTAAGTGTGCCTACGTGTACTGGTGTCAGTGTAGTGTTGGTGCACTTACTGTGAGATGTCTTCTCTCCTCGCGCCAGATCGAAAAGACCGCCGCATGGAGAGATGACATCACTTCCTCTGCCTGTGTTTACATTACACAGGCAGAGGAAGATTCTCATTCGCCGGGAGCGATCGCGAGGTGGTGGCCGGAAACGAATGGCCGTCCCCTCATCACGGATCACTACCGGAACGATAACCACCGCTCACTGTATAGAAGGGGGGTCCGATGGGACCCCCCAACTATATGAAGGCAGTCACGTACTGGTATGTGATTGTGCCTATCCGTGCCATTCTGCCGACGTATATATACAGTGAGCGGTCGTTAAGTGGTTAAAAAGGCCTGGATTATTTACATTATTATTTACATTTACATAATATTTACATAATATTACTGGATACTAACATTTATATGTAAAGTTGATCCAGGGAATATCGGATTGTCTCTCGTAGGATCAGGAAGGGCATTTTTTCCCTTGCTGGAGCAAATTGGATCGTGCTTTGCTGGGGTTTTTTGCATTCCTCTGGATCAACTGTAGGTCTAGGATTGTGTACATAGGATTGTAAAATTTGATCCAGAGGAAGGCAAAAAAAACAACAATAAAGCATCACTCAATTTGATCCAGCAGGGGAAAAAAGTTCCTTCCTGATCACCCAAGAGGCAATCAGATATTCCCTGGATCAACGTTATCTATAAAAACAGTTTGATAGCCCTAAATGGATTGCATATAATTCTACGGTGATATGGTGAATGCTAAATAGGGATGAGCTTCGAGTTCGAGTCAAACTCATGTTCGACTCGAACATTGCCTGTTCGCCCGTTCGCCGAACAGCGAACAATTTGGGGTGTTCGTGGCAAATTCGAAAAGCTGCGGAACACCCTGTAAAAGTCTATGAGAGAAATCTAAAGTGCTAATTTTAAAGGCTTATATGCACGTTATTATCATAAAAAGTGTTTGGGGACCCGCGTCCTGCCCCAGGGGACATGTATCAATGCAAAAAAAAGTTTTAAAAACTAACGTTTTTTCGGGAGCAGTGATTTTAATAATGCTTAAAGTGAAACAATAAAAGTGAAATATTATTTTAAATTTCGTACCTGGGGGGTGTGGATAGTATGCCTGTAAAGCAGCGTGTGTTTCCCATGTTTAGAATTGTCCCTGCGCAAAATGAAATTTCTGAAGGAAAAAAAGTAATTTAAAACTGGCTATAATAAATCCCCAGGTCCCCAGCAATACAGAGAAAAGTAATTGAAAAAAACGGCAGGGGTCCCCCCCCCCAGTACATTACCAGGCCCTTTGTGTCTGGTATGAATATTAAGGGGAACCACCTCGCACCAAAATGTAAAAAAAAATGGCGTGGGTCCCCCCAAAAATCCATACCAAATTTAAAATAAAAAACCCATTCCAGCGATGTAATCCAGTCTGTCCAGCATTGTTCTCTATGTCCCGCGGTGATCCGATGTCCAGCGCTCCAGTCTCCTCCAGTCTCCACTCCACACGAAACCCCCATGATGTATGAGGGGGCGGGGTCACCCGTCACATCATAGGGTAAGCCCCAGCTTTCCCCGCTTGCCGGGGAATAGCCAATGACGTAGGCGGGACTGGGGGGGGGACCCCTGCCATTTTTTTCAATGACCTTCCTCTGTATTGCCGGGGACCCGGGGATTCATTATAGCCGCGAGTGGTTTTAAATTACTTTTTTTCCTTCAGAAATTACATTTTGTGCAGGGACAATTCTAAACACGGGAAACACGCGCTGCTTTACAGGCATATTATACACACCCCCCAGGTACGAAATTTAAAGGAATATTTCACTTTTATTGTTTCACTTTAAAGTGGAGTTCCACCCTCTTTTTCAACTTTGTTGCATCCTCTCTAGTAAAGTCCCCTTAAGAACAATTGGCATGTTATTTTTTTTAAAACTCACTGTTTGCTATGAATCTTTTTACATCTCGCGCCGCGGCCGCAGCAGCCTCCCCGCGTCATCCACTCATTGCTAGGCCTCCTGGGAGATGTTTGTCATCATTCCCAGGAGGCCCAATGCCGTAGTATCGCGTTATTTCTAAGCAGGAAATTACGCGATGCACGGCGACGCCCGGGGCCATTTTATGTAAGGGAATCCTGCCTTTGTTTGCCAGTGTTTATCTACCTGGGCAGTCAGGGTGATCAGTGCGGTGGGAGAGTTACAAGCACTGATCACCCTGTATAGGTATTAAATTCTAACAGCCGGTGCGTTTCTCCGGTGTCCCCATCTCTTCCCCCCCTCCATGCTGGTGTCCCCATCTCTTCTCCTCCTCCGTGCCGGTGTCCCCATCTCTTCTCCCCCTCCATGCTGGTGTCCCCATCTCTTCTCCCCCTCCATGCTGGTGTCCCCATCTCTTCTCCCCCTCCGTGCCGGTGTCCCCATCTCTTCTCCCCCTCCATGCCGGTGTCCCCATCTCTTCTCCCCCTCCGTGCTGGTGTCCCAATCTCTTCTCCCCCTCTGTGCTGGTGTCCCCATCTCTTCTCCTCCTCCGTGCCGGTGTCCCCATCTCTTCTCCCCCTCCATGCTGGTGTCCCCATCTCTTCTCCCCCTCCATGCTGGTGTCCCCATCTCTTCTCCTCCTCCGTGCCGGTGTCCCCATCTCTTCTTCCCCTCCGTGCTGGTGTCCCCATCTCTTCTCCCACTCCGTGCTGGTGTCCCCATCTCTTCTCCTCCTCCATGCTGGTGTCCCCATCTCTTCTCCCACTCCATGCTGGTGTCCCCATCTCTTCTTTCCCTCCGTGCCGGTGTCCCCATCTCTTCTCCCCCTCCGTGCTGGTATCCCCATCTCTTCTCCTCCTCCATGCTGGTGTCCCCATCTCTTCTCCCCCTCCGTGCTGGTGTCCCCATCTCTTCTCCCACTCCGTGCTGGTGTCCCCATCTCTTCTCCTCCTCCATGCTGGTGTCCCCATCTCTTCTCCCACTCTGTGCTGGTGTCCCCATCTCTTCTTCCCCTCCGTGCCGGTGTCCCCATCTCTTCTCCCCCTCCATGCTGGTGTCCCCATCTCTTCTCCTCCTCCGTGCCGGTGTCCCCATCTCTTCTCCCCCTCCGTGCTGGTGTCCTCCTCCATTCTCCTCCTCCACCCCCTCGATCTGTCAGGATGGAGAGCGGAGGTAGGAGCCGGTAAATCGGCTCCTTACTTGTCGGAATGTACAGAGTCAGTGATCACTGACTCTGTCCATTCACATAACTGAAACATCGTAAACTGTGTTTACAATGTTTCAGTTTATGAATGGAGAGGAGCCGCTGTCTTCTCTCCATTCATTTTCAGCGCAGCTGAGGCTGCTGAGAAAGGGACTGGGGTATCTCTGTCCCTAGTCCCTTTCCCTGTCTCAAAGGGGAGATGCCAGAGGTCTGTTAAGACCCCTGATATCTCACCAAAGCCCCCCCAACAGGGCTGATAAAAACAAAAAAAAATGGCAATGAATAATAAAGAAATTAATTGTAAAAAATAATAAAAAATAAAATAAAAAAAACACACTGATACTGTCCACCCCCTCCCTTAAAAAAAAAAAACATTGTAAAAACAAAAAATTAAATAAAAATAAATTGTAAAAAATTAAAAAAAATTGTAAAAAAAAAAAAAAAAAAAAACTACTGACACATGTGCCACTGTCTCATGAGATTAAAAAAAAGTATCGCTAATCGGTATCGGCGAGTACTTGAAAAAAGTATACTTGTACTCGGTCTTAAAAAAGTGGTATCGAGACAACCCAGTTTGGCAGATAATGGGATTATATTCTATGGAACAGTAGCCAAATCAGCCCATTGTACAGGACTCAGGAACCATTAAATCATGTCGTATTTCTGATGCAATGTGCTGTAAATTATGCAATTCGACGTGCTGGGGTGATGCAATGTTCTGTGGGCCATGCGATTCGATGTACTGGGGGTGATGCAATGTTCTGTGGGCCATGCGATTCGATGTGCTGGGGTGATGCGATTTGATGTGCTGGGGGTGATGTAAAATGTGCTGTAAATTATGCGATTTGATGTGCTGGGGGTGATGCAATGTGCTGTAAATGATGCGATTCGATGTGCTGGGGTGATGCAATGTGCTGTGATTGATGCGATTCGATGTGCTGGGGGTGATGCAATGTTCTGTGGGCCATGTGATTCGATGTGCTGGGGGTGTTGCAATGTTCTGGGGTGATGCGATTCGATGTGCTGGGGTGATGCGATTCGATGTGCTGGGGGTGATGCAATGTGCTGTGATTGATGCGATTCGATGTGCTGGGGGTGATGCAATGTGCTGTGAGTGAAGCGATTCGATGTGCTGTGGGTGATGCAATGTGCTGTGAGTGATGCGATTCGATGTGCTGGGGGTGATGCAATGTGCTGTAAATGATGCGATTCGATGTGCTGGGGATGATGCAATGTGCTGTAAATGATGCGATTCGACGTGCTGGGGGTGATGCAATGTTCTGTGGGCCATGCAATTCGATGTGCTGGGGGTCATGCAATGTTCTTTGGGCCATGCGATTCAATGTGCTGGGGGTGTTGCAATGTGCTGTGGGCCATGCGATTCGATGTGCTGGGGGTGTTGCAATGTGCTGTGGGCCATGCGATTCAATGTGCTGGGGTGATGCGATTCGATGTGATGGGGGTGATGCAATGTGCTGTGATTGATGCGATTCGATGTGCTGGGGGTGATGCAATGTGCTGTGAGTGATGCGATTCAATGTGCTGGGGGTGATGCAATGTGCTGTAAATGATGCGATTCGATGTGCTGGGGGTGATGAAATGTGCTGTAAATGATGCAATTTGATGTGCTGGGGGTGATGCAATGTGTTGTAAATGATGCGATGCGATGTGCTGGGAGTGATGCAATGTGCTGTAAATGATGTGATTCGACATGCTGGGGGTGATGCAATGTTCTGTGGGCCATGCAATTTGATTTGTTGGGGGTGATGCAATGTTCTGTGGGCCATGCGATTCGATGTGCTGGGGGTGATGCAATGTGCTGTAAATGATGTGATTCGATGTGCTGGGGGTGATGCAATTTGCTGTAAATGATGCGATTCGACGTGCTGGGGGTGATGCAATGTTCTGTGGGCCATGCAATTCGATGTGCTGGGGGTGAAGCAATGTTCTGTGGGCCATGCGATTCGATGTGCTGGGAGTGTTGCAATGTGCCGTGGGCCATGCGATTCAATGTGCTGGGGTGATGCGATTCGATGTGCTGGGGGTGATGCAATGTGCTGTGATTGATGCAATTAGATGTGCTGGGTGTGATGCAATGTTCTGTGGGCTATGCGAATCTAGATGCATAAATTCATTTTGTTGCTGAGATTAGTCTTTTTAAAAAAAATGAAAAGCTGTACAGAAAAAAGTAGCCGCTGTGTGTGTGTGTGTGTGTGTATATATATATATATATATATATATATATATATATATATATATTTCTTGAACATGTAGTATATTTACTTTTTGTGTATAGTAAAATAATGCCGAGCTGTTGAATTAACCTCTATAGTTCCCTGATAAGAATGAATGATCCTGTGATATTCTAAAATGACATTCTTAACCAGATAAAAACACAATATCTATAACAAATAGAATTGTAAAGGAATATATAAATGTGACGTGATTGACGATACGCGTAGGGACGTAGCAAGCACCGGAGGTGACGCGGACGAGCTCGGCGCTCGTTTTTTATATGCACTACTGTGATTTTTAAATGTGAGTAATTTATACTTTGAAATCTACGAAAATAAATATTTTTAGCAAATATTACTACACTATATTGGGCCTTTCTTGCCTCCATTTCTTTCTCGTACATCACGGGACACAGAGCGACATAGTCATTACTAATGGGTTATATAGATACCGTCAGGTGCTGGCACTGGCAACTTCCAAAACCGGAAGTACCCTCCCCTATATAAGCCCCTCCCATCCGGGAGCACCTCAGTTTTTTGCCAGTGTCTAAGGTGTTGGCCAAGAAGAAACATGTGTTTTTCACTGAGCTTGCGTACAGGTTCTTTTGGGCCTCAGTAAGCTATTCCGGATCCGACCAAAAAAGCTTCATAGCTAAACGGTCGGTACCCGGGCCTTGCAGAGAAGAGCAAGGTTTTGCCTGTAATGCTTCTCTTAGGAGAGCTGGACCCTGGGATCCAGAGCTCTGGTCATACCCACGACCAAGATGTTTTCTGTGCTATACAGGTCCAGGGGAGTGGAATCCTTGGGAACCCGGTCCCTGAAGGTTTGATTACAATGCCTGCCGTGATAGGTGAAGTTTGGGCTTTTGTGGACCAAACAAAGTCCTGCGGCGGGGAACAGGTAAGTGGGGGCCCCCAGGAACTTGGTTCTATTGGGGGACCCCCAAGCCTAATTTGTCTTTCTGTCTGTTACCTAATGGTATTCCCGCAAAATTCTGTGCATGCCTGTAACTACTAAAAAAATGTAATAATTTTTAATGGTGGTCAAGAAAAAAAAAAAAAAAAAAAAAAAATTTTTTATATATATTTAATATATTAGACTGCGGTACCTGTGTTTGTCCACTAGAGGCCGCTGTGGAATGTTTTCTTGTCATGTGGACTAGCTTCTTCTCAGCAGAGCAAAGTCCAGGCAGATGGTGAGTTCTCTTATAGGAAACTGCTTCCTCTGCCATGTTGCAGTGCTCGTCCATCCCCCGGCCTGCGGCAAAGAGGGGCCCTGGCTCCTGTCCCTTGTTACCATATTTGAAATTAGCGCCGAAGGCGCACGTGCCCGCGCGCGTGCGCGTGCACGCGCCTCTATATATAGAGGTGAGCCGGGAAAGGGGGCGGAGCCTGGGGGATGACGCTCTGTGCGCGCCGCAGCACTTCTGCGCATGTGCGGGCGTCCCAGCAGTTTAAAAAAACCACAATATTGTAGTGAGCTGGCTATGAAGTACAGAGACAGAGCTGGCAACATTTAAAGGCATACAGCAAGCGGTTGATACAGGCATCCCCTAGAAAGGCACATTAGTAGACACCAACTGTGATATAGCAGCAATTGTGCTAGACTATTCTCAGTAAAAGTGGTGTATTACGGCTGGAATACCTCAGCTTTAGGCTTAGGAATATGCCGTCCAGAAGCTCCGGAACTGAATCTTCCAGGAAGCGAAGGGGGTCTCATCGGGCTCGGAGGATCTTGGGCATACTCCTGCTGCACCAGTCTCCCCTGAAGTTCAGAGGTAAGTGACCGTAGAGACCCCGCAGGGTACTTGGTACTGTGGCTGTCCTCAGTTCACCTGCTCCTGTGTATGTAACAGAGGAGGTTTTTTCCTCAGCTCTGGGAGGATTAGAGAGAGATTGTCAACATTGATCGCTGCCTCCCTGTCAGGGAAAGCACGCCCGATCTCCGTCTCCTCCTTCAGAGTGCCTGTTAGCAGAGCAACAGTCCCATACAGGGATCGACCTGCCTGAAGGGGATCAGGATGAGGTTGATTCTGTTATAGAGGAATCAACAGTGGGGGAACCTTTTCTCAGCATCTTAAGCTGAAAGATTATGGGTTCAGTCTCTGACTAACATGGTCCGATCAGCATTTAAAAATGCACCTTGCGGAACCATCAACCACTACTGTATCCTCGTTGGGGTCGCTAGAAGCCCCCAGACTGTTTGTTCTTTTCCACTTCACCCTTTACTGAAAGGGCTCATTTACCAGGATTGGGAACGTCCTGAGAAAATATTTATTCCCCCAAGAGATTTCCGGTGGTCTATCCCATGGAGGATAAGTTCATCAAAAAAAAAAAAAAAAAAAAATGGAAGGTCCCTACAGTGGACGCAGCCATCTCTTGTATGTATAAATCACTGACATGTCCAGTGGATAATGTCCAAATGTTCAAGAACCCAATAGATAAAAGATTGGAGTCCTTATGAAAATCTGCTTGGTGATACAACCAGCAGTAGCAGCTATTGGGGTCTGCTAAGCAGTGAAGGATCAGTTGAAACAGGTCTTGAGGGACTTGACAGATCAGCAGGCTTTGCCCTAGCTGATCTACCTAGAGCCTTAGGCTTTGCGGTTGACGCCATAGAGGATTCAGTCCATCAGGCCTCCCGCCTTACGCTGTCTATAGTACATATGCGTAGGCTCCTATGGCTCAAAAACTGGTCTGCTGAAGCTCCCTGTAAAGAATGGCTGGTTAGCGTCCCATTTCATGGTGAACGCTTATTCAGGGAAAACCTGGACAAATATATCCAGAAAATTTCCAGCGGTAAAAATACGCTCTTGCCGGTTAAAAGCAGAGTTAGAGGTCCCTCTTTAAGAGGCCTGCTTCTCCAGTCCCTGGGGCATCGGCTGTGTAACAGTTCCGACGGCCTCCTCGGTCAAATCCCGGGGGTAAAAAACAGGGACAGTAGCAGGGTAATGAGAAACCCTGGGTCAGGGGAGGTACAAAACCTCCCCCAAAGTTAAATTCATTGAAGCCCCCACTCAGTCGGGTGGGGGGAGGACTCCAGTTGTTCGCAAGAGACCGGGCGGGACACGATCAAGACAGATAGGTGCTCTCCGCAGTAGGTTTGGGATACAGTTTGGAGTTAAAAGACTCTCCTCCTTCCCATTTTTGAGGTCAAACGTGCCAAGGGATCCCCGGAAGAGAGAGTCCCTCCTGTTGGCACTAGAACAACTATTGCTCCAAGGAGTAATTATGGAGGTTCCCCTGGAAGAATGAGGGTTCGGGTTTTACTCAAACCTCTTTACAGTCCCGAAGCAAACGCGGACGGGAGGCCCATATTAATTCTAAAAGGGCTATACAAATTCCTGTATATCAGGACTTTCCGATGGAGTCGATCCGATCGGTGGCCACTGCCCTACAAGGGGAGGATTGGTTAGCCACGATCGACATCAAAGATGCTTATTTGCACATTCCCATCTTTCCAGTCCACCAAAGATTTCTACGCTTTGCAGTAGAAGGGCGCCATTTTCAGTTCAGAGCCTTACCCTTCGGTTTGGCCACAGCACCACGAGTGTTTACAAAAATTCTGGCCCTTTATTGGCCAATCTAAGAACACAAGGTGTAATGATAATGGCATATCTGGATGACTTGTTGCTGATAGACCACTCAGTGAAAAAACTAGACGTGGTCGTTCACAAGACGATCAAGTATCTGGAATCTCACGGTTGGATTATCAACCGAGACAAGTCAGCCCTAAAAAACAGTCAAAAGTCTGGAATACTTGGGGCTAAGGTTGGATTCAGGCCAGAGAAAAATATTCTTGCCTCGAGGAAAGGTGTTGTCTTTGAAAGATTTGATCCACTTAGTGGGTACAAAAAAGACAGCCGTCCATACGCCTGTATATGAGGCTGCTGGGAAAAATGGTGGCATCATTCGAAGCAGTACCCTACGGTCAATTCCATTCAAGGAATTTGCAAGGGGCCATACTGTCAGCCTGGAACAAAAAAGTTCAGGCCCTAGACTTACAATGTCCTTGTCCCCTTCCGTTCGCAAGAGCCTCCGTTGGTGGTTGGTTCCCCAGAATCTGGAAAAAAGGAAATCCTTCAGTCCGATTTCTTGGAAGGTGGTCACTACAGATGCCAGCCTTATAGGCTGGGGAGCAGTACTGGAGCAATAGTCTCTCCAGGGCAGATGGTCGGATGCAGAAAAGGCCCTGCCCATCAATCTCTTAGAGATACGAGCAGCCCGGTATGCCCTAGTAGCATGGACATCCAAACTCCAAGGGTCCCCTGTCAGAATTCAATCAGACAATGCCACAGCAGTGGCATATATCAATCATCAGGGGGGCACCAGGAGTCGTGCAGCCCAGAGGGAAGTAAATTACATCCTGAAATGGGCAGAAAAATATGTCCCAGCCATATCTGCGGTATTCATTCCAGGAGTGGAGAATTGGAAGGCGGACTTTCTAAGTCGCCAGCAATTAGGCCCAGAGGAAGGGTCCCTTCACCCCGAGGTTTTCTGGACAATATGTCAGCGGTGGGGAACATCGGATGTAGATCTTCTAGCATCCAGATTCAACGCAAAGGGGGACAGGTTTGTCTCTCGGACAAGGGATCCCCTAGCTTGCGGCTCGGATGCCCTAGTGTTCCCTTGGGATCAGTTCAAGCTGATATATGCATTCACACCGCCAATGGTTACCTCGATTACTCCGCAGAATCAGGGTAGAAAAGAAACCAGTGATTCCGGTGGCTCCAGCGTGGCCCCGAAGAGCGTGGTACGCGGAGATTGTAAAATTTCAGTGGGGAGTCCTTGGACTCTCCCACGTCGTCCGGCTTTCGCAAGGACCGATATACCACCCTTCCTTACCAGCCCTAGGTTTGACGGCCTGGCTATTGAAGCCCACATTCTAAAAAAGAGAGGGCTCTCTAATGCTGTGGTATCTACCATGATCAATGCCAGGAAGCCGGTATCCAGGCAGATCTACTATAGAATCTGGAAGGCGTACATCGCGTGGTGTGAGGCCAAGAAATGGCATCCACATAAATACGTAATAGGTAGGATTCTGGACTTCCTACAGTGGGCTGTAGATAGGAAGCTTGCCTTGAGTACTATCAAGGGTCAGATTTCGGCCTTGTCAATATTTTTTCAAAGGCCCTTGGCTTCGCATTCACTAGTCAAAGCCTTTATACAAGGAGTGATGCGTATTAGTCCTCCGGTTAATATTCCCATATGTCCATGGGATCTAAACTTGGTTCTGTCGGTTCTACAGAAACAACCATTTGAACCATTACAGCATATTTCCTTGGTGCTTCTCACCAGGAAATTGATTTTTCTAGTAGCCATTTGTTCGGCTAAAAGAGTATCGGAATTAGCAGCTATGTCCTGTAAGGAGCCATATCTGGTTATCCATAAGGACAGAGTAGTGTTACGTCCTCATCCAGCCTTTCTTCCTAGGGTGGTATCGAGGTTTCATTTGAACCAAGATGTGGTTCTTCCTTCTTTTTTCCCCAAACCTACTTCGGTAGAGGAAAAGTTATTGCATTCTTTGGATGTAGTAAGAGCAGTTAAAGCTTATCTAAAAGCCACTGCTCAGATTCGCAGAACGGATACTTTGTTTATTCTGCCGGAAGGCCCCAGAAAGGGTCAGGCAGCGTCAAAGTCTACTTTAGCCAAGTGGATTCGACAGGTCATTATGCAAGCTTATGGCTTGAGAAGGAGACCACCTCCGTTCAAAGTTAGAGCGCACTCCACGAGAGCAGTTGGAACTTCATGGGCAGTGCATCACCAGGCCTCCCTGGCTCAAATCTGTAAGGCCGCAACATGGTCTTCGGTACACACGTTTACTAGGTCCTACCAGGTGGACGTTAGAAGTCAGGAGGATGTCGCCTTTGGGCGCAGTGTGTTGCAGGCCGCAAAAGATCCTCATGTCTGATAGCGCTCAGCTTATATATGGTGTATCCCCCCCCTCATTTGGCATTGCTTTAGGACATCCCATTAGTAATGACTATGTCGCTCTGTGTCCCGTGATGTACGAGAAAGAAAATAGGATTTTTATAACAGCTTACCTGTAAAATCCTTTTCTTGGAGTACATCACGGGACACAGAGCTCCCGCCCCTCTTTAGGGACACTTATTGCTTTGCTACAAAACTGAGGTGCTCCCGGATGGGAGGGGCTTATATAGGGGAGGGTACTTCCGGTTTTGGAAGTTGCCAGTGCCAGCACCTGACGGTATCTATATAACCCATTAGTAATGACTATGTCGCTCTGTGTCCCGTGATGTACTCCAAGAAAAGGATTTTACAGGTAAGCTGTTATAAAAATCCTATTATTTTAAACCCCCATACATGCACATCATCTCGGAGACCCCACGGCTAGAGGATTAACCCCCACCAGGCATCCACATATCCCCATGTTCCAGTCAGCATCCGGATAACAACAGGCACAACAGAGGGCTTATATTACATGCTGTAACCTCACAGCAGTGAGGTAAGGGGCCACCTTTCTCTAAAAGCACAGCGTGGGAGTCACAGGATAACACATCCAGAAGTCACATATTCACAGCGTGGAAATTACAACATCACCCAGCACTTTAACCATTGTTTATTTATTGCAAAAACAATCTGTTTTTTTGCTTGCACTTTTGCATCACCCAAAGACTATTATTTATGAGTTTATACTTTGCACTATTCTTGTTCTAGCAATTTTTTCAATTTTAATATTTCTTTATTATTTTCAAAGGAAAAGGTAGTCAGGATATACATACTTTACAATGTCAGATGTTCCGACTGAAGCAAGTGATATCAATCTATATAACACTGCTTTAAGCTATATAGAGAAAGTTACACAGTCGAATAGAACCTGACTTAATCCTGTTTAGTATGGTAACATATTAACATATCGACTCAACATTAACTTGATAACTCAATGGTAAATCAATAACTCCAGATGGGGGGAGGGGGGGAGGGGGGGAGGGAGAAGGAGCACCAGCTAAACAAGCATTATTGTTACCTCACAGGGGTGGGAAGGATGATAGAAGGACTTACACGAATGAGAGAGGATTGCAATACAAATAATACATCAAGAGGTTACAGTACATTTTGGATGTGTGAGCCAGACCTGCCAGTTATATAAAAACGTTTCCATATTTAGTTTTTTTCTAGCAAGTAGACTCTCCATTGCACATTGATGATTCAAATCGGTTATTGCGTTTGCAATGGCTGGTGAGTCAGTGGTTTTCCAGAGTTTCGTGATGCTCAGTTTTGCCGCGAATAGTAAATGAATTATCACTACCCGTGAATTGGGTGGGAATTTGTCTATTCCAAGGTGTAATAGTGCTAGTGAGGGATTAGGTGGTGTTGCAATCTGTGAAATGGTGGAGATTAAGGCAAAAACTTGTTTCCAGAATGAGCTTAGGGTTTTACAATACCATAGAATATGTGCTATGGTACCAGTGCTTCCACAAGATCGCCAGCAGGTAGGGGGATGGCCAGGGAAGAATTTGCAGAGGCGATAGGGTGTGAGATACCACCTATGAATCGTTTTTTGGTATGATTCCCAATGATTAGAGCAATGGGAGGCCGTAAAGGTGTGCTGAAAGGCACGTGTCCACATGTCGGGGTTAATAGTAATGTTAAGTTCTTCCACCCATTTTGAAAGGGATGGTATTTGGGAATAGGGACGGTCGTCGATGAGCGTAGAATATATCGTAGCTATGCCACGTTTCGGGTATGTCTTGTGTGTGTAGAAATTGTGTATAGGTTCAGGGAGTTTGGCTACAGTAGAGAATTTGTTTTTTTGAAGATAATGGGAGATCCTCATGTATGTGAAAATTTCCGTGTGAGGGAGGTTATATTCAGTTTGGAGATTTGTGAAGGTTTTCAGAGTGTCGTTAGTGTTGTAGAGGTCTGAGACGTTAGTTATCGATAGTGTCTGCCACTTCACCAGATTTAAGTCAGGTATGTGTATCATCAGAGTACTAAGGGGGATTTGTAGTCTGTGGGACGGATGGTTAGATATCGTTTGGGCAAGTTTCTTCCAAGCTAACAGTGATGCCGTAATCAACGGGAGATTGATCAGTCTATGGGAGGGAGAGTTCATCGATGTGACAAGGAGTAAATCTCGTAATGTATGTGGTTTAAAGACTGAAGATTCTATGATAGACCAGGTCTTATCGGGTGTTGGGTGCCACCAGTAATATAGCTGGTCGAGTATTGCCGCATAGTAGTAGCTTTGAATGTGGGGGAGACTCACCCCTCCTCTCTTATGGTGTCTTGTTAAAATGTATTGAGCGCATCTGGGTGGTTTATTTTCCCATATAAATCTAGAAAGTTGTTTCTGTATGGGGGTGAAAAAGGAATTCGGTATAGGTAGAATTACCGTGCGAAATAGGTATAGTAGTTTAGGGAGGATTAGCATCTTAAAGGAGGCAATACGCCCTAGTTTAGAGAGACCTGTAGAGCGCAGTTGACATAATAGTTGGGGAAGTAGTTTTTGGAAAGTGCGGTAGTTGAGGTCATAACGTTGAGACAGCGAGGGGGCTAGTTTTATTCCTAGATAAGGAATAGACTGTGTCGTCCAGGAATAAGGGAGAGTGCCCTTTAGGTGGGACTGTTTGTCATGTGTCAAGTTAACCACTTAACGACCGCCCACCGCCGATTTACGTCGGCAGAATGGCACGGACAGGCAGAATCACGTAGATCTACGTGATCGCCTTTGTGCAGTTGGGGGGTCCATCCGGACCCCCCTTCACTGCAGTGAGCGGCCGTTAAGTGTTCGGGAGCGATCAGGCATGAGGGGGCGGCCAATCGATTCCGCCCCCCCCCTCGCGATCGCTCCCGGCCAATGAAATTGCTTCCTCCGCCATGTGATGTAAACACAGGCTGGAGGAAGTGATGTCATCTCCCTCGCCGCGGTCTTTTCGTTCCCGGCGCCGAGGAGTGAAGACAGAGGTTAGTGCTCCAACAGTCCACTGACACGTAGGTACACATAGGCACACAAATCACCCCCCAGTCACCCCCAGATCACCCCCCAGGTCACCCCAAAGCCCCCAATCACAGTGTCACTGATTGCAGTGATCATTTATTTTACTGATCACTGCATTTAGTGTCATCTGTGATTGTAAAAAGTTGCAAGGCAGTTAGGATTAGGCCCCTTTAGGTCCAGGGTAGCCCCCTAACCCCCCCTAATAAAGGTTTAACCCCTTGATCACCCCCCAGGTAACCCTTTCACCCCCTAACTTCAGCGTCACTAAGCGATTGTTTTTCCGATCGCTGTATTCGTGTCGCTGGTGTTTTAGATAGGCAGTTATTTTTTTTTTTGGTTCGCCGCAGGTTTTTATTGGTGTCAGGTACCCCCATATTTAACCTAATAAAGGTTTTAACCCCCTGATTGCCCCTAGTTAACCCTTTCACCAGTGATCACCATATAAAGGTTACGGGTGACGCTGGTTGATTAGTTTGCTTTTTATAGCATCAGGGCACCCGCCGTATATAACCCAATAAAGGTTTAACCCCCCTGATCGCCCGGCGGGTGAGATCAATTAGGTTTTAGCGCCAGAGAGGGTCTGCGTCGCCCCAGGCAGTGTTAGGTTAGTGCCAGTAGCGCTAACACCCACGCGCAAAGCATACACCCCCCTTAGTGGTATAGTATCTGATCAGATCTATACTAGCATCCCCAGCGGTTTAGGGTTCCCAAAAACGCAGTGTTAGCGGGATCAGCCCAGATACCTGCTAGTACCTGCGTTTAGCCCCTCCGCCCAGCCCAGCCCAGCCCACCCAAGTGCAGTATCGATCGATCACTGTCACTTACCAAACACAACACACATAACTGCAGCGTTCGCAGAGACAGGCCTGATCCCTGCGATCGCTAACAGTTTTTTTGTAGCGTTTGATATATTTGCTGACGACAGTCGGGTGCTTTTTTTCCTGTGAATCTTACTAGTGTACCCCTAAATTTAGAGCCCAAAATGGCAAGTCGAAGGTACACTAGTAAAGAGGCCTACGAGATTCTGAGCATGACAGATAGTGAAGAGGAGGTCACGTATCTGTCAGATTCAGGCTCAGAATATCTTCCCGTAGAAGACAGTGACGTCAGCGGCCCCACGTCAGATAGCTCTGACGACGAAGTTGAGGTCCCTGCTAAGGTCAGGCGTACCCGATCCCGATCTTCTGAGGTTGTTGAGGAGCAAGAACCGCAGGTCTCTCGTATCATGGAGCAGAGTAGTACTAGCGCCGCTATTCCTTCTGGTGAACTGGCAAGCACCAGCGGCCTAGTACAGCCTGGACGTACATCCAGCACTGCAGTAACACTTGGTGACGTGGCGAGTCCCATAAGTGCAGTTCAAGCTGGCGAGGTGGCAAGCACAAGTAGTGTCCCGCTGCCACCAAGAAGACAAAGGCAGGCCCGTCGTGCCCATACTGCCCTTCCTGCAGAATTCGCCTATCCTGATTGGGTCCCCACCACTTCTGCAGAACCCGTACTTCCCCCATTCACTGCCCAACCCGGTATTCAGGTGGAAACAGCTGATTTTATGCCAATCGATTTTTATTCGCTGTTTTTCACGGAAGATCTCTATAGATCTATTGTGGACCAGAGTAATTTATATGCTGGTCAATTTATCGCCGCTAACCCCCAGTTGCCTAAAATTGCCAGAAATTGGAAACCAATTACGGTTTCCGAATTTAAGACCTTTCTGGGCCTTTCCCTCAACATGGGCACACATAAATTTCCGTCATTGCGTGCTTATTGGTCCACGCACCCAATTGACCACATGCCCGTGTTCTCTGCCTCCATGTCCAGGGCACGATACGAGCAGATTTTGCGGTTCATGCACTTCAACGACAATGAACTTTGTCGTCCACGTGGGGACCCTGAATACGACCGGCTCTATAAAATTCGGCCCCTCATAAACCACTTCAACGAACGTTTTGCAGCCTTGTTTACTCCCGATCAAGTTGTCTGCGTTGATGAGTCCCTGATTAAATTTTCTGGCCGCTTGTCTTTCAAGCAGTACCTTCCCAGCAAGCGTGCCAGATACGGGGTCAAGCTCTACAAGTTCTGTGACAGGGCAACAGGCTATGTAGTGAACTTTACGGTTTATGAGGGAAAAGACAGTCAGATTGAGTCGGTCAACTGCCCGGATTACATAGGGAGCGCTGGCAAGATAGTGTGGAACTTGGTGTCACCCTTATTCGGAAAGGGGTACCACTTGTATGTGGACAATTATTACACGAGCGTGCCACTGTTTAGTCACTTGTTTGATCATAAGATTGGAGCATGTGGCACCGTGCGACCTAATCGCCGGGGCTTTCCCCAGCGGCTTGTAGATGCCCGTCTTAGGCTGGGGGAGAGAGCCTGCTTGAAGTGTAATAACTTGCTCGCTATGAAGTGGAGGGACAATAAGAATGTTTTCCTTCTTACCTCCCTTCATGCAGACACGACAGTCCAAATTCGTACGGCGACTGGTGTTGTGGAGAAACCCCTCTGTGTCCACGAATATAACCAAAATATGGGAGGGGTGGACCTCAACGACCAGTTGATGGCGCCGTATCTAATTGACCGTAAGGCGAGACGCTGGTACAAAAAAGTGTCTCTATCATTATTCCAATTGGCTTTGCTGAACGCTCATGTGCTATACAGAGCTTCAGGCGGGACGTTATCTCTTCTAAAATTCCAGAATGAGATAGTCACAGAACTCCTGTATCCAGGCGGTTCTGCACCTCACCATCCCCAACCAAATGCAGTAAGCCGGCTGCATGAGAGGCATTATTCGTATGTCCTCCCGAGTACCCCTACCCAAAGCCACCCCCAAAAAAGATGTCGTGTCTGTAGCAAGCGTGGATTTAGGCGTGACACCCGTAGTTTTTGTCCACTCTGTCCTGACAAGCCTGGTCTTTGCCAAGGTGAATGTTTTGAACGCTACCACTCAAAAGTGAAGTTTTAGCGTAGGGTACAGCATTTCACAGACTAGGACACACTTACACAGGGTCTCCCAAGATGCCATTACATTTTGAGAGACCCGAACCATTACAGTTGTAAAGTTACAAAAAAAAGTGTAAAAAAGAAAAAAAAAACGTAAAAAACAAAACACAAAAAAAAATAAAATAAAAAAAACAAAAATAGTTGTCGTTTTATTGTTCTCTCTCTCTCTATTTTCTCTCTATTGTTCTGCTCTTTTTTTACTGTATTCTATTCTGCAATGTTTTATCATGCTTGCTTTTCAGGTATGTAATTTTTTGTTTTCAGGTGCGCCATTCAACTGCAGCGCGGAATTATTTATCTTGACAGCAACAGCGTTTGCTCCCACGATACATAAAGCCGTGACTCCAGTGCTGTAGGAGGTGATTTCACCACCACAGTTAAAAAAAAGAGCATATATGCCGAAGCATGGGGGCAGCAGGGGCGGAGGAGCGATTTTGCTCCTAATGCCGCGTACATACGGTCGAAATTCCGACCGTGTGTACGCGGCATAACTTTTTTGCGGGAGGATGCCCCCATGCTTCGGCATATATATATTTTAGGCACAGGTTGCGTTAAAACATTTTTTTATTTTTTACTAGGTTTTGTTTTGGTATTTGCTTTGCAGGTATGGCATGGTAAGGTCTTACTGTTGTACTGTAATGTTACTTTGTTTTAATGTTAACCACCATTTGCTTAGCAGGTACGTCATTCAGTTGCAGCGCGGATCTATTTATCTTGACAGCAACAGCGTTTGCTCCCACGATACATAAAGCCGTGACTCCAACGCTGTAGGAGGTGATTTCACCACCACAGTTAAAAAAAGAGCATATATGCCGAAGCATGGGGGCAGCAGGGGCCGAGGAGCGATTTTGCTCCTAATGCCGCGTACATACGGTCGAAATTCCGACCGTGTGTATGCGGCATAACTTTTTTGCGGGAGGATGCCCCCATGCTTCGGCATATATATATTTTAGGCACAGGTTGCGTTAAAACATTTTTTTATTTTTTACTAGGTTTTGTTTTGGTATTTGCTTTGCAGGTATGGCATGGTAAGGTCTTACTGTTGTACTGTAATGTTACTTTGTTTTAATGTTAACCACCATTTGCTTAGCAGGTACGCCATTCAGTTGCAGCGCGGATCTATTTATCTTGACAGCAACAGCGTTTGCTCCCACGATACATAAAGCCGTGACTCCAACGCTGTAGGAGGTGATTTCACCACCACAGTTAAAAAAAAGAGCATATATGCCGAAGCATGGGGGCAGCAGGGGCGGAGGAGCGATTTTGCTCCTAATGTCGCGTATATACGGTCGAAATTCCAACGGAGGCTTATCCGTGGAAAAGTCCGACCGTGTGTACGCGGCATAACCTTTTATGCCGCGTACATACGGTCGAAATTCCGACGAAGGCTTGACCGTGTGTACGCGGCATAACTTTTTTGCGGGAGGATGCCCCCATGCTTCGGCATATATGCCCATCATTAGAAGTGGGTGGATGAAGGGAGGTATTCTAATGGTGGGCATACCCACCAATCAATCTCTTTTTTTCGTTCAGCCAATAGGCTGTATGAAAAAAAAGATTACAATACATGTCCAACAAGGACCAGCAACGTACTGGTATGTTGCTGGACTTTGAATGTTTATACCAGAATGATGCCTGCGGGTTTAGGTATCATCTTGGTATCATTCTTTTCAGCCAGCAGCCGGCTTTCATGTAAAAGCAATTCTAGCAGATAATTAGCCTCTAGACTGCTTTTACAAGCAGTGGGAGGGAATGTCCCCCCCCCGGATATAAAAAGCGCCATTGGGAAATTGGGAAAGCATTTTATCACACCGATCTTGGTGTGGTCAGATGCTTTGAGGGCAGAGGAAAGATCTAGGGTCTAACCCCCCAATTTTTTTCAAAAAAAGAGTACCTGTCACTACCTATTGCTATCATAGGGGATATTTACATTCCCTGAGATAACGATAAAAATGGTAAAAAAATAAAATATGGAAGGCACAGTTTAAAAATAAAATAAAAAAGCCAAATAAATAATAAAAAAAAAAAAAAAAAAAAAAAAAAAGCACCGCTGTCCCCCCCTGCTATTGCGCAAAGGCGAACGCACGCGTCGGTCTAGCGTCATATGTAAACAGCAATTGCATCATGCATGTGAGGTATCACCGCGAAGGTCAGATCGAGGGCAGTCATTTTAGCAGTAGACCTCCTCTGTAAATCTAACGTGGTAACCTGTAAAGGCTTTTAAATGCTTTTAAAAATGAATGTAGTTTTGTCGCCGCTGCGCGTTTGTGCGCAATTTTAAAGCATGTCGTGTTTGGTATCCATGTACTCGGCCTATGATCATCTTTTTTATTTCATCAAACATTTGGGCAATATAGTGTTTTTTAGTGCATTAAAAATAAAAAAAGTGTGTTTTTCCCCCAAAAAATGCGTTTGAAAAATCGCTGCGCAAATACTGTGTGGAAAAAAAAAATGCAACACCCACTATTTTAATCTGTAGGGCCTTTGCTTTAAAAAAATATATAATGTTTGGTAGTTCAACATAATTTTCTTGCAAAAAAAAATTTTCTTTCATGTAAACAAAAAGTGTCAGGAAGGGCTTTGTCTTCAAGTGGTTAGAAGAGTGGATGATGTGTGACATAAGCTTCCTAATGTTGTGCATAAAATGCCAGGACAGTTCAAACCCCCCCCCAAATGACCCCATTTTGTAAAGTAGACACCTCAAGCTATTTGCTGAGAGGCATGTTGAGCCCATTGAATATTTTTTTTTTTTGTCCCAAGTGATTGAATAATGACCAAAAAAAAAAAATGTACAAAAAGTTGTCACTAAATTATATATTGCTCAAACATGCCATGGGCATATGTGGAATTACACCCCAAAATACATTCTGTTGCTTCTCCTGAGTACGGGGATACCACATGTGTGGGACTTTTTGGGAGCCTAGTCGCGTACGGGACCCCAAAAACCAAGCACCGCCTTCAGGATTTCTATGGGTGTAAATTTTTGATTTCACTCCTCACTGCCTATCACAGTTTCGGAGGCCATGGAATGCCCAGATGGCACAAAACCCCCCCAAATGACCGCATTTTGGAAAGTAGACACCCCAAGCTATTTGTTGAGAGGTATGTTGAGTATTTTGCAGATCTCGCTTTTTGTCACAAAGTTTTGAAAATGTAAAAAAAGAAAAAAAAAAAGAAAAAAAAATGTCTTTCTTAATTTTCAAAAACAAATGAGAGCTGTAAAATACTCACCATGCCTCTCAGCAAATAGCTTGGGGTGTCTACTTTCCAAAATGGGGTCATTTGTGGGGGTTTTGGGCTATTTTGACATTTTATGGCCTTCAAAACTGTGATAGGTAGTGAGGAGTGAAATCAAAAATTTATGCCCTTAGAAACCTTGAAGGCGGTGCTTGGTTTTTGGGGTCCCGTACGCGGCTAGGCTCCCAAAAAGTCCCACACATGTGGTATCCCCGTACTCAGGAGAAGCAGCAGAATGTATTTTGGGGTGTAATTTCACATATAACCATGGCATGTGTGAGCAATATATCATTTAGTGACAACTTTTTGTACATTTTTTTTTTTTTCTTTTTGTCATTATTCAATCATTTGGGACAAAAAAAAAAAAAATATTCAATGGGCTCAACATGCCTCTCAGCAAATAGCTTGGGTTGTCTACTTTCCAAAATTGGGTCATTTGGGGGGGTTTTGTGCCATCTTGGCATTTTATGGCCTTCAAAACTGTCATAGGTAGTGAGGAGCGAAATCAAAAATTTATGCCCTTAGAAACCTTGAAGGCGGTGCTTGGTTTTTGGGGTCCCGTACGCGGCTAGGCTCCCAAAAAGTCCCACACTTGTGGTATCCCCGTACTCAGGAGAAGCAGCAGAATGTATTTTGGGGTGTAATTTCACATATGCCCATGGCATGTGTGAGCAATATATCATTTAGTGACAACTTTGTGCAAAAAAAAAACAGTTTGTCATATTCCCGCAACCTGTGGCAAAATATAAAATATTCCATGGACTCAACATGCCTCTCAGCAAATAGCTTGGGGTGTCTACTTTCCAAAATGGGGTAATTTGGGGGGGTTTTGTGCTATTTTGGCATTTTATGGCCTTCAAAACTGTGATAGGTAGTGAGGAGTGAAATCAAAAATTTACGCCCTTAGAAATCCTGAAGGCGGTGCTTGGTTTTTGGGGCCCTGTACGCGGCTAGGCTCCCAAAAAGTCCCACACATGTGGTATCCCCGTACTCAGGAAAAGCAGCAGAATGTATTTTGGGGTGCAATTCCACATATAACCATGGCATGTGTGAGCAATATATCATTTAGTGACAACTTTTTGTACATTTTTTTTTTCTTTTTGTCATTATTCAATCATTTGGGACAAAAAAAATATATTCAATGGGGTCAACATGCCTCTCAGCAAATAGCTTGGGGTGTCTACTTTCCAAAATGGGGTCATTTGGGGGGGTTTTGTGCCATCTTGGCATTTTATGGCCTTCAAAACTGTGATAGGTAGTGAGGAGTGAAATCAAAAATTTATGCCCTTAGAAACCTTGAAGGCGGTGCTTGGTTTTTGGGGTCCCGTACGCGGCTAGGCTCCCAAAAAGTCCCACACATGTGGTATCCCCGTACTCAGGAGAAGCAGCAGAATGTATTTTGGGGTGTAATTTCACATATGCCCATGGCATGTGTGAGCAATATATCATTTAGTGACAACTTTGTGAAAAAAAAAAAGTTTGTCATATTCCCGCAACTTGTGGCAAAATATAAAATATTCCATGGACTGAACATGCCTCTCAGTAAATAGCTTGGGGTGTCTACTTTCCAAAATGGGGTCATTTGGGGGGGGTTTGTGCTATTTTGGCATTTTATGGCCTTCGAAACTGTGATAGGTAGTGAGGAGTGAAATCAAAAATTTGCGCCCTTAGAAATCCTGAAGGCGGTGCTTGGTTTCCGGGGTCCCGTACGTGGCTAGGCTCCTAAAAAGTCCCACACATGTGGTATCCCCGTACTCAGGAGAAGCAGCAGAATGTATTTTGGGGTGCAATTCCACATATAACCATGGCATGTGTGAGCAATATATCATTTAGTGACAACTTTTTGTAATTTTTTTTTTTTTTGTCATTATTCAATCACTTGGGACGAAAAAAAAAAATATTCAATGGGCTCAACATGCCTCTCAGCAATTTCCTTGGGGTGTCTACTTTCCAAAATGGGGTCATTTGGGGGGGTTTTGTACTGCCCTGCCATTTTAGCACCTCAAGAAATGAGATAGGCAGTCATAAATTTAAAGCTGTGTAAATTTCAGAAAATGTACCCTAGTTTGTAAACGCTATAACTTTTGCGCAAACCAATAAATATACGCTTATTGACATTTTTTTTACTAAAGACATGTGGCTGAATACATTTTGGCCTAAATGTATGACTAAAATTGAGTTTATTCGATTTTTCTTATAACAAAAAGTAGAAAATATCATTTTTTTTCAAAATTTTCGGTCTTTTTCTGTTTATATCGCAAAAAATAAAAATCGCAGAGGCAATCAAATACCATTAAAAGAAAGCTCTATTTGTGGGAAGAAAAGGACGCAAATTTCATTTGGGTACAACATTGCATGTCCGCACAATTTACAGTTAAAGCAGCGCAGTGCCGAATCCCAAAAACAGGCTTGGTCCTAATGGCCCGAAATGGTCCGGGGCTTAAGTGGTTAAGCGGAAGGATTAGGGATTTAGAGGAGTTAATTTTGTAGAGGGAGGCCATACTAAATTGAGTTAAGATTTCTTGAATTGCAGGCATGGAATGTGTTGGTTTTGTGACTAGAAGTATGACATCATCAGCATAAAGGCTTATTTTATGCTCCATGTCATTGTGTTTGATGCCGGAGATACGTTTGTCACCTCTGATCTTTGCTGCCAGTGGTTCCATTATTAGAGCAAAGATGAGAGGGGAGAGCGGGCAGCCTTGGCGGGTGCCGTTGGATATCCTAAAGGGTTTAGAGAGGGATCCGTCAGTTAATACAGATGCAGAGGGTTGTGAATAGAGCGCAAGTATAGCTGATTGAAACCAACCTGTAATTCCAAATTTAGTTAGTACTGCTTTCAGGAATCCCCAGTGCACTCTGTCGAACGCCTTCTCTGCGTCCAAGGATAGTAGCAGAGAAGGCGTTCGCGACTGGGCAACCCGATGTATCAAATCAATAACTCTTCTAGTAGCGTCTGGGGCTTGTCTGTTTGGCATAAAGCCGACTTGGTCTGGATGTACTAAGGAGGGGAGACACTTCAACAACCTAGAAGCAATGACTTTAGCGTAAATCTTTATGTCTGTATTGAGGAGCGATATAGGTCTGTAGTTAGTTGTAGAAGTAGGATCTTTCTCAGGTTTAGGGATTGTGGTAATAGTTGACCGTAACATATCAAGCGGTAGAGAACCAGAGGTGGCGGCAGAGTTGAAGAGGTCAGTAAGGTGTGGGGTGACTAGTTTGACAAATGTTTTGTAGTATTCATTAGTGTAGCCATCTTCCCCAGGGGATTTGTGGAGAGGAAGCGAGTTGATGGCTTTTAGGATTTCGTCTTCCGAGAACGGTTGGGAAAGAATACTCAGTTGCGAGTGGGTTATATTTGGGAGATCAATATTGGTTAGAAAATTTTGTATGTTTTGATCATTTGGTTGATGAGTAGCTGTGTCATTCGAGAGGTTATAAAGAGAGGAGTAATAGTCGCTAAATGCATCGGCTATATCCTGCGGGTTAGTCAGGAGCCGTTTAGTGGTGGGGTGGTAAAGGGAAGCTATTTTGTTTCTAATGCGTTGAGTCTTAACTTGTCGGGCCAGTAGTGCGCCAGCTTTATTGCCTAAGGCATAGTATTTGGCTTTGGTTAGTGTGAGGTTCTTCTCAAATTTAACGAGTAGAAGTGTGCAAAGTTTGTGTCGTTTTTCTAAGAGTTCAGTTGCTAAATGTGGAGAGGGAGTTATTTTATTCTGTTTTTCTAATAGAGTGATTCGGGAAAGAACCTCTTCAACTTGCTTACACCTCTGTCTCCTAATATTACTATAAAGCTTAATTAGGGTACCACGCATGTAAGCTTTTTATGCTGACCATAGTACAAACCTATCAGTGTCCGGTTGATTGTTCATTTGAAAATAGAAATGGTGGTCAGTAGTGAGATCTTGAATAATTTTCGGGTCAGAGAGGAGGGACGAGTCAAGCCTCCAAACCCGGGTTGTCTTTGGTCTACCGTTTCCTATCATAAGGGAAACCGGTGCATGGTCTGTCCATGTGATGGTTCCGATTTCGGATTTCGTCACATCCTGAAGGGTGATTTTGTCAACTAAGAAGAAGTCAATTCGAGAATATGAAAGTTGAGAGGAGGAGAAGTATGAAAAGTCTCGTTCATTACTATGTTGACAACTCCACGGATCAAAGAGATCATTAGTTTGTAGAAAGGGGTTTAAGACATGTCGAGGTCTTTTTGCTGTGGAAGTAGTGTCCAGAGTGGAATCTTCTATTATGTTAAAGTCTTCCTTTCCGGAGTCGTGCAATTTTCTTGTATAGTAGTTTTAGGAATCACAGTTGCTGTGTGTTCGGCCCATAAACATTGACCAGGGTGTAGGTGACTTGATTGATGTCGCAAATGAGGATCAGGAAACGTCCGTGGGGGTCCTTGATGGATTGATGAAGTTGAAATTGTAGCGTATTCCGTATGGCAGTGAGGACTCCATTTTTCTTTCTTTGACATGAGGCCGAAAAGACTTGATCATAGTTTTTTAGGGTAAATCTGGGAGTCTTGTTTGAGGCAAAATGAGTCTCTTGCACTAAGAGGATATCAGTTTTTTGGGTGTTGGCTTCTCTGAACAGTGCAGATCTTTTCTGAGGGGAGTTCAGGCCCCTGGCGTTAATAGAAACTATTTTGAAAGCCATTGTATAAGATTAGAGTTAGGGCGGATGGAGTGTAAGCGAAGCTTGGGAATGGTAGACAAGGGGTAATTAATTTTTATTTTTTTTAAGTCCAGTTGGAAACAATAAGGACGTTGTTTAGACCAAGGAATAGAGTTCCGGATGCAGAATGGTATAGAGGTGGTTGGAGATTAGCTGGTGTCGAGGGTGGGTGGAAGGTATTGGTGTAAAAAGGGAGAGCCCAGCAACTAAGGGCCTGGGCTCAATGTGCAGAAACTACTGCAAACAAAGAGTGGGGGAAAGAGATCTTGTGTCCGCAATGTGGGACAAGGATCTCCCAACAGACAGGCAGGTACTGTAAAAGAAAAAACAAAAGGTGCTGCAGTTTCCCAGCTAATGAAGGCATGTAGAGAAAGATCCAAGATGCGGTGGTCAGGCAAGTGGGGTATTTCCCCCGGTCTCCATAAGGGTAGGAGTGGTGGCAGGAGGGCACGGTGCTTCTGCTGGGATGATGCGCCAATTTCTCAGAAGCGTGAGTCCCATAGGGAGGGTGCGCACTGCATGAGTTTTGTTCTGGTAGGTAATGAGCAGCTTTGTGGGGAAGCCCCATTTATAGGGGATTTTATGATTCTGCAGTGCTTTGGTTATAGTCGCCAGTTGTCTGCGATTTTCCATAGTTGCTTTGGATAAATCAGCATACAGTGCGATGTTGGTAAAAGGGTCAGGGAGCCCCGGTGCTTTTTTGGCTGCATATATGACTCTCTCCTTCACTGTGAAAAAGTGGATTCGGGCCAGAACATCCCTAGGGGTGGAGGGAGGGAGGTGAGACGGCTTGGGGAGTCTGTGTGCCCTGTCAATTTCCAAGTCACGGGATGTCAGATCAGGTACAAGGGCTTGCATCAGGGATTGCAGAAATTGCGTCAGATCCGACGGTTGGATCGACTCAGGGACATTGCGAAATTTAATATTGTTCCTTCTGGAACGGTCCTCTAAATCCCCGAGCTTTAAATTAATTAATTGAAGCTCATCTTCATGATCTGCAAAGCCATCCACTAGCTCATTATGGGCATTTTAGATTCCATGTGGGCTATAGCTTGGTCATGCTGAGTCACTGTTATGGATAGAGAGGAGACAGCAGAGGATAAATCTGTATACAATGTTTGCCTCAGTGAGAGAGGCATATTTTTCATTGTATTTTCTGACAAGGGCTGGTCAGAGGCAGGGAACGCATCTAATACAGATGATTGCTGCGGTGGGGGAAGGGAGAACAGGCATGGTGATTTGACATGCTGCATCTGCTCAGGCTCATCCGTTCTGAGTCTAGACTTGGCAGGGCTGGATGTCGTGGGGGAGTTAGGAGGAGAGCACTCACCCTGGATGTCTGAGTACCGCTGTGTTCCTGGAGACATCGCAGCATTCAGGTTGTGAGGAGAGGAGGAGAGCCGCGCCGTCGAATCCCAGCTTATGCCGGCGCCATCTTGGCTGTGTGCCAGAGCCGCTGAGGGATAGTAATCCGTCAGTCTTCTGGGGAGTGAAGTCATCTTTCTCCTCTTCAGCATAGCTGCACAATGTGCCTGGATGTTTAGGCAGCTTGTGGGGAGTTTTTATCCTTCTTTGGAGTCGCTGTGGGGTCGCTGGAGCTGGTTTGTCTGCAGAGCTGTGGATTCAAGCAGCCATCCACACACGCCGTCAGGACACGCCCCATTCTAGCAATTTTTATTATTATAAGTCACTATTGCAGCACAGTATTGGACACCATATTCTTTGCACTATTTTCGTTTTAGCATTTTAGCAAAAGTCACAGCTAGACTTTTTGCAGCACAGCTATTGGATATCATATGATTTTATGCACTTTTTCTAAGTTATATGTCACATTTATATATTCCTTTACAATTCTATTTGTTTTAGATATTGTGTTTTTATCTGGTTAAGAATGTCATTTTAGAATATCACAGGATCATTCATTCTTATCAGGGAACTATAGAGGTTAATTCAACAGCTCGGCATTATTTTACTATACACATTCTATTCAGGTTATGGTTTCAGTACCCTTCAGTGCCTTGTAGCAGTTGTAAAATACCCCCCCTTTTTCACACATAGTAGCGTGTAAATACTTTCGATATCTATATTTACTTTTTACTGCAGGGAGGAGGGGAGGAGAGGTTTGCATAGAAAAGTGTCAACTTCCTCTGACACTGCCGTTGCTATGGAAACCTGACCTTAAACCTATTACACTGCTTGTGCAGCACTGAGCATGTGTGAGATCTGCAATCATGAATTCCAGGAAGTAATACAGTCTGGCTTCAGATGCCCACACATAAGATGGCCACGGTCTATTTTTAGTTTATAAACTTTCAAAATGCTGTAATAACCTAACAAAACGGACCTCAGTTTACAGACTAAGCTTGTTTATTATAGAGGTATTTTTATTAAAAAAGTGTAATTTCGGCTGGAACACCACTTGAATTATACACACTGGTCTGTCCAACAATGTAAGAAGGAGCGGGTTAGCAGCTCAAATTAGCCAGTGCCTAAAAAGAAGCAGACAATATAATATCAAGGTTATATTGACATTCCAATTAGGTGTGGACAGAAGTAGAGAGGTATAGCGCTATTACCTAGGGGTTAAAGCAGTAGTATACAGATAGTGTACCTCCTGGAATACAATTGTGGTCTGCTACTAAGGAGCGGTAAGGTCTGCATATATATGTGTCCCGGCCGGAAGTGCGTAACCTCACCAGGAAGTGACGCCGTCCGGTCTGATCACTGGCTGACGCGGTGGCAGCCGACCAATGCGACGGCAGCAAAGGCGGAGACCAAGGAGGATTGAAAGTCACCCCAGATCTCCGCCAATCGCCACACATCCGGTCAGGGAGAGACTGGATGGGCGGCGCTATGCGGTCAAACATAAAGGGCAAAAGAGCCTCAGTGCCACCAGGCACACCAACAGAGTAGATGCAGCACCAAATCGCACCAGAGCTATCCTTTATGATGCCCTGGAGGAGGGGCGAAACGCGTTAAGGTATTTCCGGTTTCACGCACCAGTGATGCAACTTCCAGGAACGCACACCGTTAGCTGTGAACCCGGAACCTACTGATGCCTGTTTTGCAGAGCAGTCTCGTGAGTGGTGTCTGTGTAAATGCGCATTGAATTTAGTACCGGCAGTACTTCACTATGTACCTTTTTATCTTTTGTTTTACTATGAATGATCTTCCTCGGTCCACATGAATATATGTATATGGCAGCTTCTCTGAGAATCCAGGTCTATGCATCAGATCTTTAAGGTTACAGCACTTTTTGACCCCTGGACTGCAAAGCTGAGGGTCCATTAATTCTGGTGAGTGGGGTCACAAAAGGGGAGCGTGATGCTTGAAATTCCTTTTAAACCAAGAAATATCAGTTGCCGTCCTTCTGGAAGCACTTAGCACTTTATATTATCACATTGTGTATAGATTGTACAGATTGTGTTATACAGTGTGTTATCACTTTATATTCCGCTAGCGCTGTTAATTCACGTATCAAATTATTAGGCCTATGCTTCAGGCTAGGCCTGATTGTTTTGATCTGGGGCAGGGAGTGGTTAGTGTAGCAGTGGGTGTGACCACCTATGCTTCAGTTCTTGGGCGCCTCCCCTGCTTCCAGAAAGAATGTTCTGGAAGAGGGGCAGGGCTGGGAGCTGGAGTGACAGGGAGCTCATGTGAGGAGCCCTGACCAATCCCCAACTGGAATTGGCAGGGGGCAGGCCTCCTTCATAAGCTCAGGTCCAGCCCACTGGGTGGAGTGGTCGGCTGGGATACGTGAAGAATGGAGTGTTATATCGCAGTAGGAGGCCCATCCCCATCTGGGGGGGGTGCGCGCCTTGGTGGAGGAGCTAGGGAGCTGGGAGGGAGCCCCGTCCTTACACGGTCATGGAGAAGGTATCCTGGAACAGAGGGGCTGGAGAAGTAATCGGTACCCATGTCCGGTTAAGTTCTTTACCATGGAGTCAGGGCAGGAGAAGGTCGGTGAGTGAGGCACAGTGGATATCTGGAGGAGGCATGCCAGGGGAGCTGGGTGCAAGGCCAGAGGAGAGACTGTGGGGTTTTGTGTCAAATCGATGTGGCCTGTGAGCACAGGATTTGCAAGTCGGGCTAGCTGGGATCAGTAGTCCACCAACGACGTCAAGCTGCTAAACAATTGGGCCGCAAGAAGGGGTACTGCAGGCCCCTGGCCTATTAATAAGTCAGCCAGTTCATCCAGCATTTGGGATCACTCAGGCCTCGTACACACGACCGAGTTTCTCGTCGTAAAAAACACGTCGTTTTTTTCGACGAGATTCTTGTTAAGCTTGTCGATTTTCTCGTCAAGCTTTCTATGCGTACACACTGTCATTTCCCAATTTCCTCGTTGTTCTCCGCGCTCACGTCCAGCACGTACGATGGCACTATAAAGGGGAAGATCTTTTTTCTTGGCGTCACCCCTTGGGCTGCTTTTGCTGATCTCGTGTTACCGCGTGTGAAGTAAAAGTTTGGGAAGAGACGATTCGCGCTTTTCAGTCTTCGTACTTTTCAGATCGTTTTCTGCCGTTCAGTTTGTGCTTGTGGGTTCGTATCTTGACTTTCAGGGCGTCTAGGCAGGTCGTATCTGTTTTACAGTGCGTTATTGCCTGTTCGTTTCTGTTTTTCATTTCGTTATTCATAGGCCTTGCTGTTCTAAAGTGCGTTCTGTTCTGTACGTTCTGATTAGACGACCGTTTCCTAGCCATGTCGCCTGGACGTTCTCGTCGTCGAGTTCGTGCTGTGCGTGCGCTTGGTGTTGGTCTGCTTGTTTTGGACCAAGACCAGTCCATGAATGGTGTGAGAAGGAGTTCATGGACCAAGAATTGGTTGCTCCAGCGGGACCAATTCTGCCACATGCCTCTGCTGCGGGAGATCGTCGAGAATAATCCTGAGGACTACAGGAATTTTCTGCGGATGTCTGACCCCGTTTTTCAGGAACTGTTGGCTTTGGTGTCCCCCTATATTACCAGGAAGGACACCGTTATGCGGGAAGCCATCAGTGCTGAGCAGAGGCTCATCGCCACGTTGCGTTACCTGGCGACAGGGAGAAGTCTTCAGGACTTGAAGTTCACCACAGGCATCTCCCCCCAGGCTCTGGGCCTCATAATCCCAGACACCTGTTCTGCCATCATCCAAGTCCTGCAGGAGGACTATATTAGGGTAAGTTTGCTCCCTTAACATCACATTTTATGTATTACATGTATGCTAATGTATTGTATTTCTTTCATCCTTCCCTAATTACCATGATTGTAATATGCTGAGAATGTCCCCTTTGCCCCATGCATGTTGGAAGCTTTAGATTGCCCCTTTTTTCTCCTCCATAAATATTTCCCTTCACTAACTTTTCCAGCAGGGGCGCCTGTTGCTCCAAATGTTTGGGGGTTCAAACCCCAATTTAGGAAATAAACTTCCTCCTTTTTTGCTCTGGTGCCTATTAAACGCCCCCAGTTGTCCCCTCCAATGCAGCCATTTTGTTCCCTCCAATGCAGCCATTTAGTCCCCTCTAATGCAGCCAGTTTCCCCCCAGCCCTGCACTTACCTTCTTGTGGTCAGCGCCATCCTTCTTCTGTCCTTGATGTCTTCTCCTTCCCTTCATGTTGCATCAGCCAATCATGTTACCATTAAACAGACTTGGTGAACATGATTGGCAGAGCAGCCTGTCAGTGTTTACCCAAGGAATGCCCCCCCCCCTGCGTCCCCGATTTTACTTTTAGGAAGCCAATTACATCCCTCAGGTTGTAATGTGCAAGACTATTTTACTACCTGTTTCTGCTATGCAATTTGAACCCCCTAAATGCCGCAATGATTCACATGTCGGTCGCTTTACAAGAGGCCATCCACCTGAATAGTGTGCGGCATAGACAATACATAGGTTCATGCAACGCATGAACCTATGTATTGTTCTGAGTGATGGGCACAGGAGAGAGGGGGCAGTGCTCCAGCGCCCACTCTGGACGCACCGCCACTGCAATGCTATCCTGTGGCCAAACACATCCCCCCCCCCCAAAATAACTTAGTAATGGCCCATCAGAGGGGGTGATGAATATGAGAAAATGAGCCTTCCATTATACTTTTTTTAAACACCTTAATAAACGTAGAATTTGATTGATGTTGGCCTCTAATTTTTTTGGATAGAATTTCCTTGTAATGTATGACTTTGGTTTTCTAATATTATTTCATCTTGTTTCACTCCACAGCTTCCTTCCATGCCACAGGAATGGCAGACTGTGGCATCGGAGTTTGCCACGCGGTGGGACTTCCCCAACTGCGGTGGTGCCATAGACGGGAAGCACGTCCGCATCGTGCCGCCACCCCGTTCTGGGTCCTACTACTACAACTACAAGGGGTTTCATAGCATTGTGCTGATGGCGGTGGTGTCAGCACGGTATGAATTCCTCTATGTTGATGTAGGGAAAAATGGCCGGATGTCCGATGGGGGATCCTTCATCCAGACGGAGTTTGCCCTCCGTCTCCAGAGTGACGACCTTGCATTGCCACCGGATGCAGGGAATATTGAAGGACTCCCCTTTGTTTTTTTGGCTGATGAAGCCTTCGGGCTCGGACGGCATCTTATGAGGCCATTTCCTCAGAGGACCCTGACCCCAGAGAAGAGGGTGTTCAATTACCGGCTGGCCAGGGGCCGAAGAGTCGTTGAAAATGCCTTCGGCATAATGGCCAGCCCGTTCTGCCTTTTTATGACTTTCATCCACTTGGCGGACTACAAAATAAACTATGTAGTGTTATGCTGCTGTGTGCTACACAATTTTCTTTGCCGCAAATCAAATTCATATATGGCCTCAGTTTTGCCAGTGGCTGGACTTTCCCCTGCAAATCCCCTGCCGGGCCTGGAATCTGCCCGTCCTGGCTTGCCCCCCCAAAATGCCCGTGAGGTTCGGGACAAATACATGGAGTATTTCACGGGTAGGGGGGCAATTCCTATGCCAGCCTATGTTTAAGTATCCCAATAAAAAGCTTGTTTAAACCTTTAATTATTTGTTCTTTCCTGTCTCCTAGTTTGTCTTTGTGCATTTGTAGTGGCAAGTGTATTTTACTTTAGTAAATAACAACCATTTCACTATGTAACCTTACAAAAGAACCAAATAAGCTTAGAGGGTATTATAAAAAGAAGCTACACGTTGTTTGTGGTCAAATATTTTACTCTGTGCACATTCTCTTCATTTTTTTTATTTTTTTTTTATTTTGGGTTGGCCTGGCCCCAACCCGGCAATTTTTTGCTTATGAAAATACAAAAATAACAGTTGCATTTCAAAAATTACAACATTGGATACCTCTGAGCAATCGGAGACATTCACTTACACAAACTATGTCTCTATGTGCCCGTCCTAATATGGGGTCCTGCCACCCCTTGGCCAGCCAAAAATTGAATATGCACACATTTGGGATTTTTTTCATCTAGGAAGTTTACAATCCTGATCCCTATTGTCAACATGTGCTATCTGCCATCAGGGGTGATCAATGGACGTGTTTTGGGGGTGCATCCCCTTCCTCAGTTCACCGACTTTAGATACGAGGAAGGGGTTGCACCCACAAAAGACGTACATGGATATCCCCTGATGGCAGATAGCACATGTTGACACACTGTGTGCATATTCAATTTTTGGCTGGTTTGATTGTCAAAAAAATTCAAAAAATTACAAAAACAAACATGTAAAAACAAATGTGTTTGGATGGCTTATTGAATTCTCCCCAAAACATCGAGAATGTCTTAAAATGTTTGTTCCATCACATGGATTCTTTGTTTAATTAGGTCCAGTTCCGTGCTACATTCCATCACTTGCTGGATGAGGCGGAAGGCACTGTCAGCAGAGAACCGTGTACTATCCTTCACAACATTTACATCCCCTAAAAACCAAAAAAAAAAGTATTATAACTCAGCAGGCCTACCTCTCTTACCTGAAGCTGTGGTGACAGATACTGACCTGTTGTGGTGACCAGATCCACAACGTCATCCATCTCTCCTTCCTGCACTTCTCCTTCCTCCACCTCAACTTCCTCTACATCCTTCGGTTGTGGGTCTTTGGGAGTTTGGGGTTGCTTGGAAGTTGTGGGGTGCATGTGCTCCCTGGAGTGTCCTCCTCCCAGTCTTCTCTCCCCTATGAGAATAAAACAAAAGGTCTATTTATCACACTGTAAATCTCATTGTTAAAATAAAAACAGGCTAAATTGCTTGGAAGTGGGGTACAAGTGTGTGTTTGTGCGGAATTTAAAGAAGAATGCATTATTTATGACCCAAAATATGTTTAGTATTCACATTTGGATGTAATTTATTTGACATGGAGGCACCACAAAAATTCTCTGATGCACCTGTGTGGGACACCCAAAAAAGGCGGGTCTGGTGGCCCACACTATAGTGCTCCAAAGTACAGATGTGGAAGCAGCTGCTGAGTGTCCTCTCCTTTACACTGATAAAAGTTTGCATTTCATTCTCTTTACAAACACATCATCTAGACTAAAAAATTATCAACAATATTTGATCAAAAATGGCAGATGTCTAATTACTTTTGTGGCTCTAAAATAAGCCAAAACCGCGGATAGTGGCCGAACGAAGTGTCGGTAACGTAACGAACGATTACTGTGCCCAACCAAGTTCAAAATATTACATTTTGGAAGGGAGTCCAATATGAGAAAAAAAAAAAAAAAATGTCAGTTTATAAAAAGATTAATAGCAGAAAAGTCTACATTTTACTTACTTTTAGCGAGCATACTCTTTATGCTCCTCAACTGGTCTGGCTCCCTCAGTTTGAGGTCTGACCACCTCTTTCTGAGCTGCTCATTTAAGCGTTTCACCCCGAAATTCGCCTTCAGACTCTTCACAACTTTAGTGAGGATTTTGGTCTTCCTTCTATTTGGTTTGCTATACGGCCCATGCTTGGCATCATAATCAGCCTTGAGCAAGATGTCCACCATCTCCGCCATCTCGGCAAAAGACATATTCGATGCCTTGAATCTCCTCCTTGATCGTGACGTTTCCTCGGTCTCCGGGCTTGTCTCCTCGTTAGTTGCGGAATTATCAGACACCTGCTGTAACTCCGCCATATCTGTCTGCGCGCCGAAAGAGAAGGGGCGGGGAAAAGATGTTAGTTAGAACGTCATGGGCGGGCGACGTGTGCGGAGCGACGTGTTCGAATTTTGACGCATGCATGGTGTGTATATAGCAAACACACATGTGACTATAGTACGTTCGGTGTGCGGAGAGAGGAGTTCAAGTGACGGACGTGCGAACGAAGGTATGTGATTTTGTGACTTGTAAAAATTGTTGGCCTATACTGTCTTGAGATTGTTGGAGGATATATATGGTGACTAGGATGTTAAGGAGGTTAGACTGTTTGCCTCTAGTTAAATATAATTTATTTAACTTGCAGATACAATCTTTATTAGCGACAAAGAGTTGCTGGCGGAATTTATTGACCGTGTAAGGGAGCTGCCGGCTCTGTGGGAGACGAAAAACCCCATCCATAAAAAAGAGGGGTGAGAAAAGCAGCGCTGGAGAAGCTGCTCCCATTTGTGCATACCAAGGTGCCCACAGCCACAGCAAAACAAGTGGACACTAAAATTGGGAGCTTGAGAGGTACCTACAGGACTGAACGCTCTAAGGTGCTGGCTTCTCAGAGGTCAGGAACAGCAGCAGATGATGTTTATGTCCCGATTTTGTGGTACTACAACAGGATGTCCTTTCTGGATGACCACATTGAGACAAGGCCATCACTCTCCACTCTTCCCCCCAGACTTCCCTGCAGCCAACCTGAGCCTTCTCTGGAGCAAGAGGAGGCAGCCACCCTGGATGATCCTGATTTGGCCATCTGGAGCCAGGTATAGTATTAACTGAAAATGTATTGGGATAAAATTAATGTTTGACAAATATGTCAAGATGAGAAACATACATTATTTTGGATTCCACAAGTGAAATCAAGATCTGTAGACATTATTCAGCACTTAATTGGGTGCTAAATAGTCAATCTGATGTAGTGGTAAATTTAAAGCAAGGATTTATGCATTTACATTCTAATTGCTTCAATCAGGATTACAAAGTTTGATGCAAAGATTAAACCAACATATTAAACTATGTTCCTTTTTCATACACAGGATGAAATCAGCCAGGAGAAGGGTCTGGAAACTGTCAGGCAGGAGGAGGAAGGGCCCAGTGGCAGCCAGGAGGTGGCAGGGCCCAGTGGCAGCCAGGAGGTGGCAGGGCTCAGTGCCAGCCAGGAGGTGGCAGGGCCCAGTGGCAGACAGGAGGTGGCAGGGCCCAGTGGCAGACAGGAGGTGGCAGGGCAAAGGAGAAGCACCAGATCCCAGGTGCCTCCAATCCGGCTTCACAAAAGAGGCAGGAGGGACAGGACCACCAGTGAGGCAGCAATGGCCCTTATTAAAGAGGCCCATGCCACCCTCAAGGAGCCCACATCCCCTGAAGAGGCCATTGCCGGCCTAGTGGAGGCTAAGTTCAAGGTGATGAGCATGGAGCAACGCCTCCTATGCGAGCCCCTGCTCATCACCTTGCTCAACAAGGGGGTGATGGAGAAAATTACCCCCAATACCGCCATATGTGAGGTGGCCCAACTGACCCAACCTCAACCTCCACCTCCACCTTCTTCTTCTGCCCCACCCCCTTCTGCTACACCTCCACCTTCTGCCCCACCCCCTTCTGCTACACCTCCACCTTCTTCTTCTGCCCCACCCCCTTCTGCTACACCTCCACCTTCTTCTTCTGCCCCACCCCCTTCTGCTACACCTCCACCTTCTGCCCCACCCCCTTTTGCTACACCTCCACCTTCTTCTTCTGCCCCACCCCCTTCTGCTACACCTCCACCTTCTGCCCCACCCCCTTCTGCTACACTTCCACCTTCTGCCCCACCCCCTTCTGCTACACCTCCACCTTCTTCTTCTGCCCCACCCCCTTCTGCTACACCTCCACCTTCTTCTTCTGCCCCACCCCCTTCTGCTACACCTCCACCTCCTCCTCCTGACAGGAGTACCCCTCCAGTGGGCCAGCCTCCAGCCAAACAAAGAAGGAAGGCTGCAGGGAAGGCTTCAGGAAAGGCTGCAGGGAAGGCTTCAGGAAAGGCTGCAGGGAAGGTTGCCAGGAAGAAGAGGAAGTGATGGCCTTGCTTCATTGTGGTCGGACAGAAGGCAGCCTGTTGTAGTACCACACACTTGGGACATATATATCACCTGCTGCTGCTCCTGACCTCTGGGAGGCCAGCATCAGATTGTGTTCAGAAATGTTGGCCTTCTCAAGCTCCCAATTTTAGTGTCCACACAGGGTTGCTGTGTGTTCTGGGGTCCCTGGGATGCACAAATGGCAGCAGCTTCTCCTGTGCTGCCTTCTCTTTATTTAATTTATAAACATGAATAAATGTGATTTTTGTTTAAGTTTATACTTGACTATGTGTATTTTTAAATAAACAAAATCAAGCTTTGGAGTAAGCAGATACATTTGACTGACAATAAAAGGGACAGATATCACCCCCCCCCAAAAGAATAACTAAATCTGATTAGCACAAAAACATGGTGGGAAATTTAAATAATATAGATTCCAAAATTAAATGGGAGATCACTATCAAAACATTGTGAAATTATAATTAACATCATTTTGAAAAATCTAACCATTTAAATTATTCCTAAAAACTTGCACGATATAATACACATAAATCTTATAAAGAGCAGCATGAAAAAGGTTAAAAATAAGGCATAACTCTGTGTGAATATCAGCAGCAAAAGAAGGTCACTCGTTTTGATTAATGTAACATTCTAACTAAGATTTCAATGCAGAACATTTAAACGATGAAATATTTTTGAGCGTGACGAATATGCTCTCTCCATTACGAAGGCTTGTTTTACCAGAAGATGCGCTCCCGTCTCATAGTTGCTTGTGAGCATGCGCGCTTTTGGAAGAGTCGTAAAAGCATACACACGAACCATTTTCTCGTCACAAAACAGGCCGACGAGAAACACGACGAGGAAATCTGGAATCCTGACGAGAAAATAGAGAGCAGGTTCTCTATTTTCTCGTCAAGATTCTCGGCAATTTTCTCGTCGTAAAACCATACACACAAACGTTTTTCTCGACAAAAAAACTCTTGCGGCACTTTTCTTGACTGTTTTGGACGAGAAACTCGGTCGTGTGTACGAGGCTTTAGAGTGATTCCTTGTGTAAATGTGAAGATGATGGGGTGGAGAAACTAGCATTGCACAGTGAAGTTTTGTGCAGGAGGAGAAGAGTCCTGAGAGCAATAGCCTGCAGGAGTTGGTGCAGAGGAGGAGTAACAGCCTGCAGGAGTTGATGCAGGGGAAGTGACTGTGAATGTTAGAGTCCATCAGTTCTTCAAGACTCAATCCATTTATTAATTCTTTAAATATGATAGCAAAGTGATCTGTTCTATCGGCATCCCATATCCCCTTTCCCCAACCAAGTTATATCCCCAAATAAACAAAAACAAAACAAAGCAAAATGATTGTTCATTGTCTCTGAGAGGGATTATGGAAGTCTGGCAGCAGGGTGATATGGTAGATGTTAGTAACTAGTAGCAACCATCCGCTATATATATTCTTGTATTTTAATATGTATCAACAAATGAGGGATAGGTGACGGGTTCTCAAAAATATGTGTTCCACTATTATTGTATACGCTCTTGTAAAACTATCAAAAAAAACTATCCCTTGAAACTGAAGCTCGTATCAGTGAATATATTTAAAAAATTATGAATTTGTCATACAGCATATATACAGAATATAATAATTTAAGGCCTCATGCCCACGGACGTTTTTAACAGCTGCGTTTTTTACAGCTTAAAAACGCCTGTCCTTGTTAAATTTTTTATTTTTTTTGAAAAAAAAACAAAAAAAAACGTCGGAGCTTAAAAACGCGACCGCGCGTTAGTGCGCGTTTGTGCGCGTTTTTTGACGCTCGCGTTTTTTTCTGCCTAATTCCGACGCTGAGGAACGCGCTGGTCCTGGGTTTTTTTTACAGCTTAAAAATGTCTATGCTATTTGCAGCTCAAAAACGTCTAGGTGGGCATGAAGCTATAGACTAACATGGACAGGCGTTTTTAAGCTGTAAAAAACGCTCAAAAACGCGGCTGTAAAAACGTCCGTGGGCATGAGGCCTCAAACCAAATAAAATTGCGGTCAGCATGACCCCAGTATCTTAAGCATGTAAAAACATTGACAAGCACATATAGACCTATTGTGGACATACTCCGTATTTATTATACCAGTTAGTGAATTCTAGCAGTTAGGAACTTTTGCATACACCAGTCATAGATTTGTATGTAGCAGGCCCGACCCCTTGGAGAATATGTGGTACCCTCAGTTGCAGGGTTGTTAACATTTACAGTACCTCAGGCTGCATCCTTGGCAGGTAATGGGGGTATGTATCAACTGGACGCCAGTCAGGTCCTTTTTAAAATGGGTTTATTTCAATAAAGGAGTTGGAATTTCGGATCACCATTACCAAGACTTTCAGGCCTCGTACACACGACCGAGTTTCTCGGCAAGAACCAGCAAGAAACTTGCTGGCAGAGATGTCTTGCCGAGAAACTCGTTCGTGTGTATGGTTTCTCGTCAAGAAAACCGACAAGTAATCTCGACGAGAAAATAGAGAACCTGCTCTCTATTTTCTCGTCGAGATTCTCGTCGGCATGTTTCTCGACGAGAAAAGTGAGTGTGTGTACATTTACCTGTCCTCCCGGAAGCCCGCACATGTTCGAAATGAATTTGACGCATGCGCGGTAGCTTCCTAGGCATAAGTAGGGTATACCAAGATGGCAGCGATGGCATCGAATGTGACGAGCGCATGCTCGTCGTAGTCGATGACGTCACCACGTACGCTCCATTCAAAGAACCGCGGGTTCTTTGAATCGAGCGTGTGTACACTCGGCCGGGACAAGTTTCTTGTCCAAGAAACTCGTCGAAAAAAACGACATGTTTTTTTAGACGAGAATCTCGGCCGTGTGTACGAGGCTTGAGACTCCCTCCTTAAAACTCAGAACAGGCATGAAGGACCTTTAGAATGAAACCAGCAACCTTTACCTTTTCTAGAGTTCCTTGTTCTCAGGCTCTTCAATGGCACCTCTAGTATATCATCCCAAGTATAATGTTTCCTTCTCCTTCCAGGCTCCCATCCTCTGCAAACCTACGATACACAGGATCACCCTGAACAGGCAGGCTTGCATCTTGTTTCCAGGCATTGCACTAGGGATGAGCCAAACACCCCCCAGTTCGGTTTGCGGTTCGGTTCGCGAACAGGCAATAAATTTGTTCGAACATCCGAACACCGTTAAAGTCTATGGGACTCGAACATGAAAAATCTAAAGTGCTAATTTTAAAGGCTTATATGCAAGTTATTCTCATAAAAAGTGTTTGGGGACCCGAGTCCTGCCCCAGGGGACATGTATCAATGCAAAAAAAAGTTTTAAAAACGTCCGTTTTTTCGGGAGCACTGATTTTAATAATGCTTAACCACTTCAACACCTGTCTTTTTTTACCACCTCAATACTGGGCCTATTCTGGCACTTCTCTCCTACATGCACAAATCATCATTCTTTTTCTAGAAAATTACTCAGAACCCCCAAACATTATATATGTTTTTTTATCAGATACCCTAAGGAATAAAATGAAGGTCATTGCAACTTTTTTTCTTGCACGGTATTTGCGCAATCATTTTTCAAACGCCTTTTAAAAAAAAAAAAATGGTTTTATGAATTAAAAAATAACAAAACAGTAAAGTTAGCCCAATTTTTTGGTAAAATATGAAAGATGATGTTACGCTGAGTAAATAGATACCTAACATGTCACGCTTTAAAATTGCGCACACTCATGGAATGGCGCCAAACTTCGGTACTTAAAAATCTCCATAGGCGACGCTTTAATTTTTTTTACAGATTACCAGGTTAGAGTTACAGAGGAGGTCTAGTGCTAGAATTGTTGCACGTGCGTTTGAACGGCGTTTACATATGTGGGCTGGACTTACGTGTGCGTTGGCTTCTGATCGCAAACTACCGGGGATAGGGGCGTTTTAATTTTTTTTTATTATTATTTATTTATTTTTTTTACTTTATTTTTTTTATTTTTACACTTTTCTTACATTTATATTTTTTATCACTTTTATTCCTATTACAAGGAATGTAAACATCCCTTGTAATAGGAATGGTGTGTGACAGGTCCTCTTTATGGAGAGATGCGGGGTCAATAAGACCCCACATCTCTCCTCCAGGCTGGAAAGCATGAGATCGTGATTTTGTTTTTACCGATCTCATGTTTACTAGCCGCAATGGCAGCTTTGTTTACATCTGAGAACCCGGGCGTGACGTCATCACATCGCGCCCGGGCCTCCGACGGTCATAGAGATGACTGGTGACCATCTGGTCACCAGTCATCTCTATGGTTCACCTCCGGCACCGAACGATTCATTCTTCGGGCCCCCGATGGCACGGGAGAGCCCGGAGAAGCACCGGATGGCGGCGGGAGGGGGGGGGATGTCCCCTCCCGCCACCTATAAGAATGCTCAAGCGGCGGATCGCACAGAATCGCTGGCAGAACAGAAGGATATCTGAATGATGCCTCTAGCTGCAGGCATCATTCAGATATCTGCCCACAAAGCCCAGGACGTCATATGACGTCCACCCAGAATGGGAGATCCCATCTGTGGACGTCATTTGACTATGGGCGGGTAGGGAAGTGGTTAAAGTGAAACAATAAAAGTTATAAAAGTTATTACACTGCAGAGGAATCAAATTGATGCACATATTTTGTTCTTCCTGTGTCATAATTAGAATATTCACATAAATATTACATCTTTGATAGAAATAGGTAATTATCTACCTTTCTATATTATGGAAATAAAGTATTACAAATTTCATATCAACTTTAATTAGAAATTGTACCCGAAAATCAGATCTAAACACTGACACCTTACTGGTCAATAAGAGAAGACAACTTTATAAAGTCAGGAATCCTTTCCGGTTCAATAAAACATTTCACGATGATCCTTCCTGGGCAGTTTATAGCAAATAGTCTAATTTCAGCAATGGTTTTGGCAGAGTTCCAATGCTGGGGGAGAGGAAGAGTAACTCTGATGAAGACATAACCCCCGGATGTGATCTTTGTTAAAAGAAGCCCGGATAATGGATTTGTTGTGGCTTCTCTGAGTGTTTATTGGCAGACAGGAGCCCCGAGCTGCAGCACCACCCCTCCTCAGCCAGAGAGGAGGTTTCCTGTTGCATTAGAGGGGGGCGGGGTCACCCGCACGTCACTGGGAAAGCCCGGGTTTCCCCGCTTGCCGGGGAATAGCCAATGACATAGCCAGGGCTTACCCTATGATGTGACGGGTGACTCCGCCCCCTCGTACGTCATGGGGGTTTCGTGTGGAGTGGAGACTGGAGGAGACTGCAGCGCTGGACATCGGATCACCGCGGGACATAGAGAACAACGCTGGACAGACTGGATTACATCGCTGGAATGTTTTTTTTTGTTTGTTTTTTAAATAAAGGACTTTCCCAATGGTGTCTGTGTGTTTTTTACATTTTATTAGACTTTCTTTGTGAAATGGTAGGGGTACAATTTACCCCTTACCAATTCATATGGGGGGGCCGGGATATGGGGGTCCCCTTTGTTAAAAGGGTCTTCCAGATTCCGATAAGCCCCCCGCCCGCAGACCCCCACAACCACCGGGCAAGGGTTGTCGGGATGAGGCCCTTGTCCCCATCAACATGGGGACATGGTGCTTTGAGGGGTCACAGACACCCAAAGCATCCTCCCCCATGTTGAGGGCATGTGGCCTGGTATGGTTCAGGAGGGGGGGGCACTCTCTCGTCCCCCCCTCTTTTCCTGCGGCCTGCCAGGTTGCGTGCTCAGCAAAAGGGTCTGGTATGGATTTTTGGGGGGAACTCCACGCCATTTTTTTTTTATTTGGCGTGGAGTTCCCCTTAAAATCCATTACAAACCTGAAGAATGTCCCAAATAATTGGAAAGGGGATTCATCAGAGAACATGACCCCAGTCCTCAGCAGTCCAATCCCTGTACCTTTTGCAGAATATCAGTCTGTCCCTGATGTTTTTCCTGGAGAGAGAAATGGCTTCTTTCCTGCCCTTCTTAAAACCAGGGCATCCTCCAAAAGTCTTCGCCTCACTGTGTCACTGTGTGTATATGCACTTACACATGCCTGCTGCCATTCCTAAACAAGCTCTGCACTGGTGGTACCCCGCTCCCGCAGCTGAATCAACTGTAGGAGATGGTCCTGGCGCTTGCTGGACTTTCTTGGTCACCCTGAAGCTTTCTTCACAAATGCAGTGTTTTTTTATTGGATTAAGTTAATTTTCATGGCAAAGAGGGAATTTGAAATGAATTGCAATTCATCTGATCACTCTTGATAACATTCTAAAGTATATGCAATTCGCCATCATAAAAACTGAGGCAGCAGACTTTGTGAAAATTAATATTTGTGTTAAGCCTCGTACACACGACCGAGTTTCTCGTCAAAAAAACGACAAGAAAACTGCAGAGAGAGCTTTCGTGTGTATGGTTTCTCGTTGAGAAAACTGCCGGGAATCTCGATGAGATAAATAGAGAACCTGCTCTCTATTTTCTCATCAGGATTCTCGATTTTCTCGTCGGGTTTCTCGTCTGCCTGGTTTGCGACGAGAAAACCGGTCGTGTGTATGCTTTTCCGAGTCTTAAAAAATTGCGCATGATCAGAATCAAGTATGAGACGGGAGCACTTCTTCTGGTAAAACAAGCCTTCGTAAATGAGATAGCACATTCGTCACGCTGTAACGAACTGAAAGCACGAAGACTGAAAAGCGTGAATCGTCTCTTCCCAAACATTTACTTCACACGCGGTAACACGAGATCAGCAAAAGCAGCCCAAGGGGTGGCGCCATTGAAATCGAACTCGCCCTTTATACTGCCGTCGTACGTGCTGTACGTGACTGCGCAGAACAACGACGAGATTTGGAATTGACAGTGTGTATGCAAGGAAAGCTTGACAAGAAGCTCGTCAAGCTTGACAAGAATCTCGTCGAGAAAATCAACAGGTTTTTTACGACGAGAAACTCAGTCGTGTGTACGAGGCTTCATTCTTAAAACTTTTGACCACGACTGTACACTAGCCCGTATGATATACAATAATATGACTCTCCTTCTTGATATGGTGGATTGGCAAATGACCAAACTCAAATATCTTATGTGTATGACGGTCATATCCTTCTAAGCATGACCTTAGGATAAGCATGAGGGGTAGATTGGTAATATGCTATGAGGAAAGATTCATAGAACTGAATTTATTCTCTCTTGAGAAGAGGAGATTAAGGGGGATATGATCAACATGTACAAATACATAAGTGGTCCATATAGTAAACTTGGTGTTGAACTGTTCACTTTAAGGTCATCACGGAGGACAAGGGGGCACTCTTTGGAGATTATATCTAGAGGAAAAAATATCTAAATTCGGAAAGGTTTCTTTACAGTAAGAGCTGTGAAAATAAGGAATAGACTCCCTCCAGAGGTGGTTCTTGCAAGCTCAGTAGATTGCTTTTAAAAAGGCCTGGATTCTTTCCAAAATGTACATAATATAACTGGGTACTAACATTTAAAGGTAAAGTTGATCCAGGGAAAATCCGATTGCCTCTTGGGGGATCAGGAAGGATTTTTTTCCCCTGCTGTAGCAAATTGGATCATGCTTTGCTGGGGTTTTTCACCTTCCTCTGGATCATCTGTGGGTGAAGGATTGTGTATATGGGATTGTATGTTTTTTTATTTTTTTGGTTGAACTAGATGGACTTGTGTCTTTTTCAACCTAACTAACTATGTAACTATGTAATGTTCTCTTACTATTGTAGGATGGGGCATTTTAAAGCAGCATTAAACCTAAAAGCAATCATTAATTATATTGCAGTTTACCAGTTCCTAAATGTGGTGGTTGCATTGGTTTTCTTTTTTCTTTTTTAGGATTTCTTTCTTCTATTTTCACCTGGTGATCTGGCCAGTAAGTCTGTTGTTTTTAAAAAGAACAAGCTCTCTTACAGATATATAAGTTACAGGGATGAGACAAACCATTTCCAACTGACAGGGGTGCTTACAATGATCAGTTTTAATTATGTAAAACCTTTATACCAAAAGGAAAGACTGTTTGCTGTAACTGCTTATAAATTATTAGCTGGAGTTTGGCTTAATCTAACATCTAACGCTCCCCTCCCCCCAGACTGATAATGTTGCTGTCCAAAGGTGCCCCTGTGCTCCTTCATTCAGAGTGGAGGCACTCTAATTTAGGTGGTGTGTTATTGGCCAGTTCACCATATGAAAACAGAGGGAAAAAAGCTTAAAAAAGAAATCGAATGCAGCCATCACATCTAACGATTGGTAACTTGCAATTTATCACATTTTTGGTTTTGGGTTTAATACCGCTTTAAAGTCAGTATGCACATCATATTTAGTGCAGCACTCAAATATCTCAATACATAGTCAAACAATATTCCATCATTAGTATGATCTCACAGTTCTAGGCATGCGTCAATTCACAGTTGTGCCAGTTATTGTGTTTTACACATGTGGCCACCCTGTGTTTTGCTTTGTATCTTTTAGGTCACTTTGCAATAAAGCAAGGAACACAATCCTCTGTAGTATATTAAAAATGTACTTTCACGGGGGCGTGGCTACGGCATGCACGAGTGAGGACGTGCTCTCCCTGAGCTCCGTGAGACCCGCGCTCTAATCGGCACAATTGGCGGCTTCTAGTGGGGGAAATACATCGCTGCTCGGATGCCTCCAAAGCGCAAACCATCCCCGCACTCGCAGCAGACACCCCGGGGCCGGTCCGGATCGCTAGACAACTTTTTCGGGACCCGCAGCAGAATGGCAGGTACAGCCAAGATGGCGCCCGGCGCCCACGCTGCTAGGGCGGCCTCCCCCATCAGCTCCCCGCACTTGCCTGTGCAAACCCTGCCTTCCCCTCCTTCTCTCTCCGGCTCTGAAAGCGTGGATGAGCCTGCAGATGGAGGTGATCCCTGGGATGATAAAGATATCCGTGCCCACATCCTCTCCCTCCCCACTAAGGCTGAGAGGTTTGCTGGCAGAGTGGAGATGGCTTTTAAAATGGACATTGAGGCCCTGCAAGCTGACACTGCACATTTGGGCAATAGAGTGGAGACTCTGGAGGCAGAGTGGGATGAGACTACTCCAACCCTGCAGGCCCTCTCTGATCACTGCAAACAACAGGATCGCAGGCTTGAGGCCTTGCTGGATCAAATGGACGATTTTGAAAACAGGAGCCGCAGGGTTAACATCCGCATCAGAGGCCTACCTGAAGCCACTGGCCCTAGAGATATCATCCCCACCCTACAAGGGGTCTTTAAGCAAATTCTAGGCCGGCAGGCACATGAACATTTTGAAATTGACCGGGCCCACAGAGCCTTGCGGCCCCCCTCTGATGATCCTGATAAACCCAGAGACATTATCTGCAAGCTGCACAAATACTCGCTTAAGGAACGCATCATGAATCAGGTTAGAGGAGTCAGATTTGTGGACTTTGATAGGGCCAGGCTGACATTCTTTCCGGATCTCTGCAGACGCACATTGATGCAACGCCGAGCTCTTAAGCCACTGTTGGCAGCTCTACAGGATGCTCAGCTTCCCTACCGGTGGGGTTTCCCGTTTAGCCTCTCCGCAACTAAAGATGGCAGACAGGTCACATTACGGAGCAGGGATGATCTGCTCCGATTCCTGGAATCCCTAGACCTGCCTCAAGTTGACATCCCGGACTGGAGGTCGTCGTCTGACATCTCTCTTCCCGCACGCCCTGAACCGTGGCAGTCCGCCCGTCGGAGACGTCACCGTGGATCCAGACGGGGTCCCCCTGGCTCGGCGCCTCCATCTCGTCCCCCGCAGGGAGAAGACTGAATGACTGAACTGTTTTTTGCTGGCCTCTGAGATGTTTTTGTTCACCTTTTTTTTTTACTTCCCCCTAGCTGCCGTATCACTTTTCTGCCCCTGGTCGAGGGGTAGATGAGCACCTTTAACTACTTGCGGGTCCTCATGCGGACTTGCTCTTGGTGCCTTACCACCTCCCCCCAATAGGTCAACTCCTTGGAGTTATGTGTCCCATTTTGGGAATGCCTCTGCTCGCTGGCCTTCACCGTCTCCTCGTCTTGAGGGGGGGTGGAGGCCCCCGACTGGTGGCGATGATGTACTTTGTTGCGCCCTTTGGGCTTGTTATTTGTGTTTGTGTTTTTGTTTCCTGAAATTTTTTCCCCCCTTTTTTTTCTATGTCCTATTTTCTATGACACCTGCTATAACCTTGGTTTGTTTTCTAGGCTCCTGTGTGTAATCCGTGTGCTCCTGGTGTCCTTTGCTGCAGGCCTGCTGTACTGTGGGTCTCTCTTCCCTCTTACCGCCGGCCTAGTGGCCGCGCCCATTGAACTCTCATCATGGCTGCTCTAAAGGTCGTGTCATACAACGTTCGTGGCCTGGGCTCCCCGTCGAAACGCAGTAAGTTGTGGCTTGAGATGAAACGCATGGGGGCACACATCCTTTTTTTGCAGGAGCTCTTAAGCCACTGTTGGCAGCTCTACAGGATGCTCAACTTCCGACCTGACTCGGTCCCCCGCCTTCCCACCCATTTATATAGCTCCTGGTATCTTAGCAACTCCCCCCGCCCCAAATCGGGGGGAGTGGCTCTAGCGATACACAAAAATTGCCCTTTTGTGATGACGGACCAATTGCTCGACCCGGAGGGTCGGTTTGTGTTTGTCAAGGGCACCATATGTGCCCGCATGTTCACCTTTGCAGCTGTGTAGACCTCGAATACCAAACAGCTTACCTTCCTGGACTCAGTCCTGGAGTCCCTGTCCACCTTCCGGGAGGGACAGCTCATCCTGGGGGGGGATTTTAATGTTAGCCCTGACCCACACGTGGAAACGTCCTCGGGCCACTCGACTCACTCCTTTGCCTTCCTGAAACACTTTAGAAAGTCCCTACAAGAGCACCATGTGGTCGACTGCTGGAGACTTCTCCACCCTACAGATAGGGACTATACAGTAGCTACTTCTCTGCCACACATAGTGTATATAACCGCATTGACCTTCTGGTGATGGACCAGTACTCGCTTGACTCCCTTGCTAATGCCTCCATTGGGTCCATTACTATTTCGGACCACGCGCCGGTCTCCATCCCCCTGCGTCCTCTGTCAATGGAGGCATGGACGTGGAGCTGGCATCTGAATGATGGCATCCTAGATGATGCGGTTGCTCAGAAGCGAGTGTCGGATACCATCTCCCTGTATTTCTCAGAGAACAAACGGGGGAAGTTAGCATGGGCTCTGTATGGGAGGGGCATAAGGCCGTGGTTCGGGGGGAGCTGATATCTCAGGGAGCGAGACTGAAACGGGCCAGGGAAGGGGAACTGCAAACCCTCTTGGCCAAAATACATGCAGCTGAACTGCTGCATAAACAGAAGCTCACCTCGGACTTGGCGTCTGAATTACAATCCCTACGACAGGAGTTAGCTACACTGTTAGAGACCAAAATTAAGGCGCGCGTTCGACACTTGGCACACAAATTCTATGAATTTGGTAATAAATGTGGGAGGTTGCTGGCTAGGGCCCTTAAAAGCCGACGTGCCTCAGGACATGTCCACAAACTTGCCTCCTCGACGGGACTTCCGGTCATCCACTCCTCAAAAATTGCTATTGTCTTTCGGGACTTTTATGCCCGCTTGTATCATCTCCCTGATACTTTACATGGCGCAACGGAATCCCAACGGGTTGACCGCATTCATCAATACCTCACGGTGGCCAAGTTCCCGCAGCTGGGGGCCTCTGTGTGTAAGCAGCTGGACTCGCCCATCACTACTGCTGAAATTCAGAAGGTGGTGAAGGACCTGCCCAATGGGAAAAGCCCTGGCCCTGATGGTTACACGAATGCCTACTACAAAAAATACTCTGAGGTGCTATCTGGTCCCATGTGTGCCTATTTCACGGCGCTGGCTTCCGGCACGGCGATAGCCCCTGAAGCACTGATGGCACACATTACAGTCCTTCCGAAGGACGGTAAGGATCATACATTACCGGGCAGCTATAGGCCTATTTCGCTTATTAACACAGACGTCAAGATTTTGGCCAAAATCTTGGCTAACAGACTTATGTCGATACTCCCAACGGTCGTCCACCCTGACCAGACAGGGTTCATCATGGGCAGGGAGGCCAGGGATAACTCCAACAGAGCACTCCAGCTGATTCACTGAGTGGGGTCGTGGGTGGAGTCTCGCCCCTGTCTCTTGCTTTCAACCGACGCGGAGAAAGCATTTGACAGGTAGGACTGGACTTATATGCGAACAGTTCTGGCCAGGCTTGGCCTGGGCTCAAACATGATGGCGTGGATATCCTCACTCTATAGCTCTCCGACTGCCAGGGTGAAGGTGAATGGGCTACTGTCCGAGCCCTTCCCAATCGGTAATGGGACACACCAGGGATGCCCACTGTCCCCTCTCATTTTCGCTCTGACCCTCGAACCACTGCTTAATAAAATTGGCCTTAACAATGACATCAATGGTTTCACGGTCGGTCCGACGGAACACAAATTATCGGCTTACGCAGACGATGTCCTATTTTATGTCTCCGACCCCTTGATATCGCTGCCTAACATCCTGGCGGAGCTGAAGGACTTTGGCCCGCTGTCTAACTTTAAAATCAACTATGATAAGTCAGAAATCCTGTCATTGAATGTCCCCGCTGGTTTGCGTACATGGCTGCAAACAGCGTTTCCATTTACCTGGTGCCCAACCTCCTTAAAATACTTGGGGATATATTCGATCCTTTATGACTGTAACTTTGCTCCGTTGCTTTCTACTGTCAGAATAGACCTGAAGCGATGGGACAGGGCGGCGTTTTCGTGGATGGGCCGAATCAGTGTACTTAAAATGAATGTGCTACCCCGTATCCTGTTTTTCCTGCAGATGGTGCCGATCACTTTGCCTAAGACGTTCTTCTCAACCCTCAATAGCCTGTTCGTACAATATATTTGGGGTGGGAAATGCCCCAGGTTAGCCCTTCGCACTATCCAGCGCCCTTAGAATAGGGGAGGTATAGGGGTTCCAGTAATCCGCAGGTACTATGAAGCGATAGCCCTGCAGCGTATTCTGGACTGGTACCACAATGTCCGGTACAAACTATGGGTACCCCAAGACAAATTTTTAGCGGGCCGCAACAAGTCACACGCCCCATGGGTTCCTCGAGGATAGAGGTCTCTCGGCACTGGTCTCCCCGTTTTCTACTCACGCCCTGGCAACCTGGGACTGGCTGAATAAACTGGGGCTGCTTGCACCCCCTGTTTCTCCTCTGGCGCCCCTGGGAGGCTTCCCCTGGTTCACTCCGGGGGAACACCCTTCCTTCTTTCGGACGTGGGCGGCGGATGGTGAGTCCAGATGCGGCAGATTTGTTCAGGACCATGGCCTATTGCCACTGGCCACTCTACGGGACCAATACGGCCCCTTCCCCATGGATGAGTGGCGTTACAGGCAGCTCCAGCATTTTGTCGCTAGCTTACCCCAGGGGGTTAGGTCCCCCACTTCGGCTTCTCCCTTTGAACGCTTATGCATGTCTAACTCCGCTGTTCCCCATGCCATTTCGGTGCTATATGACTTGCTGCAATCCATGCATACTGAAGGGAAACCGGGATTCATTGGTGAGTGGGAGAGAGACCTCCAGCGCACCTTTACTGAACCTCAACTTGAGCACCTGTATAGCTTAACACACTCGAGCACAGTGGATACTAAGATGCAGGAGAATAGCTACAAGGTTCTATCCAGGTGGTATAGGGTGCCATCCAAACTTGCTAAGATTTACCCCTACCTCTCAGATGATTGTTGGAGAGGTTGTGGCCTCAGAGGCTCGTTCCTTCACATCTGGTGGGAATGCCCTAAGCTGAAGCCCTTTTGGCTGGATATCCATGCACAGATCAAATTGATCTTGGATCTGGAGCTACCCGATTCCCCGTTGGAATCCTTGTTGCACTTTCCCACCATTCCCCTCAGCCAATATAGCAAATCCATTCTGCCCCATTTGCTTAATGCGGCTCGGCGGCTGATACCGATTCACTGGAAGACACCTCGGGTACCTTCCCATGCGGAATGGGTAAATTTAGTGAATAATATCATGGCTGCTGAGGAATGGATGGCTAAGTGTAAAGATCGGTACGAGAAATTCTATTCCATATGTGCCACTTGGATAAACTATGCTCGCCCGCCTGTTTTGTGTGCCCCGGGTCCCTCTCTGGCTGCGGCCCCGCCCCCGTAGTGGGGCTGGGTTGGGGGGGGGGGGGACACGGGGGCTGCAGGTCAGTCACTGAAGAGACAGATGAGCTTTCACAAACCTACAGAAGCTTGAAGTGATGTACTACTTTGGTTGGTGTTACTTTTTCCCCTGGTTTTCTGTTTTCTGTTTTTGTTTCTTTGCCCCATCCTTCACCCCCCTTTTTCGTTTTTGTTTTTATTTACTTTTTAAATGAGTTTATTGCCCCCAGGCTTAGGGCCTGTTAATTGTGGACCCAGTCTACTCCTAATTTTTAAAAGAAAGGACGACATATATTAGACAAGGAGCTCTAAAAAGATTTGAAAAAATTTGGAAACCTTGGCAGGAGAAAAAAAAAAATATAGTAATTCAATATAAGTAAAGACTTCAAAGATAGGGATGGATGAGTGGGAGGAGGTAAGGATGGAACGAGTGAGAGTGGGGGAGTTTGAAGGGGAGGGGGATGGAGTATGAAAGGAGTGGATGGAAGTTTAGGGGAAGGGGAAGACGGGTTGGCTGGTTCTAAGAAGATATTATTTATTATCTGTTTTGTATGGGAATTTGGGAGGGGAGGGGAAAGGGGATTGAATGTACTGTAAATTGGAAAATGGTTTAATAAAGATAAGAAATGAAAAAAAAAAAAAAAAAAGATATACCGGACGGGGTCGAATGGGGTTATCCATGTATGTTTGAACTCATATCACGCTGCTCATATGTTGATTATTATTCCCACAGATATGGTTGCTGCACCGTATGCTTCCCTGATTGACTTTATCATTGACTGTTTGTCCATGGTGGAGGGCTCCTCCTATATTGCTGTATTTTGCAAACCTTTCTACTTTGTCTATTGTTTCCCTGTTTGTCCTTTGAATATATCTTTTTAAATAAAGATTACATAAAAAAAAAAAAATGTACTTTCACTAAACACGAATGCTGTACATACACAAGCTACTTACAACTGTAGGAAAATAATACAAGACAAAGTATTACAGAAATATTTTACATAAAACACATGCACACGCTACCTAACTTTCCTAGCAGATGAGCATGACAATGGTCTGTTTACAATAGGGATACAGTAAAAATTACTTAGCTTGGGTTATAATTGGCTATTTCCATAATTAACAGGGCTCCAGGCTTTACTCAAGCAATTGCAGGGAACTGGGCATCATCCCCAGGTGAAGTTCCTTCTTTGGTCTTGTGAAGTCCCTCCTGGGACATTCTTTCCTTCTTAGTTTTTGTGAATATGGAGCCCTCCTTTCAGATTATGCTGCTGGCCTTTTTATTTGGAAAGTATGTATAGACATTACCACATAGCCATATCCTTTACTGCATCAGATTTTACGATCAAAACATTTCCTAACTGATGGCACTGTTGTATCATACATGCTATAGGTAAAGTATCTCAAAAGATCAAGTTATTGTTGTGTTTTTTTTCAATGTAGTCTGGGTCCAGTGTTTGACCAAAACTTCCCTAAAACAATGGAAGCAGCTAAAATTGTGTACATGGCCAATCAACATGTTTACATTTGCCCAATATAAAGCCAGGGCTCAAAATTTCAAGTCCTGAGCTACTAGCCAGGTCTCAAGGGTTACTCGCCACCAGTTGCCCCACCCAACCCTTACCCTGCCCCGCCCCTAATCACGCCATCATAAATTATCTCATGAAATGACACTTAAATGTTTTATGCAGAATTAAGTTACAAAAATAAATATTAACAACAACTTTATCAGTTCCCCTCAGCACAGCCTTACCAGTGCCCATCATTGCAGCCTCACTGTGCCCCACATTGCACCCTCGCCGTGTCCCACATTGCAGCCTGACCGTGCCACACAATGCAGCAGCCTCACCGTGACCCACATTGCAACAGCCTCACCGTGCCCCACATTGCAGCAGCCTCACCGTGCCCACATTGCAGCAGCCTCACCGTGCCCCACATTGCAGCAGCCTCACTGTGCCCCTTATTGCAGTAGCCTCACCGTGCCCCACATTGCAGCCTCGCCGTATCCCACATTGCAGCCTGACTGTGCCCCACATTGCAGCAGCCTCACTGTGCCCCTTATTGCAGTAGCCTCACCGTGCCTCTTATTGCAGCAGCCTCACCGTGCCCCACATTGCAGCAGCCTCACTGTGCCCCACATTGCATCAGACTAACCGTGCCCCACATTGCAGCAGCCTCACTGTGTAGTGGATCGGTTCTGGCCGAATACCAGAAACTATCATATTCTCTTGTTCTGCCGCTGTTCCAAATCTGTGCTGGAGTGTATAGGCCCATTTGCTAGCTTTGAAAGAAATGACGCTAGACTGTACTTAGCATAACTTCTTTATCACTTCCAGACCTCATTCTCGGTCTCAACTCTTTTTAAAGACAAATTTTACACAGGCAACGTCATCACAAGCATGTACATATAATTAGTTGTGTTCATATATGGAGCTTCTTCTCCTTCTCTGAGTCTGTTCCTCCACATGGCAGAGTGTTCCCAGAATATTCTTGTCTCAGCTCCTTTTTAGTCTTGTATTGCAAGTGCTGTGGGTAAAAGATATATAGAAATGGTGCCTTCGTCCCATTAGACGTTGTATGGAGAACAGGATGAGGCTAGGGTGGACTATGTTGGCACCTTATGCTAACTGATAACCTGTTGAAAGTAAGTAGTAAAAAAGGGGGTTTTTATTACAAAAATATATATGTAGAAACAATTATTTTGACATTTCATGGTGCTGCTCTAGGGGGACACATTCACATCCATCTTTTGGCATGACAGACTCCCTCCCCATCCGGGAAGGTTGACTTACACATGTTTTTGGATCACATGTTTTTGGACTTCTTGAACCTAGGCTAATGATATGATTATCACTTGATACTGCAGAGATTACTTCTAAATATTCTACCCAATTACCAAGTGGTGTCCGTCTGCTTAGGAATTCCAGAGAGTTTCCCTATATACAAGGGGTTCAGTATTGATCTGAATTCTTTCTACAAATATCTTCTTCTTCTTATATGCTGCTTGCCTGAGAGATGCCATTGGATGTGTCCCCCTAGGAGATTACCTATATACCCCCTGCTTCTATGTCCTGTATGGGAACACCTACTCCCTCATGACATAACGGGAATCTTTGATTCACGGTCTGGCCCCTCTGGTCCAGCACTTTTGTTACGTGACAACTCAATTCTTTCATTCTATGTCCATTGAAAATCTATACATATATATATAGCTCCTGAAGAAGCGGATTCTGTTTTTGAATCACAACGTGAAACATGTAGAGCATAGCATATTATGTATGTACAGTTGTATTCTTGTCCATTGATTGTAATGGTATGATACATGGAAATGTCACGGAATTACTATTATTTCTATGAAATGTCAAAATAATTGTTTCTATATATATATTTTTGTAATAAAAACCCCCTTTTTTACTACTTACTTTCAACTGGTTATCAGTTAGCATAAGGTGCCAACATAGTCCACCCTAGCCTCATCCTGTTCTCCATACAACGTCATTTTTAGTCTTGATCGGAGGGAGGAGGAGCTGAAGGAGTGCAGAGTGGAGTAAAGACAGCAATGTGGAGATGTGAAAGACATCTATTCTTTTCCTTTACTCTTGAGCTGAATATCTCTGCTATATTTTCAATCAAGGAAAACACTTTTTGTCTTGTTACATAAACACTAAAAGATACACATATAATATTTCTAAATTATATCCTTAGTTAGCATATATTAGCTTTCTAGTTCCCTAAATGAAAATCAATAAGCTTCTTATTGTACAGAAATATCTCAACATGTATTTCTGTTCCTAACAGATGGTTCCCATAAAAGGATGCTAATTATACTGAATTCCTGAGGTAGGTAAGAGCAGGCTATGTTAGCAGCTGAGAACAAGAAAAGAACCCATTGCTAAACTTCTTAACCTATATTTAAGTAGATACCAGAGAGAGAAATCCTTTATATAAAAATATTCATTTTATATACTCCATCACAGTCCCCCCTTAAAATTACTATTTTATCAACACTGTCCCTATATTATATAACCTTACCTGGCCCCCCTGACATCAGGACCTTTTTTACATTTCGCATAGAGGTCGGACATGGCTTGCCCAGTGTCTTTACTCGACGAAACGGTCAGGAGAACAGTCAAGTACTATTCTTTCCCTTATCATTTGAGAATGTTGTATGTATTAGTTACAGGTAAGGACTGCAATGGAGCATACGGTCCCTCATCCTCCTTTATTGGATCTCTAATATCACCTAGATTCAAAAAGGTAGGAGTCACCTCTTCAGCTGCCTTTCCGAACAGTGTTTTCATACAGGGCAGAATACAGCAAACCACTATTGCAGCTAATGTAAGCAGTATCAAAATTGCTATACCTATTTGAGTACAAATGCGTTGCCACCCATTCATCCACCCAAAATACTGGTCCCAGGGATCGGTCACTCCTGAATTTCTTTTTAACTCTTTTGCGAGATCCTCTAATTTCTTAATGACCAAGGTTACCTTACCATTGGGGCCTGTATTGTCCGGAATGTACGTACAACATGTACTTGTCCCAGCCAACATTTTACACACACCCCCCTTTTCAGCTAAGATCATGTCTAAGGCCATACGATTTTGGAAAGTCATTTGTGAAGTGGCCTCTAGTTGTTCAGCTAAACCTTGGAGTGCATCCCTGGTTCAGTTAACGAACCTCTGTTGGTTATAGTAAATATAATTAATCCAATCTACATTCTTATTTACAGTGATTATGGGAATCAGGGACTCAAAACCTGCAGCTACTTGGTCTTTTGCTTTAAATTCATCTGGGACCCCCCTTGGGACTCCTATGGCATCTATATATACATGAGGCTCAAAACTACCAGCTGGAGCACCTCTACGCTTCCTAGTGGATTCAGCTGAGTGCTCCCTTCTTACTACCAAGTCACCTCCTGAGAAGATGTGCAGGGGCATTATGACTTTAGTAAGTGCACATTCCCCTTTCCATCTGTCTGGTAATCTAGTCCTAATCTTCATGTCCCCACAAATCCAATACACGTCTCCCAAAGACTGAGTCTGACTCTGTACCAGGTCCATGTATACACTACTATAGGAAGCACAGTATCCCATAGAGAAGTTCCCCAAGGACTTCCCTATTCCCTGGTAGTTCCCATAACATGTGTAATTACCGGGATATATAGTAATACCCTCTCCGGGCTTGGATGTCCTAGTTATTATGGGACATTCTCTTTTCCATGTTTCGCACTGGGAGGAATCAGTGGAAGTATTGGTAAACAGGCTCAGAAAGCACTCCTCTTGAGTGGGAGGTATGTTTAATGGCACTGTTCCCAAATGGGGTCTAGCTCCACTACACACATAACAGTTGGACCTGTTATGTTTCCCTACACTATACCTCATCCATTCAAGCCACAGGTTGACATCCGAGAAACCAGTCTCTGCTGCCATTGTGTCTTCAAATGTGGGATCAGCTATGGCCACCATATCTTCTAGGGTCCGCATCTGTACATGTGGTTTAAGGGGATCACTTGTTGGTTGAAGGGCCTCCCATTCAGATGCATTATACATGTCTTTAACTTGGAACTGTCCACTTGGTCCCCTATTCTCCCCATCATATCGCACTCCCATAACATATGTGCCTGCATCCGTAGGACTAGGATTTTTTATGGTCAGGGTGAGTTTCATGCCCAGTTCCCTATCATAGCTTGACCATACGCCTTTTTTTATTAAGGTCAGTCTGTTGAGTAATGACTCTCCATATTTGTCTTTCCTGTTTAGGGCACTCTGTGGCCTATATCCCCAGTCATCCCCTGTATTCCAATCCACAGATTCCCAGTGGCCACAGTCTGCTGTATCACATATATATATATTTCCGGTGTTGATCTGCGTCCGGAAAATGTTACACTGCCAATTAACTGGAGGGGGAAATATTATAATACAGAGAATCAAATATGAAGGTAGCTACATGTGTGTCTGATGAATTATACCAAAATTGTATTATACCATCTTTTTGTTTAATAGCCACCTCCTGTGTGTGCACAGTTGCTATAAGAAAAAAGATATATAGTTTCATTCTGGTGCGAGTGGTGCACGGTCCTCAGGAACTGGAGCCTTGTTGCATATCTTGGCTCCAAGGAATGCTTTCAGAGGAACTTCTTAACCATCACCCAATCATCAGGAAGTATACTGTAAGTACCGGTACCTAGATCAGGATCTGTAATGCAAGAAAATACTCGTACATAGATGTTAGTTAATTCTTTTACAAGAGCGGTCACATAATCCATCAAAGTATCAGACTGTAACAACCTAACAGGGTGATAAGATGCATGAAACGCTAATGTGTTACCTAGGGCCAACCATATTTATTTTGTGACTATAGCAGTGAACACAAGACCCTGATCACTCTCTATCACCCCAGGTACCCCATATCTGCAAACTACCTCCAACAGCAATTTCTTAGCCGCGGTTTTCGCTGTCTGATTTGCGACTGGATAAGCCTCTGGCCAGCCTGAGAACATGTCTACCACCACCAGAGCATACTCAAATCTACCACTCTTTGGCATTTGTATGTGATCAATTTGTATCCTCTGGAAGGGGTAGAGTGGTCTAGCTGAGTGTTTTGGAGGTGTTTTTTCTAGCCTTCCGGGGTTGCATGCTAGGCAAGTGTGGCAGGACTTGCAGTATTGATTAGTCAAAGTAGTTATTCCTGGAGCTACATAATGTTTGTTTATAAGTGAGTTCATCAAAGTCTCTGAGAAATGGATTGCTCCATGGGCCCATTGCACCACAGCTGGGTACAAAGCTCTGGGGAGACATGGGCAGGTTCCTACAGTCCAAAGATTATCCACCTGTACTGCTACAAGGTGAGTTGAGGCATTAGGATCGGGGCATCCAGCATAAGTTCAAAGCAATCATGTTCATCTTCACCTCAGGTAGGAGCAGGTAGGTCTGCGTTCTCTTCTTCCTGTTCGTCCAGAGACATGTCATGATACCCCCCTTGGACAAGAGGAAGGAGAGTAGCAGAGTAAAGTCACTGGCATCGAAGTAGAGTCACACCGTCAGGCATGAGGAAACTGCATCGCAACCATAGGACAAACACTTGAGTTGCACCTGATACAGAATGTCAGAGAAATAGTGAGGGACAAACAGCAGAAGGGGATGGGCCAGAACAATGTCAGAAGTTTAGCCCAGCTTGGGCAGCAAAAACAGTCCAGCAGGGCTTGGGCAGACAGGATGGGCCACCTCTAGCAACAGGGTCCAGGCATGCTAAATAACAACCAATAGCGTGGTTACAGAGTCCATGAGTTTGTGTCAACACCCATAAGGCGGGGCCCTGTGACTCAGATATCAACAGACTAAAGGGCATTCCATTATCAGGGAGTCCAAGTGTAGGAGCAGCACTGATCGCCTGTTCTCAAAAGGTAAAAAGTCAGTGAGCGCTTCTTCGGACAGCGCAAAGGGGACACATAGCAGGTAGTCATACAGGGGTTGCATAAGAAGGGAAGCCGCAGGCATCCAGGCTCATCAGTAAGAGATCAATCCCAAAAAAGCATGTAGGGCCTTAGCATTACCGGGGGGTGAAATGGCCTATAGGTCACGCTAAATCTATGACAGCGAAAAATACGTTTGCAGACAGGGGCACCCCAGACAGAAGAGTGTGGAAGGATAAGCTCACTCATCGCTATAAGGTCCTATACTACTCTGGTCGGGCCACTATCAGCCCAATCTGAATCAGGTTTTTAAAACCCACTACGAAATCACTTGATAGTATGCGATAATGCGTTTCGTAATGTAACCCGGTATTGAATGCATCACAGGGCAATGAAAAGCTGGCATCAGCATTCAACACAGGGCACAAAGGAGTAAGGATAACTGGGAGGGACTACAACTGCATTAGGGGCAGAGCCCAGGGCGGGTCAGGGTGTGGGGTCCGGACCACCCACATTCCTCACACGCCCAGTTATGGCTACCATGAATATGGACATATATTTCTATGCAAACCCTAAGCAAAGTTCAACATTTAAATGACACTAGAACATTTAAAATCTATCAACCCTTCTGAAACGTTGTTCCGTTACTACACGGAAGGTAAGTACTTTTTATCAATATGACACTATGTCATCGTTCTCAAACCAAACAGATCTCCTGAATACACTTCTTACATGTGTCCAGACCAAAAATCACATTAGGCACATGTCAAGGCGAATTTCAAATTTAAAAGAAATCTTTTTTACACAGGCATTACCCCAAAACCAGTATACAACTGTAGGCATTTAGCTTCGAAAAGAGAAACAAAAAATTGTGCATGTCCCTAAATATTTGGAAACAGATTAGATCATACTGCAGTTAGAAAAACCTGATTCCAAAATCGCTCTGCCATACATTTAAATGGTTTTAGTAATGGACATGTAAAAACAATTCAAACACCAAAACAAAAAGATTTATACATAGTTCTGTCTGGTTGAGAAGATTCAGTTACAAGTCCCATAGGACTCCCCATTATATTCTCAATAGCCAAAAAACAAGGTTGTCACTTTTTATTAATTCATTACCTATTTATGTTTATTTTTCATCTATGTAGATCACATTATGTGAACTAGCGATGTTACATGAAGAATACAAATTCCCATCATAAAGGAACATTACAAAACAAAAACTGTGAGCTCCCTGTACACACACATTCCTTTCAGCCTAGACAGGGTTAATGAGCCATAAGCTAGAAGGAATGTGAAAGCTTCAAAGTCACACAGGGTAAGGCAGCAGGTCTGCAAGTCAGGAGAGAAAAGAAAGGGGGGAGGAGTGTGAAACCCTCTATACAGCCTGAGGAGAAGGGAAGGGGGGGGAAGAGGAAGGGGGGCGTGCGTGAATCTGGGCTTCGTGCTTGTGTCACAGAATGAGCTTTACAAACAGGCTGAGCTTGAGGCAGCCAAGCTCGTATTAGCCGAACTAAAATCCCAACCTTTTCCACATGTATAGAATGGCCATAAAATAGACAAAAAAACAACATACAAAAAAACAGATAATAGACAAAATACACAAGTGTAGAATATGAGAGCTATTTCAGCTCCGCTGTCTGTATGGAGGTAAAAATTCAACCCCGAACCTACCGGGCTCGGTGTGATATATATCTAAACGTAAGAAGCCAGCCTCTCTTCAATTAGACCCCTAAATAACGGGGGCTTAATAAGGAATCCAGTGACTTCATACACACATATATATCTAATCTCATATACATTTTATATACTCCATCACAACTGTGCCCCATATTGCAGCAGCCTCACCGTGCCCCCATTGCAGCAGCCTTACAGTGCCCCCATTTGCAGAAGCCTTACAGTGCCCCCATCGCAGCAGCCTTACAGTGCCCCCATTGCAGCAGCCTTACAGTGCCCCCATTGCAGCATCCTTACTGTACCCCCATTGCAGCAGCCTTACTGTGCCCCCATTTCAGCAGCCTTACAGTGCCCCCATTGCAGCCTTGCCAGGGTGGAGGAAGTGAGAAGGGTGGCCGGATCGTGACTGGAGTTAGAGGAGAGCCGCAGGATCACCAAGCGGTAAAACACGCTGTAACAGCTTACATTGAAACTGGCTCCGCTCTGCTCACTCTCACACAGCCCCGCCTCCTCCTAACCCCGTGCCTGTAATAGACAGAATGCGGGTCCAATGCTGGGATGCATTCTGTCTATCACAGGCGCGGGGTTAGGAGGAGGCGGGGCTGTGTGAGAGTGAGCAGAGCGGAGACAGTTTCAATGTAAGCTGTTACAGCGTGTTTTACCGCTCGGTGATCCCGCGGCTCTCCTCTAACTCTATGCACTCTTCCACCGGGAGAATGGCTCCCGATCAACCCCGCCCGCTGGTTGTGCTCGCCCCCCCCCCCCACTCCCAGGCAGCCCAGCTCCTCGCCAGCCCTCATTTTCTAATTGGAAAAATGTGAGTAGGCGAGTGGAAAATTTGAGGGCTGATAAAGCCATAACATCAAGTTTCGCATTGTGTTTGAAACAATGTTTTCCCATGTTGTCCTCTATGGGTGTCACTGATGCCACTGGTTCTATACTAACAGTATTGCTGAGTTTAGAAAAATGATTTTCCCCTAGCCAACCACAAGGAGGTTTATTGCATTGTATAGTGGTACTGAGGGAGACCATAAATATTTGGGGCTGGTTTTGTGAGTCTCTTTTCCCCCAGGCTTCAGCCTAGGGAGGGTGTGTGTGCTCTGCTACTTTATTAGGCCTGAGACTTGGGAGGCCTTTGCATTTTCTTGGTGCAATGTAGGGATGAGCTTCGAGTTCGAGTTGAACTCATGTTCGACTCGAGAAAAGGTGAGTGCTACCATTTGTCCTGTGTCATGCCAACAGTAAAGCATTCTGGGACCATTCATATGTGGGGTTGCTTCTCAGCCAAGGGAGTAGGCTCACTTACAATTTTGCCTAAGAACACAAAAAAAAACACAAAAATAAAAACATCCTCCGAGAGCAACTTCTCCTAACCATCCAAGAACAGTTTGGTGACAAACATTGCCTTTTCCAGCATGATGGAGCACCTTGATAAAAGGCAAAAGTAATAACTAAGTGGCTTGGAGAACAAAACATTGGCATCTTGGGTCCATAGCCAGGAAACTCCCCAGACCTTAATCCTATGGCGAACTTGTGATCAATCCTCAAGAGACGGGTGAATAAAAATAAAACAAAAATTCTGAAAAACTCCAAGCATTGATTATGCAAAAATGGCCTGTCATCAGTCAGGATGTGGCCCAGAAGTTGATTGACAGCATGCCAAGGCGAGTTTCAGAAGTATTGAAAAAAAGGGTCAACACTGCAAATATTGACTCTGCATAAACGTCATGTAATTGTCAATAAAAGCCTTTGACACTTATGAAATGCTTATAATTATACTTCAGGAAACCATAGTGTGACAGGGGTCACTTTGGGCATAGGGTGACTGAGGAAATATATCTTGGACTACCTAAATTGGGATAGTAATATTAATCCACAATATGTACTGGTTGTTTGATTCTGAACTCAACAAGTTAATTGAGAGATGCTGATGTGCCACCTGGCTGCCTGTGTAACATAAATGAGAGTCCCAGCTAGCTGCTAGAGATCCTTTCATTGTGAAGAGTGATAATTAACTCTGTAATTGTGGGTATTGTAAATTAGCAGAAAGACAGTCTGGGGAACATAAAGGTCATGCATAGTCATTTAAACTGAAAAGGGATTAGCTAATGAACTCACCTGTTGTCTGCTAAGAGATGTCAAAATAATGTGTATTGTGCCTCGTTATGTTGTGGGTGGAGTTGGACCATTGTTCATTTAGATTAATGCAGTATTATTTTGGTGTATAAAAAGAGCCTGCTCTCATTAAAGATTGTCAGACCAGTTGGAAACCTCATACAGAGCGTTTGTCTCGTATTTCTGGAAGAATTATTCCTATGAGAAGCGGTCGCCTGACTGTGGAGTGTCGGTAGCGGATGTGTGTTCCGAGAGGGAATATCCTAAACGGTGTTAACCCCTTTCATACTTGGGGGCCGTTACATTGGTTGGCATTTTCTCTCCAGTTACTGGGACACTCCAAACCACCACAGTGAATGACCAGCTATGCAGCCTGCAGGAAAGCCACGCTGAAAGACTTACTTGAGAGCTGTGGAGGGACTGGTGGGACAAAGAACAAGGCCAACCTGATCAGTGAGCTAGCCGAGATGGATCAGAGGGATGGTGATGCAGGACCCCGGTCAGTTGAAGACTTGTTTCAGCAACGAGTTCGAGAGCGGTTGGCATTATATGGTGCTAACCCATCAGAGACCGCCATACAGAATGCCATTAGAGACATCCAGCTGCAGGATGAGCGACAAGAGAGAGAACTAGAGCGGCAACATGAGCGGAGAATGGCAGAAATACGGCAATCGGAGACAACACCTAAAGATGCAGCGCCTTTCCGTAAGTTGCCCTTTCGGGCGTTCAAACTATTTAAGGAAGGAGAGGAGGAAATTGAAGCGTTCCTGCAGGACTTTGAGAGACTATGCCAGATACATGAAGTACTGCCCCAAGATTGGGTCGCCTTACAGGTGAGTAATTTAACTGGCAGAGCAGCGGATGCGTATCGGGCCCTGGAGGATGAGGACGCTAAAGACTATGACCGGGTAAAAGAAGCTCTGCTAGCCCGATATGCCATTACACCCGAAGCCAGCCGGATTATGTTTTGAGAATCCCGGAAACAAACCAACATAACATACGTGGAGTGGGCACATCGTCTGCAGCGAAACCTTAAGGGCTGGTTCCAGGGAAGCCACGCTCATACCATAGAGGACATCACCCAGCTAGTACTCTTAGAACAGTTCTTTAACCACATCCCTCCTGTATTACGGGATTGGGTGCGAGATAAGCGACCACGGACTGTACAGCAAGCGGCTACTTTGGCCGATGAATATCTGGACTCTTGAAGGTCAGGCAAAAGCGAGCGCTATCCACTATCTCGGCCCAATTTACCAGCCTCTAACCCAACTTCAGCACCACCTCCAGCGGCCACTTATCCTCAGCAGCCCAGGTTCAACTCCCAGGACTACTCACAACCCATCAGGTGTTTCGGGTGTAAACAGCTAGGGCACAAAAAGCCAGACTGTCCATTGAATCCAGCCATCCTGTCCCAGTCATGGAGACAGCCAGCAAGGAGGAGCCCCCGCACATCCATGCCTGCGGCCCACTGCGTTGAGGAGGAAGAACATTGGGCATCCTGCACGAGGCTGATCCAATACAAGCAGCTAACCGGGACAACAGGCAGCAACACAGGCAGACTGTCTGGGTCAATGGAAAGGTAGCCAATGGCCTACGTGATACTGGCGCCACCATGACCCTACTACAGAACCTCATCCCAGAGAGCCAACATACCGGAGACACTGTAGCCGTAAGAGTAGCGGGGGGCACCGTCTTCCGGCTACCCGTTGCCCGTGTTCACCTGGATTGGGGGGTTGGTTCGGGAGACTTGAATGTGGGGGGTGATGAAGAATTTGCCAGCGGATGTACTACTGGGGAATGATTTGGCCCCCCTCGTTTCTGCTTACGCCCCGATGGGCCCCGCTGAAGCCAACCCAGTGACTACCTGTGCCCAGACCCATGCTGCTGGAACCGGCCCGCTTGCGGCTGAGAACTGGGTAAGACTATCTCCCCCGACATGTACCTTAGATCAGGCACAATATCACAGTCTAAAATTGGAATGTGACAAGTTGGCCAGGGAGAAATCGGAGATGCAACAACACTACGTCATGCATTATGAGATCTCCCATGGCTTGAACATTGAAATGCACAAACAGGTTGAAATTGTCAAAAGGTTAAATGGGATTTGCGCCCAGGTTTTGCCTTACCTTTCCCAAGAGCATCAGCAACAAGTTTTGGGAGCCATTGAGAGAGCAAAGCAAGTGACTGTTCCAGAACTGAATTCCATCATTCGTCCTGCAACCTTACAACTTCACCATCAGCTACTGACCCGGTAAGCAAAATGGCAATGCTGATGGGTTGTCCAGGCATTCGAAGAATGGAACTATGGACTAACTTCGGAGTCAACCCGTCTGGGGTCTCCTCCTGTGTTAGTCTCCTGCCGAAAGGGGAGATGTGTGACAGGGGTCACTTTGGGCATAGGGTGACTGAGGAAATATATCTTGGACTACCTAATTTGGGATAGTAATATTAATCCACAATATGTACTGGTTGTTTGATTCTGAACTCAACAAGTTAATTGAGAGATGCTGATGTGCCACCTGGCTGCCTGTGTAATGTAAATGAGAGTCCCAGCTAGCTGCTAGAGATCCTTTCATTGTGAAGAGTGATAATTAACTCTGTAATTGTGGGTATTGTAAATTAGCAGACAGACAGTCTGGGGAACATAAAGGTCATGCATAGTCATTTAAACTGAAAAGGGATTAGCTAATGAACTCACCTGTTGTCTGCTAAGAGATGTCAAAATAATGTGTATTGTGCCTCGTTATGTTGTGGGTGGAGTTGGACCATTGTTCATTTAGATTAATGCAGTATTATTTTGGTGTATAAAAAGAGCCTGCTCACATTAAAGATTGTAATACCAGTTGGAAACCTCATACAGAGCATTTGTCTCGTATTTCTGGAAGAATTATTCCTATGGGAAGCGGTCGCCTGACTGTGGAGTGTCGGTAGCGGATGTGTGTTTGGAGAGGGAATATCCTAAACGGCGTTAACCCCTTTCATACTTGGGGTGCCGTTACACATAGTAACATCAGACAAAAAGATCTAAAAACACTGAAGCAGCAGACTTAGTGAAAATTTATATTTGTGTCATTCTCATAACTTTTGGCCACTGCTGTACAACTATTACATCTTAAAAAAACTATGGTACTAAATGACTATAGTGGAAACCACAATTGCAGTGTCATTTTATGATGGAATTATGTGGAGCAATTAGGAACAAGATGTATATCTACGTATTTGACTAGTATTTACAACTGCGTTTTCACAGCCGTGTCAGTTATGCATTTGTAGCCAGGTCAGCATCCTGGCCCCATTAAGGGGTGGACAGCCACACAGCCGAGGAAATACCAGTAAGTACACAGTCCTCTTAGTATTTTATTTCCTACCATGAGATAGAACAGACAGCTGGGAGACACAGGGGGAAAGGCAAGAGGACAGCCCTCAAGTAGAGGCAGGGACTATGAAGACTCATTGTCATGTTCCTGCAGTGATGGTAGTAACTGCGTTAAAGTAAACGGTGTGACTTCAGAGGGTAACAAGTAATCTAACTGATTACTCTTCCCCTCATGGTAACGCCGTTCCCATTACTTGGGCGGCGTCACCGCAATTACATCTACTCGCCGCCGCCGCCGCGAGTAGATGTTACCACAATTATATCTACGCCGCCGCCGTCTGGCTTCTTGATCAGCGTGTCATGCAGACAGATGGCGGCCATTCCAGTGTTCAAAAGCCACGCCTCCTTATCTGTGATAGGCGAAACACTCAATTTCCAGCAGTAAGTGTTCAGCCTATCACAGACATCCTCTCATCCTCGTCCATGTTATGAGGATGAGCGGATGTCCGTGATAAGCGGAACACTGAATGCTGGGAAATTGAGTGTTCCGCCTATCACAGACGAGAGAAAAGAGGAGCGCGGGCTGAGCGCCTTACCGGAGAGCGGCGTCTCCTGGAACTGCAGAACATCCCGACCCTCCGGAGCGTCTCTGCTGACTGTTACTGGAAGTCTTTCCTGGTATGTAGATCCGTTCACCTGAAACCTGAACCCTCCCCCATCCCTCCCTGGGGCACAGGCCGCCCTACCTGGAGAGACACTCCTAGACCGGGAGAGGATGCCTCCCACCACACTCTATACACCGGGATCACGGGAGGATATACACAGGGATGACATAAAATATACATTGAGATCAGAGGGAGTATATAGAGAGGGATGACATCACACTCAGACTGTATATAGATACACCGGGATCAGAGGGAATATATAGAGAGGGATGACATCATATACACACTGAGATCAGGGGGAGTATATATACAGGTATGACCTCACACTCAGGCTGTATATAGATACACCAGGATCAGAGGGAGTATATAGAGAGGTATGACATCACACTCAGGCTGTATATAGATACACCAGGATCAGATGGGCACACGGAGGCTGCAGATGGGCACACGGAGGCTACAGATGGGCACAGGTATGCTGCAATGGACACAGGGAGGTACACAGGACACAGTGAGGTAGGCAGATCTGCACAGGTAGGCATGCACAGGACACAGGGAGGTATGCAATAGACACAGTGAGGTATGCAGCTGCAGATGGGCATTGTTGACCCTCTTTTCCACTTACAGTAGCTGCTGTATTTCTCACCAGCGGCTTATACGCGAGTCAATATTTAAAAAAAAGTCACAGTTACTTTGCTGAGTAACTAAATACTTTTCCAATGTAGTAACTGAGTTACTAACGCAGTTACTTTTTGGGAGAAGTAATATGTAACTGTAACTAATTACTTTTTTAAAGTAAGATGACCAACACTGTGTATCTGTATGCAGAGCCCGAGAGTGTTCCCTCTTGTATAGTACCTAACCTGAGTACCCCTGAATGTTGATAGAGGGACTGCAGGGGCGAAGGAAAGGCAAAAGTGCCACAGTGTAGATACAGTGAGTAGGAACTTGGAAACACTGGTGTCTGACAAGCACAGGTACAGCTGGTGATACACTGTGGAAACACCAAGTTTAGTTGATGGTGAAGTCAGGTCCCACATCTGGTTAAATGACAGCCAAACTGAAGAACACCAGAATTAAATCTGTCTGGAACAGGCACAAGTCAGCAACAATTGAACTGTAAGGTATAGAGTCACTAGACAGAAGCGTGATCAGTAGTCCAAGTTGGGGTAGCTGAAGCAGACAGCAAACATGAGCAGGCAAGGGTAATCTGAGAGCAAGGCCAGAGAGAAGGCCAGGTCAGTAGCTGGATCAAGGATGTGCATCAAGACTGGATCACAGGAACAGGGATGAAGACCATACAGCACATAACTAGTGCAGAGCTCATGTTTAAGGCAAAGTTCACCCTTTGGAAAAAAATAATAAATGCACATATTTCTGCAGAAAAAAAAGTTGCATTTATAATTTTTTTCCCACAGGAGCCTGGAAAGCATTGCACTCATGAGCAGTAGATCATGGGTACAATGCCAGGATCCTGCAGACTCTTAAGCCTCGTACACACGACCGAGTTTCTCGTCAAAAAACGACAAGAAACTTGCTGGCAGAGCTTTCTTGCCGAGTAAATCGGTCGTGCGTATGCGGCTATCAGGTTTCTCGTCAAAAAAAACGTCAAGAATCTCGACGAGAAAAATAGAGAACCTGCTCTCTATTTTCTCGTCGAGATTCTCGTCAGCATGTTTCTCGACGAGAAAAGTGTGTGTGTGTGTGTACACTTACCTGTCGCTATGGAAACCCGCGCATGCTCGAAATGACTTTGACGCATGCGTGGTAGCTTCCTAGGCATAGGTAGGGTGTAGCAAGATGGCGGCGACGGCATCGAATGTGACAAGCGCACGCTCGTCGTAGTCGATTTCGTCACCGCGTTCGCTCCATTCAAAGAACCGCGGGTTCTTTGAATCGAGCGTGTGAACACTCGGCCGGGACAAGTTTTTTGTCCAAGAATCTCGTCAAGAAAAACGAAGAGTTTTTTCCTGATGAGATTCTCGGCCATGTGTACGAAGCTTTAGTATAGCTGTCTTCCTGTACCTCCTGTATGGGCAGTTTCTAAATAGCAGGACGATCAATGAACTACAAGTGTGCTCACCATTGCCCTCGCAGTTCATTGAGAACTACAAGCCGTCTTCCGCAGTGGACAACTGTAATTGTAGTTTACTTATTCACGGAACTCTAAATTGTGACAGTGGGTGTGGGGAAAAGAACCACCACTCGCTGTCACAGGGGGAGGAATTGGGGGGTTTAATATCCTTTAAATAGGCTGTCTACCATCAGTGGATGGGCGATGATTAATTTGCATTCTGTCTTTTATGACCATAAAAATGTGCACATCTATGTCTACATGCACTCATATTAGCCATACAGTGCATCTGACAGTTGGCACCATGTTTCTGACACATATGGGGAATGTATTCTTCACAAAAGGGCAGATAATGCAGAACGGAACTACAACTCCTAGTATTCCTGGGGAAAGAGGAGAGTACTAAAGTCTAGAGCCCAGGCTGGGAGAGACACATGTGAGAAGACAGAGGTTTCAGGCACTGTAGGGTTGATTTTCTAAAACTGGAGTGCAAAATCTGGTGCAGCTCTGCATAGAAACCAATCAGCTTCCAGGTTTTATTGCCAAAGCTTAATTGTACAAGCTGAAGTTAGAAGCTGATTGACTACAATGCACAGCTTCACCAAATTTTGCACTCTTTAGTTTTAGTAAATCAACCTCAGGCTGCATGATGTGCTGTAGCTTGAGGCCGGGTACACACTGGTATGACACGACAGTCGTACTACTTTGGATCCGACTTTGCCCTGCGACTTGAAGTCCAAAATGCGTCCGACTTCAATGAACAGGAATCCAACTTCGATCCCCGACAATACCAGGCACTGTGTCTGGTATGAATCTTTAGGGGGAACTCCACCAAATAAAATAAAAAAAACGGCATGGGTTCCCCCTCTAAGAGCATACCAGGCCCTTCGGTCTGGTATGGATTTTAAGGGGAACCCCCTACGCCGGAAAAATAGCGTGGGGGTCCCCCAAAGTCCATACCAGACCCTTATCCGAGCACGAAGCCTGGCCAGTCAGGAAAGGGGGCGGGGACGAGCGAGCCCCCCCCTCCTGAACCACACCAGGCCACATGTCCTTAACACGGGGGGTGGGTGCTTTGGGGCAGGGGGAACACTGCGCCCCCCACCCCAAAGCACCTTGCCCCCATGTTGATGAGGACAAGGGCCTCTTCCCGACAACCCTGGCCGTTGGCTGTCGGGGTCTGCGGGCGGGGGGCTTATCGGAATCTGGGAGCCCCCTTTAATAAGGGGGACCCCAGATCCCAGCCTCCCACCCTATGTGAATGAGTATTAAGGTACATTGTACCCCTACCCATTCACCTGGAAAAAAAGTGTAAAAAATAAAACACACTACACACTACACATTTTTTTAAAGTAATTTATTAGGCAGCTCCGGGGGTCTTTTCCAATTTCTTCTCCCCTCTCCGGCTCTTCTCCGCTCTCTCTTTGGTTCTTCTCCCTCTGTCCGGTGTCTTTTGCCAGGTCTCCTCCGCTATCTTCTGCTCTTTTGCCCGCTCTTTTGCTTGCTCTTGCCCGGTCTTCTCCATTGTCTTCTTCCCTCTTCTCCTCTTCCAATATTGACACAACGCTCTCTCCCGCTCTAATGTCCGGTGCGCGGTGTGCCACTACTTATATAGGCATGGGGCGGGGTCACCGTGTGACGTCACTTGGAGGCCCCGCCCTTATGACATCACCACCAGGGGCATGATGGGTGGTGACGTCATAAGGGGCGGGCCTCTGGTGAACCTGCCCCATGCCTATATAAGTAGTGGCACACCGCACACCGGACATTAGAGCGGGAGAGAGCGTTGTGTCAACATAGGAAGAAGAGAAGAGGGAAGAAGACAGGGCAAGAGCGAGCAAAAGAGCAGGCAAAAGAGCAGAAGATAGTGGAGGAGACCTGGCAGAAGACACCGGACAGAGGGAGAAGAACCGAAGAGAGAGCGGGGAAGAGTCGGAGAGGGGAGAGGCCCCCGGAGCTGCCTAATAAATTACTTTAAAAAAATGTGTAGTGTGTTTTATTTTTTACACTTTTTTTTTCCAGGTGAATGAGTACAGATTCCGATAAGCCCCCGCCCACAGACCCAGACAACCAACGGCCAGGGTTGTCGGGAAGAGGCCCTTGTCCTCATCAACATGGGGGCAAGGTGCTTTGGGGTGGGGGGCACTGCAGTGCGCCCCCTGCCCCAAAGCACCAACCCCCCTTGTTGAGGGCTTGTGGCCTGGTACGGTTCAGGAGGGGGGCGCTCGCTCGTCCCCACCCCCTTTCCTGACCGGCTGGGCTGCGTGTTTGGATAAGGGTCTGGTATGGACTTTGGGGGGACCCCCACGCCGTTTTTTTGGCGTAGGGGTTCCCCTTAAAATCCATACCAGACCGAAGGGCCTGGTATGCTCTTAGAGGGGGAACCCATGCCGTTTAATTTTTTTTTTGGTGTGGAGTTCCCCCTCAAGATCATCAGAGCACAAGTCGCATGCCAAAGTCAGATCATGCAAGATGGCAATCCGACTTTGATCCGACTTCAGTGCTAATCAATGGGCTGAAGTAGGATCAAAGTCGGACCAAAGTAGTACAGGGAGCATTTTCAAAGTCAGACCGACTTGTGTCGGACCAGTTAAAATGGCTCCCATAGGGAAACATTGTTTTTCACACGTCCTGCGACTCAAGCTCTGAATGTCGGAGCGTTTGTCGTACCAGTGTGAACCCGGCCTAAGGATAAAAACAGGAGAGGGTCTCTGGCTGGCTATGTCTGTAAAGAGGGTTGCTGTGAGCCCATGAATAAGGCTTCAGGCTACACCCCTGCCTCTGTGGACTGAGCTGCTTCAGGGAGGCCAGCTGTCTTTCCCATTTCTGGGTTCTATGACAGTACAGTAGCAGAAAGGTCATTCAGTGAGTACTGAGGCATGTGTTGTTGCATCCTTATGCTGTGTGCTACCTGGTGTAAGGGACTGCCATTCTTTCCCAGGAGTGCTGACCGCCAGGAGCCTGTGTAGAGTGATGCTCAGAGACTGTCCCTTTGCACTCCTGCTTGTGTGTAGACTGAGTTGACAGAGCTGTGGATATTGCTGCAGTTGTCCTTTGAGAGACTGTCCCCTTGGTATCCCTTGCTGTGTGGGACACTGTGCTGAAGCTGTTGTGATCTGAACTGTGCTGCCGTGGAATTACAAAGCTCTGCATGCCCACCTGATCTTGGACTGTGCAGGACTGTCATTCCAGATCAAGGTCTGTCAATTCCCAGGAGTAGCTTTCAGTGTTGCTGAGTGGACCCCTTGTAACAGGTGTGCAGTACCATCTCAAGAGAAGGGACCCTTTCACTGGTCTACAAGGGACTACCTAGAGAAAAAGCTAATTGTTGCACTGGTGGGAAGCCTCATGCCATCTGTTGTTGCTACTTTACCAGACTTTGTAGGATTACACGTACCCTTACTCAACAGGAAGGTGTGAGTGCTCCAATGTCAGCCAACAATAGCTGGCCAGTGGGGTAGGGAGGAACTCTACTTCTTGTTAGGCTCCTCCTTTGATTTGATTAGGGTCCCTTTTCAGTCCAGAAGATATTGAGGCCTAAGCTTTCCCAAACGGTTAATAAGGTTTTCAGCTTTAATTTGTTAGTCATATCCATCTAAATTCTCTATTGTATCTAAAACTATCCTATCCACAGGTTGACTGTCCAAGGATGGGTCTGTTGCACATCCAGAGAGAGTAGCCAACCTAGAACAGGTAGTGAATTACAGGCTGAGTTACCAGGTAAAAAATGGAAAAGCCGAAAAAAATGAAAAGTAATGCAAGCCACCACATCTAAGGACTGGTAAACAGTAAAATATAACATTTTTGCTTTTGGGTCTAAACACACCATAAAGTACAAGTGAACTACCACCTTAATATAACAACCCAGTCTGTTTAAAATAGAAATGAAAGGCAAAATATTTGTGTATTTATGAAAAAAAGTTTAATATTTTTTTTTCTTTTTTTTTATAAGTGATCACATAATCTTTGTTCTAAGCTGCATAAGAATCTCAGTGAGGTGGGGGTGGAGAAACAGCAATACACTGATCTTCCCTGTGAAAGACTGTGCAGGGGGTATGTCAGCACAAGTCTGATCGCTGGAGTACAGACATGCTGTGCTCCTAGCACAGCCAGAAAACATACACCAACATGTTTTTGCTATACCTATCCATAAATATTAAGTGTTTTTGTCATAAGAATATATTCTCATGTGAAAAAAACACCAGCTATAGCAAAAAATTATTATCGATGGAATTCATTAGCATTATTCTTCGTACAGAAACCTGCTGCGGCCAATCATATATGCTGTAGTCCATCAGCATTACGTTAAAGTCTATGGGACACGAACATGAAAAATCAAAAGTGCTCATTTTAAAGGCTAATATGCAAGTTATTGTCATAAAAAGTGTTTGGGGAACCGGGTCATGCCCCAGGGGACATGTATCAATGCAAAAAAAAGTTTTAAAAACTGCAGTTTTTTCGGGAGTAGTGATTTTAATAATGCTTAAAGTGGTGTTCCGGCCTAAATTACACTTTTTAAATAAAAATACCCCTAGAATACACAACCTTAATGTATTCTAGTAAAGTTAGTCTGTAAACTAAGGTCCGTTTAGTTAGGTTATTACAGCATTTAGATTATAAATTATAAATAGATTGTGGCCATCTTTGGTGTGGTTACATGAAGCCAGACTGTATGTCTTCCTGGATTCCAGGCTTGCAAATCTCGCACAAGCTCAGTGCTTCTCAAGCAGTCTAAAATTGCTTTCACTTTCAAGTTTCCTTTGCTCTCCAGTTGCCGCCCACTATTTATGTAAACATCTCCTCCCCTCCTCCTATCTCTAGTATGTACAAGCAATATTGTTCTAGAAACACTGAATTCTGCTGCTAAAGGTAAAAGTTTTTAAAATATCCTAATTGTAAACAAAATCATTTCTTTCTGTGCAGAAATATCTACATGATAAGATTTTATATTTATATATATATATATATATATATATATATATATATATATATATATATATATATAGACACTGTTATATATAAATCTTATTGTTAGTGTGTGTGTATGTATGTATTTATGTATGTGTATAAACATTTATTTATATATATGTGTAGCGGGTATTTGAATTATGTGAGGACTCTGGTGGTGTGAGGTTCCTTGGGGCCCCTGAGTGGCGCTGTTGCCTTGGGCCGGAGTTGAACTCACGCCGCAAACTGTGCCTTTTTGTCCTCCCCTGGAGCTGGTACAGCGGGGTGGGGAACCCGCTGTGGCGTGAAGGGAGAGGTCATAAAAGGGGCGGAGGCCCGGATTTTGGGAGAGAGTCGGAGGACGTGGCCGCACCCAGGCACCTTCAGCTTGGGTGCTGGCGTTCCGGTGTTCCAGGCCTAGGTGCCCTTGGCCTAGCTGGAGCGGAGATGGAGTCCATCTCAGGCACCTTTAGCCTGGGGTGAGGTACTATGGCGGACGCCTGGGGCTCAGTACCTTCGACTGAGTTCCGCGAGGGTGGAGGAATCCGAGGGGGCCCTAATGCCTTGGGTGCCCGTGTCTGAGTTCGTGAGGACTGGTGCGCAGTAACTTCTCCGAAGAGTCCGGCGCAGCATCGCTGGTGACGGAGAGGCCTCCACTTCTCCCTTGGACGGATTTCTTCCTCTGACAGGGGCAAATTGAGCTAAGGTAATTCACGTTCTATATTATCTAGTCAGTGGCAGTGACTATACACCACTGGTGACAGCACAGTGGGCAGCAGCAAGAAGGGAAAGGATTGTGCCTCGATCTGTCCCCCATTTCCAAAGGAGAAAGATAGTTTTATTCTTCTTGACAAGCAATAAAACAGAGTTGTACTTACTCACTGTGTGGAACTTGTGTTACTAAGCAAAGGAGTAAGGGACGAAGGACTGGACTTGGCTCTAGGACACCTACACAAAAGCCCAATCTCTGGCCTTCACCTCCTAGTTACGGGAGGACATGGGCCGTGGTGTGTATCATCTCTCTCCCAGGTACCCCTAGACAACAGCCATATAGACGATAAAGCAAGGGAGAGGGGTGAGGCCGCTACACGTGGGGGCATCGTATCTGGGATATGTGTATGGTGTCTGAATTTGAACTTTGCTGCCCGAAGGAGTTCCGAGTAGGTCGGCCATATTGGCCAACGCGCCACGAGGCAACCCACAACTGCGTAGTTCGTGGGCGGGGCAAGGGAAAAGCCTGCGATACAAGTACAGAACGTGGGAGGAGTCCGGCCACGTGGACGTACGCACGTGGAGATTCCGGCGCGGGTGGGTCAGTGCGCAATGGAGCAGCAAAGAGAGAGGATGGCTTCAAGTGCTCCGTGGATTTCCATTCCTTCCTTTGCGGATATGTCTTCTCTAGCCTCTCCGATCATGGATACGAGGATAAGACTAAGGCCCCGGGGCGATTGTCTCTCTTTACCTGTAGAGACATGGAAGCCCTCGGTGTGATCTGTCCCGGCTGTTCGGGACTGGTGGTCCAGCTGAAGCCGTTTGGGCGCTGTGAGGTCTGCAAAGAATTCCACTTCGAGGTGGAACCATCCACAGAAAAGCCCCGGGCTTTCCACCTCAACTACCTCACAGGGACTGCCACTCCAGAGGGAGAGATCGATGCTGGTACGTTCCCCGTGCGCACTGATCCGGGCGAAAGGACTGCCCAAACAGAGGTAAAAAGAGAAAAATCCGAGGACGCTGCCTCAGTCGCCAGCAGCTCCCTGCTCCGACCGCCGAAGAGAAAAGTCGGCCTAGTGATGGCCTCGTGTGGTCGTGGAAGAGCTTCGCCCCACTGCTTGCCTGGCCTGGATGGCTCCGGTAGGAAAAGTCCTGGACATCCCTGTTCTTCAAAAGGCCCAGGTGAGCCAGGGGTTGGGACTGTCTGTGTGGTCGAAAGTGGCGGTAGTCCACAGTCGGTAGAGGCCGTCAAGGGGGATAGTTCCGTGACTGGGAATTATCTGCCCGCGGAGTGCTACGACACCTCTGACCTGGATTCATTGTCTGACAATGGCGATGATGGGGAGATAGACAAAATCTTCCACCAGAAGGGATGGGACAGAATGAAGTTACCCTCGCCCTGTGTTACAAGGGACCCACCTATGTCTACTGGGGATAGTACACCCCGGGTGGAGGCCTTGGCGCCGAGGGAAGAAGCTGGTCCCCTGTCTGAAGTTCCCTTTCTTGATTCAACATCCATTTCACCTGTTCCTGTTGCGGGAGTGCAATGTCAATCACTGTGGGCTCCTAGGCCCAGGTCTACTGAGGTGGTGAATGCACCTCGTCATCCAGAAGCGATTGTTCCACCTGGAGAAGGAGACCGAGCTACTATGCCACCTTTGTCAAGGCTGCAACGTCTCTTTGGCCAGAAGGTTGCTCAGGAATATGGGTGGGAATACACGTATCTGCCTCGGGAACTGCTCTATGAAGTGGTGATCTGTCGCAAAGAAGGAAAGAGTGTTGAGTACCATGTGGAGGCTTTTGATGATCGTTTGAAGCCTATATCATTGCCTCATCCAAGATTTACCTGTAAGAGAAGAAGAGAGGGAAAAAGACTCTCGTTTGCTTTCCTTTCATTCCTGGCTGAACTTTCCAGAGTGCCTTTTCCAGAACACAGGGACTGTGCCCTAGTTTTTTTCTGTGTTTGGGCAATTTTACTCGTTGGAGATATGGGAGCTGTTTTTTGTTTGTTCTCCCTCCTTCTCCTGGCACTCAAAAGAAATCAGTGACTTTGGGTTTTAGAGAAAAATGTTCAAGCGGAAAGTTCGTCTGGAAGTAATGAGTGTCTTGACCGCGGCACTGTCACCAGGTGGCAGTGTTGCGCAACGATTGTTTGTTTTTTTACATTATGCAGCACTTATTGGAGTGAATGGGTTTCTCCTAGGATAGACTCATTCATTCCAAGCAAACACACATGTTGATAGGATGTATGTTTCTTTTCTTTCCCTCTGCAGGAGATTCGTCTGTCACGACTACTGAGAATGGGTGGTCCTTAGATAGTCAGAGGGAGGGGGAAATGTAAATGTGTGAGATATTTAAAGTGTTTTATTGAAAAGTTCTATAGTTACATTGTTTTAGGTTTTTCCTTTCCCATTCAGGTCGTGGCACAATTCAGGGTTAAATTTGTGTAGTTTGGTTTCTGGGATGAACTTATGACACCACCCTTCGTGGGGTATGGGTTTGTACCAGACACTGGGGACCAGTGTCAAATCACCAGGGGGAGAGTGTAGCGGGTATTTGATTTATGTGAGGACTCTGGTGGTGTGAGGTTCCTTAGGGCCCCTGGGTGGCGCTGTTGCCTTGGGCCGGAGTTGAACTCACGCCGCAAACTGTGCCTTTTTGTCCTCCCCTGGAGCTGGTACAGCGGGGCGTGGAACCCGCTGTGGCGCGAAGGGAGAGGTCATAAAAGGGGCGGAGGCCCGGATTTTGGGAGAGAGTCAGAGGACGTGGCCGCACCCAGGCACCTTCAGCATGGGTGCTGGCGTTCCGGTGTTCCAGGCCTAGGCGCCCTTGGCCTAGCTGGAGCAGAGATGGAGTCCATCTCAGGCACCTTTAGCCTGGGGTGAGGTACTATGGCGGGCGCCTGGGGCTCAGTACCTTCGACTGAGTTCCGCGAGGGTGGAGGAATCCGAGGGGGCCCTAATGCCTTGGGTGCCCGTGTCTGAGTTTGTGAGGACTGGTGCGCAGTAACTTCTCCGAAGAGTCCGGCGCAGCATCGCTGGTGATGGAGAGGCCTCCACTTCTCCCTTGGACGGATTTCTTTCCTTTCTGACAGGGGCAAATTGAGCGAAGGTAATACACGTTCTATATTATCTAGTCAGTGGCAGTGACTATCCACCACTGGTGACAGCACAGTGGGCAGCAGCAAGAAGGGAAAGGATTGTGCCTCGATCTGTCCCCCATTTCCAAAGGAGAAAGATTTATTCTTCTTGTCAAGCAATAAAACAAACTGAGTTGTACCTATTCACTGTGTGGAACTTGGGTTACTAAGCAAAGGAGTCAGGGACGAAGGACTGGACTTGGCTCTAGGACACCTACACAAAAGCCCAATCTCTGGCCTTCACCTCCTAGTTACGGGAGGACATGGGCCGTGGTGTGTATCATCTCTCTCCCAGGTACCCCTAGACAACAGTCATATAGACAATAAAGCAAGGGAGAGGGGTGAGGCCGCTACATATGTATGTATATACATATATATATATATATATATATATATATATATATATCTTGTTTTATATGTATCTTGTTATGTATATATTTTTAGGTATAAATATATATATATATATATATATATATTGTTATGTGTGTGTGTGTATATTTATATCTATATATATTTTTCTTGTTCTATATGTATATTGTGATGTATGTATGTGTGTGTATATGTATATGTATGTATGTGTATTGTGAGGGGGTTAGCTCGGTAGCGGGTGTGTGTGACCCCCTGGATGGGCTCCCCACACAAAAACAGGCCCAGCAGACGGAGGTTGTGGTTTTCAAGATCAAAAGGTGCGGTTTATTTCTCTATTTACAGTGACAAAAACACAGCAAAGCAAAAAGAAACATAAACAAAATAAATCCTGGTCAGCTTGACCTCTGACTAAACATGCAGGTTTCCCTAACTAACAACTGGGATCAGCCTGGTGCTGTCCTAGTCCCTAAGTACCTGGTTTAGTAAATGTCCAAACAAATAGCCACACAGGCTTTTTCTCACCGCACAGGGGTTCACTCTCCCTAGACAGTCCACACAGGTCTGGTTCCAGGCATGAGCCAACACCTAATAAAGCTGGGAGTTTTTATAGAGGCCTTAAACGAGCTGACAAGCTTCAGCTGGTCTCATCAACTCCCTGCCTGCACGACGCCCAGCACTCTCCCTAGAGGTATGAATCATCCATGAGCCCACTAGCCTCAGCTGGGCTTCATCAACTCTCTCCCTAGTTGTATAAGTCGGCATAAAGCCTGAATCTGGGAGAAATATATCTACCCCCCTGGATGCAACCAGGTGACTTTACCTTCCTGCTGTCACATACCCCCCCCCTCTTGTTTTAACCTTGGGGTTGGAACACCAGCAATCAGGCATTCATGTACTCGAGACAAAGCATCCACATTCCCCATTTGAACGCCAGGGCGATGCTTTACTGTGAAGTTGAATTCCTGTAGGGCCAGGAACCACCTATTTACTCTTCTATTTGTCTCCTTGTTTTGAGCCATCCACTTTAACGGAGCGTGATCCGTAACCATGTCAAAGTGCCTACCTAGCAGATAGTACCGAAGGGAATCTAGAGCCCACTTCACCGCTAAACACTCCTTTTCAACCGTGGCGTAATTTACCTCATGGGACTTCAACTTCCTGCTGAGGTAAATGACTGGGTGCTCTTCCCCGTTCCAGACCTGGGACAATACTGCTCCTAACCCCACATCTGACGCATCACTTTGTACGACAAAGTCTTTAGAGAAGTCGGGTGAGTACAACACTGGCTGGCTACATAAGGCTTGTTTCAAGAATTGGAATGCTGCCTCAGCCTCGGGGGTCCATTTAAACATGACCGACCCTTTCCCTTTCGTCAGGTTGGTTAGGGGCACAGCCTTAGAAGCAAAGTGGGGAATGAAGCGCCGATAATAACCCGCGATTCCCAGAAAGGCTCGTACCTGCTTCTTGCTGTTGGGACGTGGCCAACTCTGGATGGCCTCGACTTTGTTGAGTTGGGGTTTTATTACTCCCCTGCCAATGGTGTACCCAAGATATTTGGCCTCCTCCTGCCCAATGGTACACTTCTTGGGGTTAGCCGTAAACCCCGCTTCCCGGATAGAGTCTAGGACTGCTTGCACTTTTGGCAGATGTGAGGCCCAATCTGTGCTATGGACAATTACGTCATCCAGGTAAGCCGCAGCATACTTCCGATGGGGCCTCAGTATCTGGTCCATTTTCCGCTGGAATGTGGCCGGCGCATTCTGTAACCCGAACGGCATTCTCTTATATTGGAACGCCCCGTCTGGGGTTACAAATGCGGTTTTCTCTTTGGCCGACTTGGCCAGGGGAATTTGCCAATACCCTTTTGTGAGGTCAAGAGTCGTCATGTATCGGGCTGTTCCCAGCGGGTCGATCAACTCATCTATACGTGGCATGGGGTAGGTGTCAAATTTTGTAACTTTGTTCAACTGACGAAAATCATTACAAAATCGCCAGCTCCCATCCGGTTTAGGCACCAACACAATGGGACTAGACCAATCACTTTGGGACTCCTCTATCACCCCTAAGTTCAGCATTTTCTGTACTTCCTCCCGTATTGCCTCCCGTCGGGCCTCTGGGATCCGATAGGGTTTTAACTTCACCCTTTCACCGGGCGGGGTAATAATATCATGCTCTACCCCAGATGTTTGTCCCGGCAGCTCAGAGAACACCTCCTTGTTGCGAAGCACAAACTCCTTAACCTCCTGTTGTTGGGGTTGTGACAAGGTGGCTGCTATTCCAACCTCCGGAATCACGCAACCAGTTTGAGCTGGTGACCAAGTTTCTGCGACTAGGGACTCTCTATCCCTCCAGGCTTTCAACAGATTAACGTGATAGATCTGTTCGGGCTTTCGCCTTCCTGGTTGTCTGACCTTGTAATTCACTTTGCTCACTTTTTCCATTATCTCGTAGGGGCCTTGCCATTTGGCAAGGAATTTACTTTCAACCGTAGGGACAAGTACCAATATCCTATCCCCCGGGGAAAAGGTACGGGTCTTGGCTCCACGGTTGTACACTCTCTGCTGTGCCAACTGCGCTTGGGCCAAATGTTCCTTCACGATGGGCATTACCTGTGCAATTCGATCTTGCATCAGGGTGACATGCTCAATCACACTCCTGTGGGGAGAACTCTCACTTTCCCAAGTTTCCTTGGCAATATCCAACAGCCCTCTTGGGTGTCTCCCATACAGTAACTCAAAGGGGGAGAATCCCGTAGAGGATTGGGGCACCTCCCTAATAGCAAACATCAAATAAGGAAGTAGACAGTCCCAATCCTTTCCATCTCTATCCACCACTTTCTTCAACATTTGTTTTAGGGTTTTGTTGAATCTTTCAACCAGCCCATCGGTTTGGGGGTGATACACAGACGTACGCAATTGCGTCACTTTGAACAATTTACACAGCTCTTTCATAACCCGGGACATAAAGGGTGTACCTTGGTCCGTAAGCAGTTCTTTACAAATACCCACCCGGCTAAAAACAAGAGATAGCTCTTTGGCTATGGTTTTGGCTGAGGTATTTCGGAGAGGGATCGCTTCTGGATAACGGGTGGCATAGTCCATTATAACTAATATGTACTGGTGCCCCCTAGCGGACTTGATTATAGGACCTACCAAATCCATTGCGATCCTCTCAAACAGGACCTCAATGATGGGTAGAGGGACCAGCGGGCTACGGAAATGTGGCATCGGGGCCGACCTCTGACACACAGGGCAGGAGGGACAATAATTTTCTATGTCCTTCATCACCCCCGGCCAATAGAATCTCTGTAATACCCTCTCTCGGGTTTTCTCTGTCCCCAGATGACCTCCAAGAATGTGCCCATGGGCCAACTCCAACACCAACTTCCTGTAAGTTTTGGGCACCACAAGCTGCTCAACGGTTTCTTCTGCCCTTTTTGCCACCCGATACAGTAGGTCCTTCTCTACGCTGAAGTATGGGTAAGTGCAGGTATTATCTGGGTTCACTAACTCACCATCTATTTCCACTGCGTTTTCCCGTGCCTTTATTAGGGCGGGGTCTTTTAACTGTTCTGTGGCAAAATTTTCCCTGTGAACCTCAAGATCAGAAAACTCCACAGACGGTAGGTTTTCGTCTGAGGAGGTGGGCTCCTCTCCAGTTTCTTGAGTCTCGCCTGCCAATACTGACAAGGGAAATTCTGGAGAGTCCTCACCACTCTCAGAGGAGTTCTGGCTATCACCTTCCTGGTACATAGGGGCACCAGTGGGGGGCTCAGGATCATCCCACAGTTCCCAGAACTTCGGAAAATCCCTTCCCACAATGGCATCATGCGGTAATTGAGATACTAAGCCCACTGGATGAGAGAGGGTACCTTTGGGGGTCTTGAAACACACTGTAGTCACTGGATACTCTCGGGTGTCCCCATGCACACAAATAACAGCTACCTTGCTATTCCCAGAGACCTCTGTTTTAACTAATTCAGCCTTTATCAGGGTCACAAGGCTACCTGAATCCAGTAATACCACAACATTTCTACCATTAATACACATTTTGCATAAATGTTTCTCAGTTCCCCGAATGGCAGTGCATGCGACTGTCGCACACAGCGACTGACGTCTGTCCGTCAGAAAGTCACATTGCATGGGTTCCTCCACAACCGGGCAATTTGCTGCAATATGTCCCGCTTGCCGGCAGCGGTAGCAAACAATCCTTTTGGCTGCCTCTTGAGCCCCCGACTTCCCAGGCTGTTCTCGCCAAACCCTGGGCAAAGCTCCCACCCTCTCACTCTCTCCACCCTCACCCCTTGGAATCATCTTATCCGCCCCTGGGGATGGTCTGGTCTTAGGGTGGAAAGTCCGAGAGTCTCTGGAAGAGGCCGTCAGGTTCTCTGCAGCCAAGTATCTCTCCACACGATCCACAAGTTTACCGGCCGTTTCTGGGTCTCCATGGCTTACCCACTTTTGAATGGCGGTAGGAAGAGCTCTCAAGAAACGATCCATCACAACACGTTCCACAATCTCCGGTGCGGACAAAGTCTCTGGCTGTAGCCACTTCCTGCTCAGGTGAATGAGATCATACATTTGAGACCTGGGGGGTTTTCCAAGCTGGAAAGTCCAGTTATGCACACGCTGAGCCCGGACAGCCAGGGTGACACCCAGCCTTGCCAATATTTCAGCTTTTAGCATCACATAGTCTTTTGCTTGGTCAGGCTCTAGGTCATAGTAAGCTTTTTGCGATTCACCAGTTAACAGAGGAGCCACCAGTCCAGCCCACTGCTCCTCAGGCCACTTTTCTCTTTCAGCAGTCCTTTCAAATGTGGTCAAAAATACCTCTGGATCATCCTCTCCAGTCATTTTTGTCAATAAACGACTCACCCCAAAGGACGCGGTATTAGTGGGACGGCTTTCCTCACTGGTCTGCGGACGTTGCTGCATTACTGCTTCCATCTGTTGTTGTAGTCTCTGCTCTTGCTTCTGCAACAGGTCTATGAAGCGGGCCTCAGATCGCTGCTGGGCTTGTTGCTGGGCTGCGAAGCTCTGTTGTTGAGCTGCAAGGCTCTTTTGCAAACCTGCATTTGTCTGCTGTTGATTGGCATTTGCTAGAGCCAGCTGTTTCAGTATCTCCTCCATGCTGGCTTAAAAAAAAACTGCCACTGGTTCTCCACCAACTGTGAGGGGGTTAGCTCGGTAGCGGGTGTGTGTGACCCCCTGGATGGGCTCCCCACACAAAAACAGGCCCAGCAGACGGAGGTTGTGGTTTTCAAGATCAAAAGGTGCGGTTTATTTCTCTATTTACAGTGACAAAAACACAGCAAAGCAAAAAGAAACATAAACTAAATAAATCCTGGTCAGCTTGACCTCTGACTAAACATGCAGGTTTCCCTAACTAACAACTGGGATCAGCCTGGTGCTGTCCTAGTCCCTAAGTCCCTGGTTTAGTAAATGTCCAAACAAATAGCCACACAGGCTTTTTCTCACCGCACAGGGGTTCACTCTCCCTAGACAGTCCACACAGGTCTGGTTCCAGGCATGAGCCAACACCTAATGAAGCTGGGAGTTTTTATAGAGGCCTTAAACGAGCTGACAAGCTTCAGCTGGTCTCATCAACTCCCTGCCTGCACGACGCCCAGCACTCTCCCTAGAGGTATGAATCATCCATGAGCCCACTAGCCTCAGCTGGGCTTCATCAACTCTCTCCCTAGTTGTATAAGTCGGCATAAAGCCTGAATCTGGGAGAAATATATCTACCCCCCTGGATGCAACCAGGTGACTTTACCTTCCTGCTGTCACAGTATATATATATATATATGTAGCAGGGTCTCCTTTAAGGCCCCGGGACTACGTTACCCAGAACCCTGTTCGGCACCCAGAGTGCAGTTAGCCACCGCAGGGACTCATAGGAGGGGTTATTTAAGGAGGAGGCGAGGCGGAGCTCGGCCTCTTTGGACACCGCGCTGCAAGCAAGAGTTTCTTCCTGTGCGATCTGCTGCAGTGCAAGGCCTGAAGCCTGGGCCTTGCGCAACTTCCAAAGAGCCTTCCACCCCACCGCGGAGCCTGGGTGGCATCTGACTTGTCGAGTGAGGACATCAGTTGGATCGGGGACCCGATCGTTGCAGACGCTGTGTGTGGAGACACAGCAGGTGGAAGTCCCGGGCTGGGATCGCGCCCGGAATGGTGAGCGAGCACTTGCTCAATCCAATAGACTTTGCTGATTCTAGGCCTATAGACTGCCATGGCTCACCGATTGTTTGCTTGTTGTTCCACTGGGGGGACCGGTAGCAGGACAGAGTTGAAGTGTCCCCCCCATAATAGTGTTCTTAGTGATTACCAGTTGTGGATTACAAATACCATTCATCAAGTGCACCACCGAAAGTTTGCATGCAAAGAAATTCCCATAGAAAGGACTGAGATTTATTCTGGGTCAGGCCTGGCCAGGGTGGGGATATAGGATATTGTTTAGTGCGCCACAGGGCGTGTATACCATAATAGCTACGCGTGGTGGATTACCGTGCATCGCCATTATTGTGTGCTATATTGATTGCTGCAGGGCTCTGCAAGCCAGTTGTGTGTATTATATCCTGTTTCAACCTTTCCTTTTACAACCAAAGTAAACTGTTATATTTAATCTTTAACATTGGTGTGTTGTCTTACTGTAAGGAGGGTGCCTTTACCATACCCATTGACTATGATAAAAATATAACTCCTAGACTAGCTGTGCCAGAGTGGGTCGAGCACATTGCCGGGGGTTGGTGGTGCTGTACACAGGGCCCGAAAACAAATCCAGCGGCTCTCTTAACTGGGGGTAGCGCTACACGTGGGGGCTCTCGAGTCCGGGATCCTGTTGCAGCAAGTAACGCGCCAAAAGTACCAGCATGGACCCACTAGAAGTAGGACAGTGGTGTAAAATGGTCGGCACAGATCCAGCCGGGATAGTAGTCATAGAACTCCCAGGGATCTGGCAAGAAGAAGCAGTGAAGCAGCTAGTGATGTCATTGTCACCGTATCAGAAAACATGGGTGGTGGATGTCAGGACGAATTCCTCACTGACCCACGCATTAGTAGAGTGGAAGGTCGGAGTCCCAGAACATTTCAAGAATCCAAGTGTAGAAGCTATAGATGATCAGACTTATAGCCTAATACACGCGCTGCCGCTCAAGCCAGGAGGACGGTTCAGACACCGAAACTATCTCCATCGCCCACCCCAAAAGCAGAAAAACAGGTGAAAAGGGAAAGTCCCGGGTCGCCATCTGCCACCCTCGGCGCAGAGTTGTGCGCGGTCCTGGGGGAACTTGTGGCCCAGTGTAAGAAAAATCCTACAGATTACCAGATGTCAGGATACAGAAAACATAGAATATTCTCAGGAAGGAAACCTGTACCTTCGGGTGAAGAGGGGTTTGAGGAGTGGTTAGACGGTTCCACTCAGGCCCTAGAAGAATGGGAAGTCCCAGACCACAGAAAGAAGCAGAGAATTGCTGAGAGCTTGAAGGGGCCTGCTCAAGAGGCCATACGCAACCTCAAGATGAGTAAGACAGACTGTAATGCACAGGACTATCTGGACATTCTGCAGAATGTGTTCGGTGGCACAGAGAAAATCACTGAGCTCACTTATCAGCTGGAGCACTGCTACCAGAAGACAGGAGAGAAGCTGTCAGAGTTCATGAGGCGCCTGGATAAGATCCTGCATAAGATGATTCTTAAGAAGGGGATTGACCCACGGAAGGTGGATGAGGCCCGTGTTCAACAGGTGATGAGAGGATCTCAGCCCCTGGACCCCATCGCATTGGCGCAACGCACAAGACAGGACGGAAAGAGCCTGGAGTACCCTGACTTGATCCGAGTGGTCAGAGAGGAAGAAGCTATGCTGGAGGAGAAGAAGAGGAGCTTACCAGTTGAGTCGGTAAATCCTCCTCCAGTGATGGTCAGGACAGCCATGACCCTGGAAAGAGACTCAGAGGTGGATACCTTGAAGTCACAGATGTCCCAAGTATTGGGGATGCTGACCTCCCTGATGGAAAAGAAGTCAAGGGAACCAGAGAGGGAAAGTCCGAGGAAGGAGCTGTTTCCCAACACCTCAGCGTCCGCATCCCTGGAAGATTGGGGGGATGTGATTTGTTTCAATTGTGGAGGAGCTGGCCATTTCGCCAAAGTGTGTGCCAGCCCAAAGAAAAAAAAGATGAATAACCGCAAGCCGCCGGAAAACTTCAGCGGGCCCCGGTGAAGGAGTCAACATTGTGCCCATCATCTCCAGTGAGCTCCAAACTGAATGAAAAGCACATGAAAAGAGTGGAGAAGACCCCTCAGAAGAAACGCAAGGTTCCTCAGAAGGAACGCACCCCAAAGAAAGAGAGTAGTGTCCCTCAGCGGGTAGTTACACCCATAAAAAGGAGGGAGATCAATGCATACCAGGCCCAAGAGAGACTTAAGTCCAAAGAGAAATGGAAGAAAGAAATTCAAAAGGGAAATGCAAAGATCAAAAGAGAGAGACCCCCTTGAAGCGATATCTAGAGAAGCTGGTGGGTCCCTCCCCGATAGTACCAGTTCAAGTGGAGGGAGTCTACACAAGAGCCATATTGGATACTGGGGCGCAGGTGACCCTGTTGTACCGGGACTTTTATGACAAGCATTTAAGTCACCTACCCATCCAAAAGATTGAAGAGTTGGAGATATGGGGAATTGGGACAGAGAGTTTCCCTTATGATGGCTATCTGCCTATAAAACTGACTTTTGACCCATCCATAGCCGGAAAGGCTGAAGTGTTCGACACCTTAGCTGTGGTGTGCCCCCGACCGCCTGGAGCTAACAAGAGTTCCCTGATAATAGGAACGAACACAGATCTGGTCCAAAGACTCTTGGCCCCTCTGACAAGAAGGAAAGACCCCACAGTCACTGAGATCCACCCAATGTTGAAGACCGCCTACCAACGACTGATCTTGGAACAGAAGGCCCTGGAAGAGGGGGTAGGGAAGGTCTGGAGGCTGGGAAGAAGGGGAATAGTGCTGCAGCCCGGTGAAGTAACCTGCTTGAAAGCCACAGTGAAACTCACTTGGGAGCAGCCTGGCCCTTTTGTCATGTTGGAACCCGACCCAAGGGAAGAACATTCGGGCTTAGAAGTAGTCCCAGAAGTGGTCCCGGTGAGGGCCCTGAAGAAGGCTCATTGTAAAGTGCCTGTGAGCATCAGAAATACCACGGATGGTGCCATGGAAATCCCAGCTAGGCTGTTACTGGGCCGGGTGAGCCCAGCTACCCCAGTTGCTTCGCGAGATGTGGAGAAGACAGATGGAGAAAGTACTGTGTGGGAGAAACTTTCCATGGAGAATCCAAATCTGCCCAGGGCTTGGAAAGAGAGAGCCAAGGCCCAGTTGACCAGGTGGGAAAGGATCTTTTCTCAAGATGAATTCGATGTGGGGTGTGCTAGGAGTGCCACCCATCGAATCCGCCTCCAGGTAGACAAGCCCTTCAGGGAAAGGGTTAGGCGGGTTCCGTTAGCAGACCTTGAAGACTTGAGGGAGCAGCTCGCCGTGCTCAAGCGAACAGGGGTGATTTGAGAATCTAGAAGTCCCTATGCCTCCCCTATAGTGGTGGTCCGGAAGAAGAATGGGTCACTGAGGCTGTGCATAGACTATAGGACCCTCAACAGGAGAACCATACCGGATCAATATACCACTCCAAGGATAGAGGATGCCCTACAGAGCTTGTCTGGAGCCAAGTGGTTCAGTGTTATGGACCTCAAGAGCGGGTACTATCAGATCCCGATGCATCCAGAAGACAAAGAGAAGACGGCTTTCATAACCCCGGTAGGGTTCTTTGAATTCAACCGAATGCCTCAAGGTCTGTCTGGAGCTCCAGCCACCTTCCAACGTCTCATGGAGAAGACTGTGGGAGATATGAACCTCATCGAAGTCCTCGTATACTTGGACGACATCATTGTCTTCGAAAGAACCTTGGAAGAGCATGAAGAGAGGCTGGAGAAAGTTTTGAAGAGACTGAGTGAGGAAGGACTCAAGCTCTCACCTGAAAAATGCCAATTCTATCAGTCATCAGTTAACTATATGGGGCACATAGTGTCTGAAGTTGGGGTAGCCACAGACCCCGAAAAATTGGAGGCAGTCACCTCCTGGCCCAGGCCAACCACTGTGACAGAGCTCAGATCCTTTCTGGGGTTCTGTTCCTATTACAGGAGGTTTGTGAAGGGGTTTGCTCGGATAGCCAGGCCTCTGAATGAGCTGCTAAAGACGGAGGGGGAAGAGGATGACACAGGCCCCAGAAAGCCAGGGGAGTCAGTCAAGGACCAGTGGAACGAGAAGTGTGAGAATGCCTTCCAGATGTTGAAGACATTAACCACTGTCCCTGTCCTGGCCTACGCAGACCCTAAGAAGCCTTATGAACTTCATGTAGATGCCAGTCATGATGGTTTGGGAGGAGTGCTGTACCAGGAGCATGAAGAGCAACTGAGGCCTGTTGCGTATGTGAGCAGAAGTCTGACTCCCTCCGAAAATAACTACTCCACCCATAAGTTGGAGTTCCTGGCCCTTAAGTGGGCGGTAGTTGACAAACTCAGAGACTATTTGTATGGGGCAGAATTCACAGTGAAAACCAACAACAACCCCCTCACCTATCTTTTCACCACAGCAAAGTTGGATGCCACAGGACATAGATGGTTGGCGGCGCTGTCTGCCTTCAATTTCGGCCTGAAGTACAGACCTGGGGCTGGAAACCGAGATGCAGATGCTTTGTCTAGAAGATCTTACGTCCCCACTTGCAGTACAGAAGACTGGACCCAAGTGGCACCCGATGGGGTGCGGGCCCTCTGCCAGGGGGCTGAATTCCAGGCCAGTGGCGGCTCAAGAGCAGAAGAGATAGGGGTTACCATAGTAGGAGTTCCCAAGCAATACTGTGGAGTAACCCAACTGGGGGAGGATAACTTGTCAAAGCTGTCCAAGAAGGAGCTGAGATCCGACCAATTGGAAGACCCCATGGGGGAGATTGGTCCTAGAGGCCCTGGAGAATCAGGACCCGAACAGACTCTTACGCCACCCTTCAAAGGAAGCTCGCCTGTTGAGGAAAGAGTGGGACAAGTTACAGGTGCATCAGGGAGTGGTCTACCGAAGGGGCCCCTCTAATGGCCTAGAAGACAAATGGCAATTTTTTTTTGCCTGAGAAGTACAGAGAGACAGTCCTGGTTGCTCTGCACGACAACCATGGCCACCTAGGGGCAGAAAGGACCTTCCAACTCGTTAGGGACCGTTTCTATTGGCCCTGCATGAGGGCTGAAGTTGAAGAATACTGCCACTCATGTGCACGATGCATCCAGAAAAAGACTTTACCTCTTCAAGCTGCCCCAATGGGCCATCTGCAAAGTCAAAGCCCACTTGATCTGGTATGCATTGATTTTCTCTGCCTCGAACCCGACCTGAGTGGACTAGGAAATGTTCTGGTAGTAACCGACCATTTCACCCGGTATGCCCAGGCCTTTCCAACCAAGGACCACAAGACTTCCACCGTGGCCAAAGTGCTGATGGAGAAATACTTTGTACATTATGGGCTACCACAACGGCTCCATTCAGATCAGGGAAGGGATTTTGAAAGTCGATTGATCCGGAAACTCCTGGATTCTTTGGGGATCAAGAGGACAAGAACTACCCCCTATCATCCACAAGGTGATGCTCAGCCGGAGAGGTTCAACCGAACCCTGCTCAACATGCTGGGGACCCTAAGTAGTGAAAAGAAGCAGCATTAGAGCAACCACATAGCGGCAGTTGTGCATGCATACAACAGCACCACCAGTGATGCTACGGGGTACTCACCCTATCGACTTATGTTCGGGAGAGAAGCAAGACTACCCGTAGATCTGGCCTTTGGCACTTCCATAGACCATTGTTCTGCTGCTTCCCACAAGGGATATGTCGATAGGCTCAGACGTAATTTCAAATTGGCCTATAAACAGGCCCAGGCGGCCTCGGAGCAAAGGGGGCCTGCAACAAGAAAAATTTTGACCTGAAAGTTAGGATTCAGGATTTGCAACCAGGAGACAGAGTGTTGCTACGGAACTTGGGGGTCCCTGGAAAACACAAGCTTGCAGATAGATGGAGACCTGAACCTTATGTTGTTTGCAAAAGACTACCGGGCCTGCCCGTTTACAGACTTAATCCAGAAGGGAAGGTGGGACCTTTGAAGACTTGACATCGGAACCACCTACTCCCACTAGCGGAGGCAGTTCAGATACCCCCTGGGACGGATTCCCCTGAGCCAACTTCCATCCTGGATACTCCCAGACCGAGCACTCGGTCCCAGACCCCTCAGATTGGGGATACAGAGACCTCGGAGATGAGTGAAGATGAGGGAGAAGAACTTGACTGGCTTTGGCCTCCACAGGCCCCAGGAACCTCTGCTATTGATCTTCCACCTGAGGAAGACACCATAGATCAGACGCTGAATGCAGAAGCTACTGAATTCATCCTGTCCAGTCCTTGGTCAGATTCTTGGGAGAGTGCCTGTGACTTACTCCCAGAAGAAGATCCAAGGGATTCTCTGTACCTCCCTGCCCAGGAGTCCAGTGCTCCCGAACCAGAAGTAATTCCTGAGTGGGTTCCAGAGGAGGAGCCTGTTCTAACAGAGAGCCCAAGAGGACAGAGGAAGCTAAGAGCCATAAAGCCTCCCAGAAGATTAACTTACCCACAGATGGGGAGAAGTGCGGAAGACACTGTGATTACTGCCAGAAGGAGTACGGAAGAGGCTGACCCTCCCACTGTTCATTTAGTGTGGGGCAACCCCAGCTCACTCTCTGGCACAGTTAGGCAGGACACTAGTGATGGTGTGACCTGTGGGCAGGGGAGTTCACCGCCTCGGTTTTGGTGGGAATTTCCTCTGCCAACATCATATGAAACTTTGATTGATGTTGTACGTTCTGTGATTTAAGTTTATGTTATCTTTGGGGACCAAAGAGTTTAAGTGGGGGGAGTGTGTAGCGGGGTCTGCTTTAAGGCCCCGGGACTACGTTACCCAGAACCCTGTTCGGCACCCAGAGTGCAGTTAGCCACCGCAGAGACTCATGGGAGGAGTTATTTAAGGAGGAGGCGAGGAGGAGCTCGGCCTCTTTGGACACCGCGCTGCAAGCAAGAGTTTCTTCCTGTGCGGATCTGCTGCAGTGCAAGGCCTGAAGCCTGGGCCTTGCGCAACTTCCAAAGAGCCTTCCACCCCACCGCGGAGCCTGGGTGGCATCTGACTTGTCGAGTGAGGACATCAGTTGGATCGGGGACCCGATCGTTGCAGACGCTGTGTGCGGAGACACAGCAGGTGGAAGTCCCGGGCTGGGATCGCGCCCGGAATGGTGAGCGAGCACTTGCTCAATCCAATAGACTTTGCTGATTCTAGGCCTATAGACTGCCATGGCTCACTGATTGTTTGCTTGTTGTTCCACTGGGGGGACCGGTAGCAGGACAGAGTTGAAGTGTCCCCCCCCCCCCCATAATAGTGTTCTTAGTGATTACCAGTTGTGGATTACAAATAACATTCATCAAGTGCACCACCGAAAGTTTGCATGTGAAGAAATCCCCATAGAAAGGACTGAGATTTATTCTGGGTCAGGCCTGGCCAGGGTGGGGATATAGGATATTGTTTAGTGCGCCACAGGGCGTGTATACCATAATAGCTACGCGTGGTGGATTACCGCGCAGCGCCATTATTGTGTGCTATATTGATTGCTGCAGGGCTCTGCAAGCCAGTTGTGTGTATTATATCCTGTTTCAACCTTTCCTTTTACAACCAAAGTAAACTGTTATATTTAATCTTTAACATTGGTGTGTTGTCTTACTGTAAGGAGGGTGCCTTTACCATACCCATTGATTATGATAAAAATATAACCCCTAGACTAGCTGTGCCAGAGTGGGTCGAGCAGATTGCCGGGGGTTGGTAGTGCTGTACACAGGGCCCGAAAACAAATCCAGCGGCTCTCTTAACTGGAGGTAGCGCTACACGTGCATACACTGTTAGATTGTGATATTAGAGAAATCCCTAGACTAACTGTGCCAGAGTGGGTCGAGTAAATTGCCGGGGGTTGGTGGTGCTGTACACAGGGCCCGAAACAAATCCAGCGGCTCTCTTAACTGGGGGTAGCGCTACATATATATATATAGTTATATATGTATCTTATTATATATATATATGTGTGTGTGTTTGTGTGTGTATATATGTATATATATATATATATATAAATATATATATATATATATATATACTGAGCATAATATTTTTACAAAAATGGGGCATGTGTTATGGTTTTATATTAGAAGGATGGAGATTTACAAAAACTGATTATTTACAACCATTTGCACGAACAACTTTCTCTATGCGATATAGATAATCGTGTTCAAATTGATTAAATATTCACATAGCGTCATATATGTGCATTGTTGGTTTTTGCTGAAAATATTTTTGGGGGTTGGGGTGTTCAAAAAACCTAGCAAAATCACCCCACCAACACACCATTGTTTGATCGCCACTTTGCTCGCTCGTTGGCTGCCTGCCAGTGCCATTTTTCTTTCTTACTGTTTTGTACATTATGTTGATGCTATGTTTGCTGACATTGGCAGATCTTTTGTATTTGCTCTGCTCAGAACCATGTATGTGCATATACCTTTTTTGCTCAATAAACATGTTTTTTTTTTAATTAAAGATTGTGTGTGTGTATGTGTATATATATATATATATATATATATATATATATATATATATGTAGCGATACCCCCAGTTAAGAGAGCCGCTGGTTCTTTTTCGGGCCCTGTACACAGCACCGCCAACCCCCGGCAATCTACTCGACCCTCCTTTGGTACAGTTAGTCTAGGGAATGGTTTAGTAATATAACTTTCTATATTTGGTTATGCACAATCTTTTTTTTTTTTATTATATTCTCTTTATTAATTTTCTTGCATATTCAAATTAACATTGTACATGATTTACTTTTCACAACAATTAATTAGCAAAATATTATCAATGTAAGTTTCATTCTGTTAACCCTTCCTCCTTCCCCCCTCCCCCTTTACTTTTCCTCATATTAGGTTTTTTTCCTATTTTCCTTTCTTCCATTTTTACACATTATTCAAAGTTTATTTTTGTTTTCATTTATTTTCCTTATACCATTTTTAGGGTTGTCCCGATACCGATACTAGTATCGGTATCGGGACCGATACCAAGCATTTGCGCGAGTACTTGTACTCGCACAAATGCTCCCGATGCTTCACCCGATACTTTTATTTTTTTTTTTTTGTGGCCGGAGAGGGCGGGAGGAGTCAGTGGCTGGGGAGGGCAGGAGAGAGGGCGGGGGAGTGCGGGCGGAGTCTGGCCGGAGAGGGCGGGAGGAGTCAGTGGCTGGGGAGGGCGGGAGAGGAAAGTGCGGGCGGAGTCTGGCTGAAGAGGGCGGGCACAGTCGGTGGACGGAGTCCGCGGGCGGAGAGCGAGTCCCTCACCTGCAGTTGAACCTGGTAAGCTGGCAGGGGTTCAGGGCGCAGCCGCATCAGGATCGGTGACCGGTGCTGTCACATTCGGTCGCCGTCAGCAGCTGAACGTCCCCACGCCCATCTTGGTACACCCTGCACTCGGCTGCAGTAAGCAGCAGCAGACATCTTGTTACACCCAGCCCGAGCTATATGGGCTGGGTGTAACAAGATGTCTGCTGTTGCTTACTGCAGCCGAGTGCAGGGTGTACCAAGATTAGGGATGAGCTTCGTGTTCGAGTCGAACATACGTTCGACTCGAACATTGGCTGTTCGATCGTTCGACGAAGATCGAACGATTTGGGCCGTTCGCGCCAAATTCGAGTGACGCGAACGGCCCACAATGCACTACGCCATCGCAGTGTCATCCAGGCGCTGTGATTGGCCAAGCATGCACTGTGACCCCGCATGCTTGGCCAATCACAGCGCCGGCAGCGAGGAGAGCAATGATTGGCCACAGGCAGGATGCCTGTGGCCAATTATTGCTGAGGGTGTTTAGTACACGCCCCACACTATAAAAGGCCGCCAGCACGGCGGCCTAGTGTAGTGTGTTCCGGAGCAGGGATAGAGTAGCATAGGCAGGGACAGTGACTGTTATTTCTTTCTTGCTTAACCTGGATTCCTTTAGTTTAGGGAAAGAGAAGGATAGGTAGGGAGAGTGTCAGTGTGTTTTGTGCTTCTGCTATAGTGTGCTTAAAAAAAACATTTATTCTAGGGACAGAAAACTCTAGGTAGGGACAGTGTCAGTTTCTTTCACTCTGCAAGTCCTTGTTTCCAGGGACCTGTAAGGACAGTGAGTTAATTGTCCTTGTGCTATATTGTGCTTAAAAAAAACATTTATTCTAGGGACAGAAAACTCTAGGTAGGGACAGTGTCAGTTTCTTTCACTCTGCAAGTCCTTGTTTCCAGGGACCTGTAAGGACAGTGAGTTAATTGTCCTTGTGCTATATTGTGATTAAAAAAAACATTTATTCTAGGGACAGAAAACTCTAGGTAGGGACAGTGTCAGTTTCTTTCACTCTGCAAGTCCTTGTTTCCAGGGACCTGTAAGGACAGTGAGTTAATTTTCCTTGTGCTATATTGTGATTAAAAAAAACATTTTTTCTAGGGACAGAAAACTGTAGGTAGGGAGAGTGTTTTTTTTCTTTCACTCTGCAAGTCCTTGTTTCCAGGGACCTGTAAGGACAGTGAGTTAATTGTCCTTGTGCTATATTGTGCTTAAAAAAAACATTTATTCTAGGGACAGAAAACTCTAGGTAGGGACAGTGTCAGTTTCTTTCACTCTGCAAGTCCTTGTTTCCAGGGACCTGTAAGGACAGTGAGTTAATTTTCCTTGTGCTATATTGTGATTAAAAAAAACATTTATTCTAGGGACAGAAAACTCTAGGTAGGGACAGTGTCAGTTTCTTTCACTCTGCAAGTCCTTGTTTCCAGGGACCTGTAAGGACAGTGAGTTAATTTTCCTTGTGCTATATTGTGATTAAAAAAAACATTTTTTCTAGGGACAGAAAACTGTAGGTAGGGAGAGTGTTTTTTTTCTTTCACTCTGCAAGTCCTTGTTTCCAGGGACCTGTAAGGACAGTGAGTTAATTGTCCTTGTGCTATATTGTGCTTAAAAAAAACATTTATTCTAGGGACAGAAAACTCTAGGTAGGGACAGTGTCAGTTTCTTTCACTCTGCAAGTCCTTGTTTCCAGGGACCTGTAAGGACAGTGAGTTAATTGTCCTTGTGCTATATTGTGATTAAAAAAAACATTTATTCTAGGGACAGAAAACTCTAGGTAGGGACAGTGTCAGTTTCTTTCACTCTGCAAGTCCTTGTTTCCAGGGACCTGTAAGGACAGTGAGTTAATTTTCCTTGTGCTATATTGTGATTAAAAAAAACATTTTTTCTAGGGACAGAAAACTGTAGGTAGGGAGAGTGTTTTTTTTCTTTCACTCTGCAAGTCCTTGTTTCCAGGGACCTGTAAGGACAGTGAGTTAATTGTCCTTGTGCTATATTGTGCTTAAAAAAAACATTTATTCTAGGGACAGAAAACTCTAGGTAGGGACAGTGTCAGTTTCTTTCACTCTGCAAGTCCTTGTTTCCAGGGACCTGTAAGGACAGTGAGTTAATTTTCCTTGTGCTATATTGTGATTAAAAAAAACATTTATTCTAGGGACAGAAAACTCTAGGTAGGGACAGTGTCAGTTTCTTTCACTCTGCAAGTCCTTGTTTCCAGGGACCTGTAAGGACAGTGAGTTAATTTTCCTTGTGCTATATTGTGATTAAAAAAAACATTTTTTCTAGGGACAGAAAACTGTAGGTAGGGAGAGTGTTTTTTTTCTTTCACTCTGCAAGTCCTTGTTTCCAGGGACCTGTAAGGACAGTGAGTTAATTGTCCTTGTGCTATATTGTGCTTAAAAAAAACATTTATTCTAGGGACAGAAAACTCTAGGTAGGGACAGTGTCAGTTTCTTTCACTCTGCAAGTCCTTGTTTCCAGGGACCTGTAAGGACAGTGAGTTAATTGTCCTTGTGCTATATTGTGATTAAAAAAAACATTTATTCTAGGGACAGAAAACTCTAGGTAGGGACAGTGTCAGTTTCTTTCACTCTGCAAGTCCTTGTTTCCAGGGACCTGTAAGGACAGTGAGTTAATTTTCCTTGTGCTATATTGTGATTAAAAAAAACATTTTTTCTAGGGACAGAAAACTGTAGGTAGGGAGAGTGTTTTTTTTCTTTCACTCTGCAAGTCCTTGTTTCCAGGGACCTGTAAGGACAGTGAGTTAATTGTCCTTGTGCTATATTGTGCTTAAAAAAAACATTTATTCTAGGGACAGAAAACTCTAGGTAGGGACAGTGTCAGTTTCTTTCACTCTGCAAGTCCTTGTTTCCAGGGACCTGTAAGGACAGTGAGTTAATTTTCCTTGTGCTATATTGTGATTAAAAAAAACATTTTTTCTAGGGACAGAAAACTGTAGGTAGGGAGAGTGTTTTTTTTCTTTCACTCTGCAAGTCCTTGTTTCCAGGGACCTGTAAGGACAGTGAGTTAATTGTCCTTGTGCTATATTGTGCTTAAAAAAAACATTTATTCTAGGGACAGAAAACTCTAGGTAGGGACAGTGTCAGTTTCTTTCACTCTGCAAGTCCTTGCTTCCAGGGACCTGTAAGGACAGTGAGTTAATTGTCCTTGTGCTATATTGTGATTAAAAAAAACATTTATTCTAGGGACAGAAAACTCTAGGTAGGGACAGTGTCAGTTTCTTTCACTCTGCAAGTCCTTGTTTCCAGGGACCTGTAAGGACAGTGAGTTAATTTTCCTTGTGCTATATTGTGATTAAAAAAAACATTTATTCTAGGGACAGAAAACTCTAGGTAGGGACAGTGTCAGTTTCTTTCACTCTGCAAGTCCTTGTTTCCAGGGACCTGTAAGGACAGTGAGTTAATTTTCCTTGTGCTATATTGTGATTAAAAAAAACATTTTTTCTAGGGACAGAAAACTGTAGGTAGGGAGAGTGTTTTTTTTCTTTCACTCTGCAAGTCCTTGTTTCCAGGGACCTGTAAGGACAGTGAGTTAATTGTCCTTGTGCTATATTGTGCTTAAAAAAAACATTTATTCTAGGGACAGAAAACTCTAGGTAGGGACAGTGTCAGTTTCTTTCACTCTGCAAGTCCTTGTTTCCAGGGACCTGTAAGGACAGTGAGTTAATTGTCCTTGTGCTATATTGTGATTAAAAAAAACATTTATTCTAGGGACAGAAAACTCTAGGTAGGGACAGTGTCAGTTTCTTTCACTCTGCAAGTCCTTGTTTCCAGGGACCTGTAAGGACAGTGAGTTAATTTTCCTTGTGCTATATTGTGATTAAAAAAAACATTTTTTCTAGGGACAGAAAACTGTAGGTAGGGAGAGTGTTTTTTTTCTTTCACTCTGCAAGTCCTTGTTTCCAGGGACCTGTAAGGACAGTGAGTTAATTGTCCTTGTGCTATATTGTGCTTAAAAAAAACATTTATTCTAGGGACAGAAAACTCTAGGTAGGGACAGTGTCAGTTTCTTTCACTCTGCAAGTCCTTGTTTCCAGGGACCTGTAAGGACAGTGAGTTAATTTTCCTTGTGCTATATTGTGATTAAAAAAAACATTTTTTCTAGGGACAGAAAACTGTAGGTAGGGAGAGTGTTTTTTTTCTTTCACTCTGCAAGTCCTTGTTTCCAGGGACCTGTAAGGACAGTGAGTTAATTGTCCTTGTGCTATATTGTGCTTAAAAAAAACATTTATTCTAGGGACAGAAAACTCTAGGTAGGGACAGTGTCAGTTTCTTTCACTCTGCAAGTCCTTGTTTCCAGGGACCTGTAAGGACAGTGAGTTAATTGTCCTTGTGCTATATTGTGATTAAAAAAAACATTTATTCTAGGGACAGAAAACTCTAGGTAGGGACAGTGTCAGTTTCTTTCACTCTGCAAGTCCTTGTTTCCAGGGACCTGTAAGGACAGTGAGTTAATTTTCCTTGTGCTATATTGTGATTAAAAAAAACATTTTTTCTAGGGACAGAAAACTGTAGGTAGGGAGAGTGTTTTTTTTCTTTCACTCTGCAAGTCCTTGTTTCCAGGGACCTGTAAGGACAGTGAGTTAATTGTCCTTGTGCTATATTGTGCTTAAAAAAAACATTTATTCTAGGGACAGAAAACTCTAGGTAGGGACAGTGTCAGTTTCTTTCACTCTGCAAGTCCTTGTTTCCAGGGACCTGTAAGGACAGTGAGTTAATTTTCCTTGTGCTATATTGTGATTAAAAAAAACATTTATTCTAGGGACAGAAAACTCTAGGTAGGGACAGTGTCAGTTTCTTTCACTCTGCAAGTCCTTGTTTCCAGGGACCTGTAAGGACAGTGAGTTAATTTTCCTTGTGCTATATTGTGATTAAAAAAAACATTTTTTCTAGGGACAGAAAACTGTAGGTAGGGAGAGTGTTTTTTTTCTTTCACTCTGCAAGTCCTTGTTTCCAGGGACCTGTAAGGACAGTGAGTTAATTTTCCTTGTGCTATATTGTGATTAAAAAAAACATTTTTTCTAGGGACAGAAAACTGTAGGTAGGGAGAGTGTTTTTTTTCTTTCACTCTGCAAGTCCTTGTTTCCAGGGACCTGTAAGGACAGTGAGTTAATTGTCCTTGTGCTATATTGTGCTTAAAAAAAACATTTTTTCTAGGGACAGAAAACTGTAGGTAGGGAGAGTGTTTTTTTTTTTTCACTCTGCAAGTCCTTGTTTCCAGGGACCTGTAAGGACAGTGAGTTAATTGTCCTTGTGCTATATTGTGCTTAAAAAAAACATTTATTCTAGGGACAGAAAACTCTAGGTAGGGACAGTGTCAGTTTCTTTCACTCTGCAAGTCCTTGTTTCCAGGGACCTGGAGAGACATTGAGTGAATTGTCCTTGTGCTATATTGTGATTAAAAAAAACATTTATTCTAGGGACAGAAAACTCTAGGTAGGGACAGTGTCAGTTTCTTTCACTGTGAAAGTCCTTGTTTCAAGGGACAGAGAAGGACACCTGAAGGTAGCCCTTATTGCTTTTTTCCCATCTCCCTGCAGGCCATCTATTAGAATGTCTGGAAGGCAAACAAGGAGAGGCAGACAGTCAGGAGGCAATAAAAGAGGGCAAGCAGGCTCTGTGTCTGGGGGCAACAGTGCTGGTCGTGGACGCGGTGCATTGTCATCAGCACATGGCCATGGGACACGCTTGTCCTTGTTTTCGGCAGCTGGACATGTTGAGCCACATCATGCCGAAGACTTGGTAGAGTGGATGACCAAGCCCTCCTCCTCCTCCTCATCCTCTCTCACCCAGGCTCAGGGTACTGGAAAAGCAGCTGCCAAAGCGTCGTCTTCCCTGGTATCAATGTCAGACAAATCATCAGTCACTCCTTCCCTAGACCCACCATGTCCTCCTCCTGAGGAGTCCCCCGAACTGTTTCAGCACAGTGTTGGGTACATGCTCCAGGAGGATGCCCAGCGTTTCGAAGGGTCTGATGATGAAACCCAGCTAGAGGAAGGCAGTAGCGTGAGAGCAGACAGAGGGGATGCTCAAGAAGGACACCAATCTGGCAGTCATGTTCCAGCAGCTGCAGCATACTGCCAGATTGGCTCCAGTGATGAGGAGGGAGGGGATGATGAGGTCAATGACTCCACGTGGGTGCCTAATAGGAGAGAGGAGGAGGAGGAGGATGAGGAGGAGGCACATCTCCAACGAGGCAGGATGCCCTTTGGTGGCCAGCGTAAGGGCAGTACACCGACGGAATCACACCGCAGAGCTCCGCCTGTGCAGGGCGCTGCCTCTGCCCGTCATTCAAAAAGTTCTTTGGTGTGGGCCTTTTTTGAGGCTAGTGCATCAGATCGCACAGCTGCTGTTTGCAACATATGTCTCAAGCGTATATCGCGTGGCCAAAACATCAGCCGCTTGGGTACCACATGCCTGACCAGACATATGTTGACCTGCCATGCAGCTCGTTGGCAAGCCTACCTCAAAGACCCACACCAAAGAACAAAGCGGACCTCTCCTTGCACCGCATCAGCTGGGATCTCCAACCCCACTATAACTTCAGTCCTCTCTGAAACATGCACTGAGAGGAATGAAGGTGTAGAATTAGGTGTGTCACAGCCAAGTACTTGCGCCCACTCTGCTAGCAGTACACCGACGTCCGATTCTAGCAGGCAAATTTCCCTGCCCCAGCTGCTGGACCGTCGAAAGAAGTTCACTCCCAGCCATCCACATGCCCAGCGGTTGAATGCTAGCTTGGCTAAATTGCTAGCGCTTCAACTGCTGCCTTTTCAGTTGGTAGACTCGGCCCCCTTCCGTGAGTTTGTGCAATGTGCGGTTCCTCAGTGGCAGGTTCCCAAACGCCACTTTTTCTCACGGAAGGCTATTCCGGCTCTCTACCGGCATGTGGAAGGCAATGTCTTGGCCTCGCTGGACAGGGCGGTCAGCGGTAAGGTGCATATTACCGCTGACTCATGGTCCAGCAGGCATGGACAGGGACGTTACCTTTCTTTCACGGCCCATTGGGTCACTCTTTTGGCAGCTGGGAAGGATTCAGGACAAGGTGCAGTAGTGTTGGAGGTTGTCCCACCGCCACGCCTCCAAAATGCTACTACTGGTTGTGACACACCTCTCTCCTCCACCCCCTCCTCTTCTTCTTCCTCCATGGCCTCTTCCTGTGGTTTGTCCTATGAACCAGCGGTGCTCCGTAGCCGTTCACGGGGCTACGCAAGTACGCAGGCAAAAAGATGCCATGCCGTGCTTGCGCTGGTGTGTTTGGGGGACAGAAGCCACACTGGGGCAGAGGTCCTGTCTGCTCTGCAGGGCCAGGCCGAGAGGTGGTTGACGCCACGCCAGCTTAAGCCAGGAATGGTGGTTTGCGACAATGGCACCAACCTCCTCTCCGCCCTCCGACAGGGACAACTGACCCATGTGCCCTGTGTGGCTCACGTCCTTAACCTGGTGGTGCAGCGCTTCTTGGGCAGGTACCCGGGCTTACAGGATGTCCTGAGGCAGGCCAGGAAAGTCTGTGTGCATTTCCGCAGATCTTATAATGCCAGTGCTCGCCTGGCTGAGCTGCAAAAGGAGTTGAACCTGCCCAAGAACCGCCTTATATGTGACATGCCCACCAGGTGGAACTCAACGTTGGCCATGCTGCAGCGGCTGCACACGCAGCAGAGGGCCATCAATGAGTACCTGTGCGACTACGGCACCAGGACAGGGTCAGGGGAGCTTGGTTTTTTTTCTCCACGCCAGTGGGGCATGATCAGGGATGCATGCACTGTCCTGGCACCATTTGAGGAGGCCACGAGGATGGTGAGCAGTGACAGTGCATGCATCAGTGACACTGTACCTCTTGTCCACCTGTTGGAGCACACGCTGCGTGGAATAATGGACAGGGCACTTGAGGCAGAACAGAGGCAGGAAGAGGAGGACTTCCTTGCCTCTCAAGGCCCCCTTTACCCAGACAGTGTTCCTTCTGTCCCACCCATCGCACAGGAAGAGGAGGAGGAGGAGGAGGAGGAGGAGGAGGATTGTGTCAGCATGGAGGTGGAGGCTGGCACTCAGCATCATCAGCAGCAGTCTTTTAGGGATGATTTACAGTCCCAAGAAACCAGTGGACTTGTACGTGGCTGGGAGGAGGTGGCTGCGGATCATGTCGTCCTTAGTGACCCAGAGGACTCCGGAGCGAATGCCTCAGCAAACCTACGCTGCATGGCCTCCCTGATCCTGCAAAGTCTGCGGAAGGATCCTCGTATTCTTCGGATCAAGGAGAGGGACCATTACTGGCTGGCCACTCTCCTTGATCCACGGTACAAGGGTAAGGTTGCGGACCTTATGTTACCGTCGCAGAGGGAGCAGAGGATGAGACAACTCCGGGAGGCCTTGCAGAAAGGTCTGTGCAACGCGTTCCCAGAGACTGGGAGGTTGCAAACTCCTGGTCCTGGACAACGAGTTGCTGAGGCTTCGGCCAGTCAAAGAAGGAGCGGTGGGGAAGGTGGCCGTCTGACCGATGCGTTCAGACAATTCTTTAGTCCGCAGCCCCAAAGTATGATCGGTTCCAGCAACCATCGCCAGCGTCTGATAAACATGGTGCAGGAATATCTAGGGGCAAGGTCAGACTTGGACACCTTCCCCACCGAAAATCCTCTGGCTTACTGGGTCTTGAGGATGGATCACTGGCCAGAGCTTGCACAGTATGCAATTGAGCTACTGGCCTGTCCTGCATCCAGCGTTCTTTCGGAACGCACATTCAGTGCTGCTGGAGGATTTGTCACGGATCACAGGGTGCGCCTGTCCACCGACTCGGTTGATCGACTGACTTTCATCAAGATGAACCAGTCTTGGATCACCACCAGCTACCACACACCTGATGCTGATATAACAGACTAATTGATTTTAAAATGTCACATCCCTTCAAGACTGATGCTGATGCTGAGTGCCTGTGCTGTTATGTTGACTGGCTATCCTCCTCCTCCGAGTCCTCAATGATACGATTGATGATGATAGCTTGGAAGATCATTTTTGTTTATGGGTGCCGCCACCAGTGCCTAACGCCCAATTTTTCAGCCCCTGTTTAACAGGGGCGTGTAATTACAATTTTTGAAGCAATACTTTGCAACAGGGCTCATTGCTGTGCTCCAAGTACAGTATCTGTGAGGAGTTGCAGTGTTGTGCCACCAGTGCCTAAGGCCCAATTTTTCAGCCCCTGTTTAACAGGGGCGTGTCATTACAATTTTTGAAGCAATACTTTGCAACAGGGCTCATTGCTGTGCTCCAAGTACAGTATCTGTGAAGGGTTGCAGTGTTGTGCCACCAGTGCCTAAGGCCCAATTTTTCAGCCCCTGTTCAACAGGGGCATGTAATTACAATTCTTGATCTAATAATTCACAGCAGGGCCCATTGCTGCACCCACCAAGAGTAACTGTCAGGGCTTACAGTGTTGTGGCACCAGCACCACCATCAAAGGCCCAATTTTTACTACCACTGTTCAACAATTATATGTAATTAAAATTCCTGATATAATAGTTGACAGCAGGGCGTTCCAGCACCAACCAAGAGTAACTGTGAGTGCTTACAGTGTTGTGCCAACACCAACAACTAAGGGGCCTATTTCTGCAGAGTATATACGGCAGGTCCCTACTTTCAAACATCCAACTTACAAACGACTCCTACTTGCAAACGCAAGAAGACAACAGGAAGTGAGAGGAAATCTACCACTAGGAAGGAAAATTCTCTCCTGTAAGAATAAATATGGGAGAAAGGTGTCTCCTCTGTACTGATGCTTTATCAGCAATCCTTGTTTCAAGAAAAACACCACATTTCAAAAACAGTTGTCATTAGGACGGAAAGTGAGGTGAAATGTTCTGAACAGGGGCACAGACAGCAAAACAAATGTTACAGGGGTGATAACCCTTACCTATGTTTTCCAAAAAGTTTAAAAATAGATTTTTGGTCTGGAGCTACACTTCAACAATGTACCTGTTCAAAATTACAAACAGATTCTACATAAGAACAAACCTACAGTCCCTGTCTTGTATGCACCGCCTGTATACGGCTGTTCAGAGTATATAGGGCCTTTTTTATTTTATGTGCGGGGTTCCCCTTAATATCCATACAAGACCCAAAGGGGCTGGTAATGGGCTGGGGTAGGGGGGGGGTCATGGGGTAGCTATGCCATTTTTCTTAAAGATTTTCATCCATATTACCGGGACCAGACATTACATTAAAGCCGCAAGCAGTTTTAAATGGCTTTTTTTTCCTTTAGAAGTGTCATTTTGTGCAGGGACAGTTCTAAACACGGGAAACACGTGGCACTTCACAGGCATACTTTAGACACCCCCCAGGTACGATATTTAAAGGAATATTTGACTTTTTTTTTTCACTTTATGCATCATTAAAATGACTGCTCCCGGAAAACGACCGTTTTTAAAACTTATTTTTGCATTGATACATGTCCCCTGGTGCAGAACCCGGGTTCCCAAACCCTTTTTAGGACAATAACATGCATAATAGTTTTTATAATTAGCACTTTAGAATTCGAACGTTCGCATCCATTGTATTTAATAGGGTTCTAATGTTCGTTCGAACTTTCGGTCCGTTCGCGGGTTCTGGTGCGAACCGAACCCGGGGGTGTTCGGCTCATCACTAACCAAGATGGGCGTTGCAGCAGTTTTTTTTTTCTTAAATCCTGTGTCATTTCCCCCCCACCCCCCGCAGCATTTCAGTGCCAGCCACCTATCAGTACCCACAAGTGCTACCTATCAGTGGAATCAGTGCCACCTGTCAGTGCCCATAAGTGCCACCTATCAGTGCCCATAAGTGCCACCTTTCAGTGCAATCAGTGCCACCTATCAGTGCCCACAAGTGCCACCTATCACTGCCCACAAGTGCCATCTATCAGTGCCCATAAATGCCACCTATCAGTGCCCCCAAGTGCCACCTATCAGTGCCACCTATCAGTGCCCATAAGTGCCACCTATCAGTGCCCACAAGTGCCACCTATCAGTGCCCATAAGTGCCATCTATCAGTGCCACCTATCAGTGCCCATAAGTGCCACCTATCAGTGCCCACAAGTGCCACCTATCACTGCCCACAAGTGCCATCTATCAGTGCCCATAAATGCCACCTATCAGTGCCCCCAAGTGCCACCTATCAGTGCAACCTATCAGTGCCCATAAGTGCCACCTATCAGTGCCCACAAGTGCCACCTATCAGTGCCCATAAGTGCCATCTATCAGTGCCACCTATCAGTGCCCATAAGTGCCACCTATCAGTGCCCACAAGTGCCACCTATCACTGCCCACAAGTGCCATCTATCAGTGCCCATAAATGCCACCTATCAGTGCCACCTATCACTGCCCACAAGTGCCACCTATCAGTGCCCATAAGTGCCATCGATCCGTGCCCATAAGTGCCACCTATCAGTCCCCATCTTTCAAACTGTCACATGACATTGAAAAAAAAGTATCGGTAATCGGTATTGGCGAGTACTTGAAAAAAAGTATCGGTACTTGTACTCGGTCTTAAAAAAGTGGTATCGGGACAACCCTAACCATTTATTTTCTTACTCTCTTTCCCTCTTACTCTCCGCTTTACAGGGGTATCCCTATTTTTTCCAACCACGGGTTCCACACCTTTTCAAACTCTCTTGTGTTCCCTCTCTTAATATATACTACCCTCTCCTTCCATATTGTGGCGGTAACTGTGTTAGCCCATTCTCTCACTGAGGGGGGGTCTTCTGCCTGCCATCTTTGCGCTATCAATTTTCTAGCATGAAAAAGGCATCTAAGCACTGCTTTTGTTATGCTGATCGCTCTGTTTGTGCCCTCCTCTAGTCCCAAGACACATATTCTAGGGTCCATTTCTATTGTTGTCATATATGTCCTATTTATACTATCCAGTACCCCTGTCCAATACCTAAATAATTTCGGGCACCTCCATAGCATATGCATCAGGTCCCCGGTGTCTTGACATCTGGGACACCCTGCATCTGCTCTCCACCCAAAATCAAACAACCTTTTTGGTGTATAGTATGTCCTATGTAATAGCATTAAGAATGAAAATTTCTGGGCCGGTGAAACAGATACATGGTGTCCACTCTCTAGTACCTTTTTCCATTGCCCCCCGGATATGGGCCCCAGATCTTCCTCCCATTTCCCTCTGCTTATGCACAATCTAACAGTAATATGAGCAGGTAACATATGCAATAATGAACACTGATACCGGAGTGATAAACCGTAAATGATTTACTTTGGTATAAAGGTAAATGATAAACTTGTCACTTAACATACATGCAGAGCCGTGCAGTAATAAACATACTAAGCAGCGATAGTGCAGAGTGATCACACGCCACGTGCAGCTATCTTCTCTTATGCGCAATGTGGCGCACCAACAAAATCCTAATCCCTGGTCAGGCCTGACCCAGATAAACTCAGTCTCTGTGAGAATAATTCTTCGCATGCAAGATGAACGGTGGTGCACATTCAGGAACAGTATTTGTAATCCAATTATGGTTAATAAAGAAAGAACACTTCACCGGAGACTATACAACTCAGTTTCGCCACTAGTCTCCAGCGGGACAGTAAATATAGCACGGTGGGCCAAGGCAGTCACTAGGCCTAATCAAAGTACAAGTTAATGACGTGAGCAGGTGCTCGCTCACCCCTCCGGACACGACCCTGTGTCCGGGACTTCCACCTCTGTGTCTCCGCACACAGGGTCTGCAACGGTCGGGTCCCCGGTCCAACTGATGTCAGCAAACTTGAAAGAATCAGGTGCCACCCAGGCTCAGCAGTGGAGTGGAAGGCTCTTTGGAAGGTGTGCAAGGCCCAGGCCTCAGGCCTTGCACCGCAGCAGATCCGCACAGGGAGTCCTATTGATTGCAGTGCGGTGTCCAAAGATGCCGAGCTTAGCCTTGCCCCCTTCCTTTATAGCCCCACCCATGAGTCTCTGCGGTGGCCAAATGCACCCTGGGTGCCAAACGGGGTTCTGGGTAACGTAGTCCATAGAGCCTTAAAGGGGACCCCGCTACACACTCCATCCACTTAAACTCTTTGGTCCCCAAAGATAACTGTCAACAAACACTACGCACAACATTTGACAACGCTGCGCATGATGTCGGCAGAGGAAGTTCCCACCAAAAACAAGAGGGTGAACTTCCTCGCCCACAGGTCACACTGTCATAAGCGACCTGCCTAACTGTGCCAGGGGGTGAGTTGGGGTTGCCCTCCACTAAATGAACAGTGGAGGGATCAGGGTCTTCCACACTTCTCCTGGCAGTGACCACAGTGTCTTCCGAGCTCTCCCCCATTTGTGGGTAAGTCAATTTTCGGGGAGGCCTTATGGTCCTTCTTATCCTTCGTTCTCTTGGGATTTCTGATTCGGAAACTGTAGGTTCCTCTTCTGGAACAGACTTGGGAGTTTCCGGTGGTTTTGGAACACTTGACTCAAGAGCAGGGAGATACATGGAGTCTCTTGGATTCTCCTCTGGGAGTGAGTCGCAGGCATCCTCCCAAGAATCTGATAAAGGACCGGACGGGATGAGCTCAGTAGCTTCTGCATTCAGTTTGGAGCTTACTGGAGATGATGGGCACCCGGTTGACTCCTTCACCAGGGCCCTCTGAAGTTTCCCACCGGCTTGCGATTATTCATCTTCTTTTTCTTAGGACTAGAACACACTTTTGCAATATGGTCAACTCCTCCGTAGTTAAAGCAAACCATATCCCCCCAATCTTGTAGGGAAGTAGGTGCTGAGGTATCCGGGAACAACTCCTTCACTGGGGCCCTCTTTTCTACAACCCTTGGATCCTTTTCCATCAAAGAGGTCAACATCTCCAACACCTGCGACATCTGTGACTTCAGGGTATCTACTTCTGAGACTCTTTCAGGGGTCATGGCTGATCTAACCATTACTGGCGTAGGGGAGGCATGCGTTTTGATCACTTGCTGATCCTGCTGTAGAGCCTCCTCATCCCTAATGATCTTTACTAGATCAGGATATTTCAGTGACATACCTCCTCCAGAGGTCTTCAGATGGAGCCAGACTGGATCCGAGCGTAATGCTCTTTTTATGTTTCAATATTTTTATTAGTTTGTGTCATACAAAAAGTGTAAAATATACATCAATACATTGTACAGTCAAATTACAGCCTCTGGGATCCAAATCGCTAAGATCATAACGCCCAGGGGTCCATGTTATAGTACCCAAAAAACAAAAAAACAAAACAAAAAAAAACAAAAAAAATCTGCTGAAGAATCTCCAGCATGGGCTGGAGCATAATTGCACTTTTGGGTAGCTTACAGGAAACTACTGCGCCCCTGAAACCCCAACTCCTCCCAACATCCCAGGTTTCAACTGATGAACTACCCGCCTAGAGGAGCCGTCCCCCCATCTGCTTGTCGGGGGGGTTCAACTCCTCAGCCTGCGCGGGCAACTCTTAGTGCAGTTCAGACCGACAACGGTTCTATTTATAACTTATAAACCGGTGAAAACAGGGAGTCGTACAGACCTCTAAGGCCTGGAGCTGACTCCAAAAATAACAATCAATAAGAAATTAGAAGCAAGGAATAGGGGGGAAGGAAACAAAGCAAGAAAAGAATAGTTGAGAGGAGGGAAAAGGGGGAGGAAGGGAAAGGAAGGGAAGGAGCCCCAATCAAGCACCCCGACACCCCTAGAGAAAAATCAATGTTAAGCTGTAGGTATCCTGGGGTCACTAGTAAGGTAATGAAGCCATGGGTCCCACACTTTATGAAAGAGCTTCATTTTGTCTTGAGCCAATGCCGTCAACCGTTCGTTCAGCATCAACCAAGAAAATTTACCTTTAAACTGATCAAATGGCAGAGCAACCGATCTCCAGTTCCTAGCGATGGTTATCTTTGCTGAAATGAATATAAATGTCAAGAGTCGCCTGCAATTCTTGGAGGCCTCTACTATTCTGCTCCCTAGTAGTGCTTGTTTGGCTGACTTAATCAGGTTAACCTGAGTAAGGGAGTAAATGAAATTATATACCCGGATCCAAAACCTCCGTACCTTGGGGCATGTCCACCATATATGAAAGGTGGTACCGACCTGACCACAACCTCTAAAGCAGAACGGGGTTGCCCCCGATATAAAAGTCGCCAGCCTGGCCGGCACCATATACCACCTTAGCAGAACTTTGTAGTTCGCCTCTATTATTGATGTATTGATGAGCGACCGAGAGGCTGTCTCTGCTATCCTATGCCAGTCGTCCAATTCCAGGGTTTCCTTCAAATCGATCTCCCAGTGGACCATATAGTTCAACTTTGTCGATGCGCTCATCAATATCGAATAGACAGCGGACAGATGACCTTTGATTTTATCATAATTTCGGCACATATACTCCAGTGGAGTTAGAGCTGCGAGGTCACTCTTTCTAGCAAGGGTTTGCATATAATGTGAAATCTGAGCAAATCTAAAACTCTCTGCTGGAGGCATAAGATACTTATCAATCAATACCCTCTCAGGTAGCATACCCCTACGATCACATAAGTCAGCTATGCGTAGGAGACCTTTATTGGTCCACCACTCAAATGCCAGGGGGGTGAGACCCGGGGTGAAAGCTCTATTGCGTAGTAGAGGTGCCAGTGGAGAATGAGGGGATTTAAATTTGTGGGATCTGGATAGTCTGTCCCATATTTCCAAAGACAAAGATAAAGTAGGACATAATACAGCAGGCCGCTCTTTGATAGAGAGCCACAAAATGTGAGAAACTGGAGTGGGACGGCAAGAGTGGGATTCCATGGCCATCCATATGGCCGGTGCCCGTTGGGAATGGAACCTAGTGAGTTGTGCTACCTGGGCAGCATAGAAATATTTCAAGAACGTAATGCTCTTTTTAAGATCTGCTTCATCCTTGCCGCATCTATGGCTTGGGGCTCCATCCCTTTCTTTAGCACGATTTGACACAGCATCTTGTTCAGTCTTCTGACATACTCTGACAGCTTTTCTTCTGGTTGCTGAAAGGTGTGTTCGAACTGATACACCAGTTCCGTTACTTTCTCCAACTGACTGAACTCTTCTTGTAGCATGGCTAAGCAGTCATAAGCCGTGCAGGCAGCATTTCCAAACCGGAGACTCTTTACAGCTTCCGCAGCCGCGCCTTTCAGACTTTCCATCACGCGCTGCTTCTTCTGCGCTTCAGGCACCTCCCATGCCTCTACTGCTGACAAGGCCTGTTCGATCCAGGTATCGAAGTCTTCCTCCCCTACAGGGACGGGCAGCCTCCCTGAAAATGTTCTCAGCTTCCTATAGCTGGCCTCTATGTGTACCGTATTTGTTCGCTGACACTTTGTGAGCAGATCTCCCAAAGCATTTAAAAGTTCTGGCCCTATGGCTGTAATGGGCATCACCGGAGGTGTCATCCCTCTCTCCCTCTCTGATGCATGGGGTATCCCTGGCGGTGGTCCCGTTGGGGATGGTGGGGGTGACTCCGTCTTCACTGCTATTGAGTGCGCCAGACCATAAATTTTATTATCCAGCGACTGCACACTTCGCCCTTTAAAGTTCCCCGGAACTCCATCCATCCACTCTATCAGTGCATACTGAAACAAGGTGTCTGGGTCTGATTTCAGGTCCATCACCCATGGCGTATTATTTGGGGATAGCGACACTGCGAGTCGCTCCTCCGCGCTCACCGACCATTCCTCTCTTGGGAGACTGATGACCACTAACGTGTCTGGGTTTGTCTTGGCTGCTTCGCACCACGCTTTCACTTCTAGTGGGTCCATGCCGGTACTTTTGGCGTGTTTGCTTGCCATATACAGGATCCCGGACTCGGAGCCCCCACGTGTAGCGATAACCCCAGTTAAGAGAGCCGCTGGTTCTGTTTCAGGCCCTGTAAACAGCACCGCCAACCCCCGGCAATCTACTCGACCCTCCTTTGGCACAGTTAGTCTAGGGAATGGTTTAGTAATATAACTTTCTATATTTGGTTATGCACAATCTAACATTAATATGAGCAGGTAACATATGCAATAATGAACACTGATACCGGAGTGATAAACCGTAAATGATTTACTTTGGTATAAAGGTAAATGATAAACTTGTCACTTAACATACATGCAGAGCCCTGCAGTAATAAACATACTAAGCAGCGATAGTGCAGAGTGATCACACGCCACGTGCAGCTAATGCTCTTATGCGCAATGTGGCGCACCAACAAAATCCTAATCCCCGGTCAGGCCTGACCCAGATAAGCTCAGTCTCTGTGAGAATAATTCTTTGCATGCAAGATGAACGGTGGTGCACATTCAGGAACAGTATTTGTAATCCAATTATGGTTAATAACTTCACCGGAGACTATACAACTCAGTTCCGCCACTAGTCTCCGGCGGGACAGTAAATATAGCACGGTGGGCCAAGGCAGTCACTAGGCCTAATCAAAGTACAAGTTAATGACGTGAGCAGGTGCTCGCTCACCCCTCCGGACGCGATCCCAGTCCGGGACTTCCACCTCTGTGTCTCCGCACACAGGGTCTGTAACGGTCGGGTCCCCGGTCCAACTGATGTCAGCAAACTTGAAAGAATCAGGTGCCACCCAGGCTCAGCAGTGGGGTGGAAGGCTCTTTGGAAGGTGCGCAAGGCCCAGGCCTCAGGCCTTGCACTGCAGCAGATCCGCACAGGGAGTCCTATTGATTGCAGCGCGGTGTCCAAAGATGCCGAGCTTAGCCTTGCCCCCTTCCTTTATAGCCCCACCCATGAGTCTCTGTGGTGGCCAAATGCACCCTGGGTGCCAAACGGGGTTCTGGGTAACGTAGTCCATAGAGCCTTAAAGGGGACCCCGCTACACACTCCCCCCACGTAAACTCTATAAACACACACACACATATATATATATATATATATATATATATGTACACATACACACACACACACATACACACACTTATTATATACATACACACATAATATTATAATAAAGGTTTGTGTGTATATATATTGTGATGGTATGCGAGGTGAGATATATGACAGTCGCTATGTTTCACCTCGCATTCGGTCCATTGTAAGGGACTGAACCAGAATCCGGCCCAGGTTTTTCCAGCCTCTGTAGTTGGCTGGGTTCCGGTCCGGATATCCAGGTTCACTGAAATCCATAGGCAGCTGGGCTTTAAAGATCCAGGAAGAGAGCACAGCAATGCTCTGGCCTGAGACTCAGAAGGGAATCTGAGTAAGAGGAGCGCTGGTTATTTTGGGCTGAAAGAAAAGGTTTGCTTTACTTCACCTTGTGTTTTGTGGGTGACGGGGACCAGCCCCTCACCGTATAGAGAGCGGTTACTGTAAAGTTTAGCGCCGGACGGCAAGGATTTGTTTTACTGTTTTGTTTATTTTTTTATGACTATTGCAAACCACTTGTAAATAAAGCTGGCAATACGCCAGGTTTTAAAGAAACTGCCTGTACGCTGACCTTCATTCTGTGAAAAGGTGATCCCCACGAGCTAATCTCCCACACGTGGTGGATTCAGCGGGCATTTTCTGAAGATGGAGGAAATGTTAAAGGCCCTGCTACAGGCCAATGCAGCTCAGCGGGAAACCAACCGCCAAGTCGCAGCACAACAGGCAGCACAACAGGAGGCCGCTGCAGCACAACAAGCAGCCCAGCAGGAGATGAACCGCCAAGTCGCAGAGGCCGCTGCAGCACAACAGGTGGCCCAGCAGGAGATGAACCGTCAGTTTTCAGAGGCTCTGATGGAACTGAAAAAGGGGTCCGCACCTCATGTGCCAGTGGAAGCCAAGATGATACGTGCATCCTACCACTTACAGAAAATTACATCTGCTGATGATATCGAGGCATACCTGGCGATTTTTGAGAGAGTTGCTGTCCGCGAAGGATGGCCAAAAGAACAGTGGGCGGGTCTGTTGTCCCCATTTTTAACAGGAGAACCCCAAAAGGCCTATTTTGACCTAGAACCCGATATATATGTTGGAAGGCCAGCGTGGTGGCCTGAATTTATGGGAGGAGCCCGGCGGCTATATAGCCAGCCCACTCCTCCACAGCCTTGTCGGTATTCCTGTGTGCACCACATGGTTTCCGGCGCAACGTCACGTCATTACGTCATTTCAGAGCGACCGTCAGCGAGCGCGGCACAATTCGAGCACTCATGTCCTGGGACTCAGCGCCGTTCACACGCCCGACTCAGCCAAAGGTAGGCTCCGCTTCCTATGCTTGTGTAGACGCCATGCAGGAGATTTTGCTCCCGATCCAGCAAAAATCTCCCCTCAGACCCCCGCACAACCGCTCGTTCCCGTGCCGCGATAGTATCACCAGGCACTGATATTTCCACCTTCACGGCCGCCCCTTCCAGCACTTCCGGGCATCCGGGACTTGCCGCCGCTCCACCCGCACCACCCCCCCTCCCTCACCTCACTGTTCTTGCATTGTTCCGTCACAGCATTAGGTGCTAGTCAGGCTGCATCCATGCACCGACTCGCACCGGCGCGCCCCACTTCCCTTAGCCTGTCCAAATTTGAACTGCCCAATCGCTGACAATCGCACCTGCAGTGTACCAGCAGTCCCACTTTTACAGTCCATGTCAAAGTAGGGACCAGCTGCGCAGTACCGTACTGCTAAATTTCTTTAGTTCACTAGTGCTCTGAGGCACAGCAGGAGTTTGCAAAGATGCCGTCATTAATTCATTTATCACGTTTAATTGGTTATAGCCTTTCTTTTGTTGTTTTTGTTTGTTGTTTTGTTAGTTTACAAAATTATTTAGTAAACATGTTAAAAAAAAAAAAAAGATGAAAAAAAAATAATATATATACATATGTGTAGCCAACACCTCATTGTTTTCAATATGCATAAATACCTTGAAAAAATAAATAAATAAATAAATAAAATATATATAGGGGGGCGGTAGTATGTACACAAATACAGGGGGGAAGGGGTAATACTAGGCTACACCCTGCTTCGTAGCCCACACGCAATGGGCATACCCACCTCAGAGCAAGACCCCTGTTGTTTTTCAGCCCCCATTTCTGCACATGTTCCAGAGCCCGGTGGTTTTTCAGTCAATACTGCAAAACGTACCGATTCACGTCTCTGTCATGGGTCATTTCGGCCACTCATTTAGCAGGGACACAGCTGTTCAAGTTTCACGCGCATTCTCAGCAGCAGCTTTGCCCTAAACATGCACCAGTCCTGCACGGCCCCATTTCGGTACATGCTCCAGAGCTCGGTAGTTTAGCCGCATAGCAAATGCACCGACTCGTGTCTCTGTCATGGGACATTTCTGTCACTCACTTTCACCATCGTTACCGCATCCGGTTCGCTCAATTAGGTACAGTCAAATCAGTCAGTACCCCCTCGTCACGTATTATCTGTTGTTTCTCCCCCAGATCAGTTAAATCCAGGTCCATCCTGCACTAGGTTGGACGTCATTTCTACAGGTAAAAAAAAAAAAAAAAAAGGGAAAAATTTAAGGGGGAGAAATCCCCCATAGAAATCCCCCATAGAAACAGAAACAACCCCGATTGTCGTGTCATCCCTTACAGGTTCCGGTCACCACCCCAACCTCGGAGGACAGGATATCCTATCCAGGCCCGATTTACTCAGAGCCATGTCTCAGGCCGGCAGTGAAGATCTCACCGCCCCTCCTCCACCTTCTCCCGCCTCAGAGAGCGGCAGCACACGTTCCCTCAGGGGATGTACCATCCCCAAGTTGACCGCAGAGCTGAGACGCCACAGCCAGGAAGGCAGAGCTCTTTAGGCTCCTATTTCGGCCACCAGCCTCAACCGACCTCCCCATGCCAGCTTCACCTGGACCAAGCACACAGCGGGCATCCCTGCAGTCTATTGCTGCGGCCGTCGCTCAACTCCACACCCTGGTAGCGTCCTTGTCTACCTCAGTCACAGCCATGCAGGCCAGAGTGACGCTCCTGGAGGTCCACCCACCGACCGTCACTCCTGACCTACCCGTAGTCCAGGTCCCGACACCCCCTCCAGCTATCACTACAGGCAAGTGCCCTGTTGTCCTCCCAGCACATTTGGTCCCAGCCAGCATTAGGAAGGACATCCTGGATGGCAAGGACATCAACCTTGCCTCCCTACTAATCGCAGTCCACGATGTAGCAGATAACAAGGCCTACACATGGGGAGATGTTTCAGTGGTCCTCAAGGCCAAAGACCCGAGGCTGAATCGCAAATTGTCAGTGCCAGAATTTGTGCTGGCCTTCGGGACTCTCAGGGATGTCCTATGCTCGGCCTCCCCCAACAGACGGGAAGATTTGGACCTATATCTCCACACTTTGGTGGATCTAGGTTGCAAATATGGAGGATTTTCGTTCTACGACTATCACCGCTCCTTCTCAGCCAAAGCAGCTGTCAGGCTGACGCAGTTCCAAACAGCCACAGACTGGAGTCTCATGGATACCGAGCTGCTCTGCTGCCACTTCACTGGTCTACGCTCACCTCTTTGCACGAACTGCCAGTCCTCTACCCATACTGCCACTTGGTGCTCTAACACCACCAATGTTCGCCCCCACGAAGTCCCCTCCACCTCAAGGGCAGCTCTAGGCTTACCGGCCTCCCAGCAGACGACCCAGGTGGACAAGTTCGGACGCCCAGTACTGACAGCAGGGGGAGCAGCCATCTGCAATAACTTCAACTTCGGATCCTGCAACTTTAGCCAGTGCCACCTGCTTCATGTTTGCCTCGTGTGCCACAGGGCACATCCCAAGACCCTGTGCCAGGTCAAGCAACAGAAAAAGTCTTGACTAGGCCAAGTAAACGTTCTGTGGCTGGAGCACTACCTCATTTCACACTCCACCCCCTCTCTCACCACCTTCCTCATCCAAGGGTTCACAACCGGCTTCCACACAGGCCTCATCTCCCTACCCCACACATCTCACGAATGCAAGAATCTGCGTTCAGCCGCCACAGACGAACAGACCGTAGATCAGCTGTTGCACACCGAGCTGCAGCGAGGCTTTGTCATAGGCCCCTTCACTCAGCCCCCTTTCAACACCTGGAGAGTCAGCCCTATTGGGCTTGTCAAGGGCAAGTTCTCGAATAAAGTTCGCTTGGTGTAAGACCTGTCTGTGCCTCATTCTTCCCCCATCCCCAGCCTGAATTCCTTAATCCCCTCGGAAGAGTTCTCCCTTAAATACGCCTCCGTAGACATGGCAATCCAAGCCATAATCAAAACCGGCACAGGCTCCTGGCTCTCCAAAGCCGATATCTCAGATGCCTTTAAGCTCCTACCCATCCATCCGTCCCTCTGGTGCTGGCACGGCATGAAATGGAGAGACTCTTACTACTTTGCTACCAAGCTGACTTTCGGCTCCAAGAGTAGCCCCTGGCTCTTTGACACTTTCGCACGGTCTCTCACCTGGATACTGCTGCACCAAGCCCAGTGTCAAGAAGTCATCCACTACTTGGACGACTTTTTGCTGATTGAACAGCCTGATACGCCCCCGAAAGACCTCGACAAGTTAAGAGTCGTCTTCGGAAATCTCAATGTTCCCATTGCGGAGCATAAAGTAGACGGTCCAGCACACTCGGTCACCTTCCTCAGTATCAATCTGAATACCACCACCATGCAAGCCAGCCTCCCCCCCGACAAACTGGCCCGCATTAGATCAGTACTCCAAACTTTCACCCGCACACGGGGGTGTACTAAGAAACAGTTGCAATCCCTTCTGGGAATGCTTAATTTCGCGATAAGGATCATCCCCCAGGGACGGTCCTTCGTCTCACGTCTCCTAGTTTGTCTTTCCCAGTCACAGGATCCCGATCAGATCCTTAATCTAGACACCGCAGCAGTAGCGGACTTGTTGATGTGGGAAGAGTTCCTCACCAGTTGGAACGGGATATCCATGTTCATACCCACGATGTCTCCCCTCTCCCCGCAGGTAATCACAGACGCCACAGCCTCCAAAGGCTTTGCGGCAATTTTTGGCCACCACTGGTTCACAGGGTCATGGCCGCCAGAGATACTAGCAATCCCAGGCTTTACTCAGACTTCCTCCCTGTTTGAGTTATACCCGGTGGTAGCAGCCGCCCGGTTATGGGGCCACGATTGGACAGGGCAAACTGTAGGCTTCACCACTGACAACCAGGCCACTGCCGACATTGTCAACAAAGGCAGGTCCAAGTCGCTCACCACGATGTCCTTCCTACGTAGGCTGGTACAACTCTCGTTACAACATCAGTTTAATGTTCACTGCACCTTCCTCCCGGGCAAGTATAATCTTGCCGCAGACGCTCTGTCCCGCTTTAATTATACGTCCTTTTTTCAGCAGAGACCCGGAGCCGACCAGACCTCAGCCCCTATCCCTCCTTGGTCTCAGCTGACCCTGGACTAGGACACCACCTACAGCAAGCATCACAGCTCATCAAACAATCCCTGTCTTACAACACCTTAAAAGCCTACCGTGCAGCCTGGGACGTTTTCAGCAAGTTTCTGGCACCCCGCTCCGATAATACGGCAGTAGACGTCAAGCACGTACTGGCCTTTATCTCGTACTGCCATAATAGCTTGGCCTTATCCCACAACACCATCCGTCTGTACTTAGCAGGCATTCAGCACTTTTTGGCCTTACAGGATCCCGCAAAACCCTTGTTGTTCACGTCCCACGCAGTCAGAGCCGTCCTACGAGGAGTCCAGAAACTACAACCCATTGTCAACCCCAAACGTCTACCTATAACCAGTGCCATCTTTAGGGACATGTCCAACATCCTCGCCACATCTCTGTTTGGCCTCCTCCCTAGCTTGGTCATACAAGCGGCCATCTATTTAGCTTATTATGGGTTTCTACGGCCAAGCAAATTCACCTGCAATAATCCCACCGGCCAAGT